>CM019064.1:359798876-360261502 GCA_009667805.1 Leptobrachium leishanense | reverse complement strand
TGAGATTCATCTCAAAGATTGGATCCATGATACTCATGATAGTGGTGATCTTGATCATAGGGATACTGATATACCGCATAGGGCTATGTATGTGGCCACTATGCAAGACAGCACTGACGCCCACACAGACACAGAAGATACCACTGATAATTCCACAGGGAATGTTCCCAGTGAGCGGAAAGCCCCCCCAGGATGCAGAGTTACAGAATAGTGGAGTGTAATGGCTACAAGTGCCAGGAAAAAGATACTGACACTTGAGCCAAGGGGGGAATGAAGGAGAACCAGGCTGAAAGATGGTCGCTACTATTAGCCAGGCAGCCATCTTGTCCAGAATGTTGGTTCACCAGTAAATAGAATAGATTTTACTTAGATGAGAAAAGCAGAGTTTGTATAGAATTTAAGGAATGTAGTAGATTAGAAAAACTAACAAGAAACCCAGGCAGAATCCGGCCGGCTCGAAACAGAAAGATTTATGACTGGGACAAGGTCAGTGAGAGGTGCCGGGGAATAAAAGAGCCAGGCTCCAGGCCACCTGAATAAACATAGCCGATAGGGAGGGAGGCACTGCCCGGAGAAAGACAGCACAAACAAATCACAGACTGTCAAACTAACGAGAAGTGTATCAATTTATAGTTATATGTGGAATGTTCTTTGTGTTTGAATTAATGATGGGAGGTATTAACCCACGTGGGGAAGAATAGAGTGTCATAGGGAGGTGGGCTAATGGGGATGTACCTAATTATGTATTTGGGGCATAAAAGCTCATGTCTCTGTGTAATCAGGGCTCACTCTTAGCGATTCAATCCTGTGTGAGCACTTGTGTGACGACACAATAAAGACCTTGCCTTTCCTGAAGAGACTCGTGTTTGGACAATCCTTGCTTGTGTCTGGTCCGGCGCCGTTAATGAAGTGAACCTGATTGACTCCGGTAACAGTATTAGAACAAGCTCCGTCTCTTGATTCCACAAATGCAACACATGCCCATAGGAAATAATGGGGTGTCAGTGTTTGAGCGTTTTAAAGCATGTAGGAACGTGCTGTAAAACGCCCAGGTGTGAACCAGGCCTTACTAAAAAACTTTAATGGCAGATGAAAATTCACACAGGTACTTCTTGCTTCAGTTTCTTTATTTCACTGTAACTGCCGTTTCCTGTCTGGAAGGAGAAGGGAAGCATGCAAGAACAAACTTTATTTACACATCTGTTATGAACAATTCAATACACCTGTAGGTTACACCAGTGTGAGAGCACTTTCAACAGTATCTCAAAACAAATCCACTCACTTTTATATCACATTACCTCTATTACAGGCTGTGCTGCTTCAGGGGCAGCTAAGGCCTTCGGCAAGCAGATGACAGCTCAGTGCAGATCACTTAACAGAGCAGGCTGTGAGTCAACAGTGGGAAGACCCCTCCAAGTCCAGGGAGCTGATGAGTGGCTATTTTATTTAGTTGCATAAAATAATGAGGAGGACATGTGGATAGGGAGGACCCACCTACTTGTCAAAGGAATGTGGAACTATTTTTTTTTTGAGACACTAACTACCACGGCCACGTCACCTAAGTTACAGGAGTCACCTCTCCCACTTCAGCTTACCCTTCTTGAACATTTATTTAGCTCAGGGGTCCTCAACCTTGGCCCTCTAGATGTTTTGGAACTACATTTCCTTTACGACTAAGCCAAGTTAATGATTACCTAAGCATCATGGGAAATGTAAACCAAAAGCCTACTCTGTAGGCAAGAAGACAGTGCAATTAAAACTTAACATTTATTGAATTATAAAACCAATGAAAAAAAGGGGGGGGGGAAATCAGTGCACTAATCCATACATACAACATTAAAATGGTAGCATGAAGATAACCTTAATAGGTCAATTATGGGGTGACCCAAACTCAAAACAGAATCCAAAAACCAAAAGGGAAGATCCCCTAAGAAGCCAGTATGATAAATGCAAAAATAAACAGCTTAATACTAGATGGTATTCCTCACCATGCAGGGGAGGGGTTCACAATTGATAATTGAGTTAAACACACTTAAAGGTGCTCCATTACCAATAACCCAATGGCGATCATATATCAAAATGGCTTGCTCCTAAACAGATACATAAATAATGAATATTGCCATAATATGGCAACAATATCAAAAAATTAGTTTGTATATTGCTGATATGCTAATCTTAGATCTTGTGTGTACCTGGTCAGAGAAAAAATAGTCCTGTATAAATATATAGCATAATATTCTCTGTTAGGGCATGTTGGACCAATAATTCCTTATTATTGTGTTTATGCTCCCCTCGATATTCCCCTGAGGGTATATACAATAGCAAACAATATATATCTGTTGAGTTGGTTAGGTCAGAAATTATATCACCCTTAGACAAATCACCATATTATTTCAACCATGATTCCATTGCTACAACAGAATGGTACATAAAAACACTGCCTCCGGGTGATATTATATGGCATTTGCAACCAGTCATATAATCGCATAATTCATTGTTGGAGAGCCACCACAATCGCCCTTATATAGGGAAAGCAAGGGGCCCAAGGCCAAAAAATATATATTTAGATTAAAGCGATATTTTTTGACCAGAAATCTCTCATTGCCTGAGGTTCTATTCCGCGCACCCCGGAATAGAACCTCAGTCAAAATGTTAAGTTTTAATTGCACTCTCATCTTGCCTACAGAGTAGGCTTTTGGTTCAAGTTCTGAATAGTGCGGGTTATCCCCGATGTTGAGAGTGTATGTGTGACATTGCTCCCTATATTCTTGAGTCCCAATCTTGATATCCCCTAGTGGGACTCAAGTTTTTTGTGTTAATGGGAAATGTAGTTCCAAAATATCTGGCAGGTCAAACTTTCTTACAGCAGGTTTAGATAAACCTGGAGATGTCACCAGTAGAGGGAGGAAGGAAACAGAGCATGATTCCAGCACCAGGAGCAGGTTTGACATTGAATGAAGAGTGACTGCTGTCCTAGCATACAGCCCTGAAGGTCAGCAGCGACAAGCACAAGTTATGGACTTTTTTCACAGGTTTTCTAGTGCTGCATGGTGCTCACTGCCATTGAACGTTTTGATTTGGTTGTTTTATCAATTTTGAATTATAAAGACTGAAAAGACTATGCACTAGCAAAAAATAAATAAACAAATGTAGCATAAAACTACCCCCAAAGACTATCACGGTTATTCGGAGAAAGGTGAAACTCTGGAGAACTTTTGAAGAAGTGAAAATTCTAGGTCAAAATAGCCAAACCAGAAAAAAATCTCCCTTTTATCTCACTTTCCAAATCAGATATTTTGACCTTGGAGAACTTTTGGAGAAGCGAAAATTCTAAGTCAAAATATCTGATTTGGAAAGTGAGATAAAAGGGAGATTTTTTCTGGTTTGGCTATTTTGACCTAGAATTTTCACTTCTCCAAAAGTTCTCCAGAGTTTCACATTTCTCTGAATAACCCTGTATGGGTTATTCTCTAAGTATTGGGATGCAACACTGTCAAATGCCAGCATTTCTCAAAACTAAAGAGTGAAAGGAGACGCTACACAGTGGAGCTGCCGCTGTTAGTCTTTGGGTTTTCAATTTGTAAAATGCAGGCATTTGGCAGTGCTGCAACCCTGGCACTTCGTGAATAACTCCATATGTGCCCCCAGAGGAATTCTACGGCTGACACATTAATCTACTCAAAAAGATTGCTATCAATAAATAGAAATAAAACAATAAATACATATAAACGGCACTAACAGTTTGAAGAACTTTTTCCGAAATTGTTATCTTGGTCTACAATATGGTTGCCAGATCGACCATCTTTTCCTGGACACATATAACACAGGTCTACATTTGAATAAAAAAAAACCCTGCTGACCTAAGTATTTTTGCTGATTTTACCCAAATGAAAGGTGCTGATTCCAGATATGAAGTCAAAAAATATGCAATGGGTCAAATTTTTTCACAAATAAGGAATGCTTTATTAAAGGTGTTAAAGTCAAATATCAGGGATAATAAGAAATTCCGAGAAAGCGATAACACGTAATATATTTGATTCAAGCAAAAAACGACTATGTCATCTAACCAAGAGAGCACTAAGAGCAATAGCTAGTTGTTTAAATTTTAATTTTGAGGAAGGAATCTTCTCTTTTTGGATGCTCTGGTATAGTTACGATCACAGTTGTCAAGCTGTAAACACCAGCAGTAGTCTGCCATCATGTTTGAGTTCCATCTGCCTTGATATCTACGTTCCATGGTCTTGATGGAAGCGTTCTCCTTGTTCTTCACTCATAGCTCCAAGATTTGAAGGGAAGTAGTTCGGGTGGCTATGAAGAAAATGCAACTTAACACTCATGTTTGCTCCTAGTCTTCAAAAAGCAATCAACATATTTTGAACTAAACGGTCATAATTCTCGGCTCTGAAGTTGCCAAGAAAGTCAGCAATCAGGTCGGAAAAAGCAGACCACGCATCTTTTTCTATGGTTTTCATGGTGTTAAGGAATTGTCTGTCTCTGGTTAGAAGCCTAATTTGCGGGCCATCAAATATGCCAGCTTTCAACTTCTCGTTTGAAAGAGCAGGAAATTTCGCACAGATGTACTTGAAGCATTCACCATCTCAATCCAAAGCCCTAACAAACTGTTTCATGAGTCCCAATTTTATGTGCAGGGGAGGGAGTAACACTTTATGAGGATTAACAAGTGGTTCATTCTTGATATTCTTTTCACCGACCGTGAATTTCTCTCTAACTGGCCATTCTTTCCTTGTGTAATGTTCTGCCTTTGATCGACTATCCCAAAGGCACAGGAAGCAAGGAAATTTCGTGTATCCGCTTTGTTGTCCTAGAAGCAATGATATAACCGTCAAGTCGCCACATAAAATCCAGTAATGGTCATTATATTTTATTTTTTGGAGAATGGTTCTCATGGATTCATAAGTTTCTTTCAGATTTATTGAGTGAGCAATAGGAATGGAAGCTAATTTATTTCCATTGTGAAGTAACACACACTTTAGACTTCTCTTTGAACTGTCAATAAAAAGCCTCCATTCTTCAGTTACATAACAATCACATCCCATTGATTCAATAAGCCCTTTGACGTTGAAGCAGTATACAAGCTCTTCCTCCATATGGAAGTATTTCAGAAGATCTTTCTCTCTGTCACTATACATAAAAGTGGTTCCTGGAGCCAACAGGTTCTTTTCCTTCAGCCTTGAACCAAGTAACTCTGCTGACGAATTCGACAGATCAAGATCTCGTACAAGGTCATTCAACTAGGTTGAATGGTTGGCACATTCCAGCATCAACTTGTGGGGCCACGAAATCTTCGTGATCAGTTTCTGTTGATACATTTAACTGACAGAATTCATCGTCGTCGGAAACTCCAAAGTAGTGTAAATAGGTACAGGAACTTCGTCGCAGTGAACAACCGGTCTCAGAGCTGAGGGGAGATTTGGGTACTGGATGGAAGATTTTGTCTTTGTGGTCATGCCTGCAATATTTACCAGGCTGAAGTAGCAGTCATCAACATGGTTTCGAGGCTCACGCCACACCATTGGAACTCCAAAGCTAAGACTTTTTCTCTGACCTTTAGTCCACTGCCTGAGGTTTTCAACACATGTTCTGCACACTTTATGTGGTGCTCAAGGTTTTTCCTGGTCACCCAATTTAACTCCGAAATATGCATGATAAGCTTTATGCACAAATTCAGATACATTGCTCCTTTGTTTGGGTGTTGTAAAACAACCACAGATGTAGCAAAACTTGTCAGGATCAATCTTGCACCGTCCACGAAATGTTCGAGTGTGGGATGACATATTCCACAGAAAACTATTTAAGAGTTAAATTTGCTGCGAATTGTAAGCCTCATGAACGAATGAATGCTGCCATCGGTTTCACGCTGCTTATATAGGCCTATAGCCATAAAATGCTGACGTCGGCAGTTTTATACTGCCTATTAAGCTGTCGTACTATTAAGTAGTTATACCCACTGCAAATTCAGCATATCTTTTTGCACATTCTTATCTTTTTGCATATTCAACAAAGCTAAATAATTATGTAGCGCTCACCCCTGAAGGAGCCGCTGAATAAACCTTGGGATAGTCTCACCGCACTAGGAAATAACTATACACCAGCACTGTTGTGGATTTTCTATATTATATTCTTTACTGATCCTAATAAAGCAGCATATAATACGCATATACAGTATTTGAGTAACAAGAATTCGTAACGCGGGAAAAACACGCGGCAGTAAAAAAAAACAGTTAACCCCCTCAGTTCTGGAGTGTAAGTCCCGTGAAAAATAGCTCAAGAATATCTATGTGTGTTGTCTAGGGTACCCGTGTACTATGTTCAACTTACCAGTGAATGAAAAGAGCAATCTTCGACTAGTCACTGTTGGGGACCTGTGGATTTAAACAATATTGCAGCGTGCGTTTCTGTTTTGGAACTGTGGCCTGGAGGCCTCTCACTCATCCGATGAACGAAACTGTCCAGCACTCGATGCCTCGACCAAAAGATCTTCTCCACTGTGTACTGGGACTCCGTGCCACTGAATCTGCTCCCTGCTTGCCAAATCTCCGCAACTGGAACAACTATCCCAAACACTCCCAAACGATCGGCGTGGTCTCCTAACTCGGGGTCCTGCCGGAACCAGCTTGTCCTCCAGACCTCTCAGCACTGCGTAGGTAGGTCTCAACACGATCACTGTCCCGATCTCCAGCACCAGTAAGACAGAGTCTGTACTCCGGCCTGGTTGCGATCCCTGACAGCTCCAACGTGCGTCCTCCACCTTTCACTGCTCCGCTTACTCTGCCCATGCCTTGCATGAGGCTGCTGATCTGTTTCCTCTTCCTTGTACCACCTACTTCCTGTCCTCACGCAAAGGGTGATGGTACATGTAGTTCGGTTTTGTCCAGCATAGTCCACAATGTCTCTGTCTCCCTCTGGTGGCAGCAATAGTTCAATGCACCAGAATACAGTGTTTTTAAAGCAGCGCTACACTCTCCCCCCCTAAACTCTTGAGTCCCTCCAAGGGAGTGTAACAGATACATAACATTACAATATTTACATTAAGCAATACATTCAGGCTCAGTAGCAGACATATAATGGGTCAGATATACATCCTCAAGCTGACTCATGCCCCTAACTACCTCAGCTAGCGTAGCAGATACTTCGGGCAGCCTTCGCACAGTGGTAACAGCTTCTTCAGTGCTATGTCCCGGTGAATCATAGGTAAGTCTCTGAGGAGGCCGTATCGAACATTTGGATTCTGTGGTTCACAATGAGCCTTCATCCATGCAGGGTAACAATATAGCTCAGGAACATCTGCAGCCATGACTCTCAGTCCCTCTGCTCCAATCATTCCTTTGGTTCTGTTTAATTCAACTAGGCCTCCCAATGGAGCTCGTCTTGACCTTTTTCGACAAGGCTTGTCATCCTGGAGAAGAATGCGGTGTTTAGTGCTCTTAGCGCATCCCATGTCTAGCTCATACTTGGAGCCCAAATTTTCCGACTTGCGTATTGGAGACTGAACCCGCTTCTTCCGCTTGAATGAGATAGGAGCATCTTTAGGGTAGAACCGTTCAGCTTGAATCGCTTTATTCACTCTCCTCCCTAGATTGGTAGTGGGGAGGGCCTAACAGAAGCCACTCGCCCGATTGACATCCGTGCCTTCAAATTTACTGAAGAGTCAGACACATTACATACAGTGACGGAAAGTCTTCCACTTGTTCGTTTCAACACTCTTGTAGAGATTATTTCAGGGACTTCTCTGGACTGTATAACCTTCTCTGTCCCTTCCGTTTTCCTTAGCCGCCTCACTTCTGCAGGGGCTCTCTGTTCTTTGACTATCCGTTGACAGACCGGCCGTAACATCGAGTGCCCCTTTTTGGGAGCATGATTCTCTTCCTTCACCAATGGGGTTAGAAGACGTCTCACTAAGTCGGTGTTCGTCCCCACTATCATAGAACCTTGATTAGCTCCAGAGGGCCGAGGACACACAATGGCCAACGTGTCACATACTCTCGGTTGTCCAACGGTCACGGAGCTGAATTCCAGCTTCACCTGTAGATATCCATCATAGGGAAACCTCTCAGTCCCCATACCCCAGATTTCAAGATCCTTCAACTTCTTCAGGGGTATATGTTTCAAGTATTTCTGATAGACGTCTCGGTAGATCAGAGTTACTTGGGTGCCTGAATCTAGAAGAGCCTTGGTGTAGATCCCTTCTACTTGAACCGGAATAACGGTCAAAGGACCTATCAGCTTATCAGGGAACTTCTCCGTAGTAGTAGGAAGCATAGGCCCAGTCTGCTGTAACCTAACCCTCGTCCTCATTCGCAGTGTTTGAGGGCGTGCATTGTTTTCCCGTGACGTAGGACCAGACCTCCAGGGAGAGGATCTTCTATTTCTAGCAGGTACATATTCAGACCCTCCCTGCCTCCTATTTGTATCTTGGGAATCGTAGTAGTCTCCAGCAGTTGGGTACCCAGTTTGTTCTCTCAACCAGGGTTCTCTGTAGTTTTCCACTTGCGAGGTAGACAACAGTCCTTCTAAGGCCTTTAAGAAATCTTCAACTATTTTCCTTTCTGGCCTTAGGTTCGTACACTGCGCTCGGTAATGACCCAATTCTCCACAGCTGAAACATCTTTCCTTTGAAGACGGGGGCACACTTTCTCGCTGCGTCTCATTTGAAGACCACCTGTCGGATGCCACAGCAACCCTTGCTGTTCGCATATCTGAAAGAGACCTCTGTATTTCAATCTGTATTTCTGCTATCTTCAAGATTTCCCTGCGCAGATCCGCGTGGGCCTGTTCCAATTCAGCTTGGGCCTCTTGTACTCTCTTGAGAGTCTGTTGCATCTCACCATAGACAGTGAGCTGCTCTTGTCGGTCAATTTTCGGCTCATATGTCTCCTCCGGATCATCTTCGTCCGACGAACACTCATTATACCTTACAGGTTGGGCATAAACCTTTTCTCCCCCTTCTTGCAGACTTCTCCTCCAGAAGGGCTTCTTCTTCTCGAACAGTTTGAATCAGCTCTAGGTAATTAAACTCTTGGTTACCTTCTCTGGTTTTCAGCTGTAACATCACAGGATCTAGAGGTTGAGCACCCCTCAATATCTGCTGCATTCTGATTTTATCTACTGTGGCAAGTTCGGCCCCTTTCTTAAGACGTATCTGGTGCAGAATCTTATCCAGGTGCCTCATATATTCAGTCATTTTCTCACCCTTTCGCTGGTAGGTGTGTTCGTACTGGTACATGAGTTCAACAGCCTTTTCTGTTCGCCCAAAAACTTCCTGTAATATATTTAGGTAATCTAAAGCAGTACAGTCTTGCTTACTCAACTTCAGGTTTCTGACAGCCTCTGATGCAGGTCCCTTTTGTAACATTGGGGGCTTCCAGCCTCTCCAGTGTGCTTGAAGGCAGCATGTCTGATGCTGCTCGCTGACCAACACCCGGTTTAAATAGAGACAGGCAGGGAGGTGGCTGCATGAGGCGCGGCTTGAGAGGGGGGCGCGGTCTGGTGAAGGTCTTTAAAAACCCACAGTTCCTTCTCAGCAGTGCCAGATCGTGGTTATCCATACCTGAGCTCCCTGTACCTGAATTCTCTCGTGATTTAACCTGTTAGTGACCTCTGCTTGTTTTCTGACCATTCTGCCTTCCGTTGCCCTAGACTATTTTCCTTGTACTACGCTACTGCACTGATATCGACCCGGCTATTCCATTTGACTATTCTATTCTCTGTATCCCTGACTCTGGCTCGTCTGACTACCCCCGTGTTGCTGACCTGGTTTTGTATTACGACATTGTCTTTGTTTAACCCTTTCTGTCTAGCTAGTATACTTATACCTGGCCAATTTTTAAGGACCAGACAGTTAGGGATTGTTCTACGGCTACTCTGTTGATAGCTTTTTGGCTCTGTGGAGTGTTGGGCTTTAAGGGCTGCGTGGTGGGATCCGGGAACCGTGACACCTTTAGGCTCTCAGTAATCCTTTGCTTCTTCTGTGCTTCAGGGACATCCCACTCATCCAGAGCCTGCATCGCCTGTTCCACCCATTCTTCGAAGGTTTCTTCTCCCGCCGGAGTTGGCGCGTTTCCTGAAAAATTTCTCAACCGCCGTTAACCAAAGTTAGTGTGAGGAGGGCTTGTTCTTTGACATTTAGCCAGCAAATCTCCGATAGCCACGATGAACTCAGGCCCGATCATGGCCAGCGGACTGGGCGCGGGAACGTTCGCGGGATCGCCACGTGGCGCACTTGGCTGAATCAGTTGAACTTCCACATCATCGGTCAGCTTCACACTCGCGCCCTGAAAACACACTGGAACACCCTTTCTCCACTCAAAAAGAACATATGTGTGAGTAGTATCTGGGTTCGCTTTAATGTCCACGATTAACCCCAGATGATCTGGTGTCAGCGCGGCCACGGCCCGCCGAATCTGATCTTCGGCCCAAGTGTCTGCAGGAATGTCCATGACTATTCTTATCCCTATCTGGCTATTGTGCTCCTCACACCATTTGGCAGCAGTGTCTGGATCCATATTTAACCCTTTAATTGCGTTATTCACGGAGACTGGAATCCCAGACGAGCCCCCACGTGTAGCGCTCACCCCCGAAGGAGCCGCTGAATAAACCTCGGGATAGTCTCACCGCACTAGGAAATAACTATACACCAGCACTGTTGTGGATTTTCTATATTATATTCTTTACTGATCCCAATAAAGCAGCATATAATACGCATATACGGTATTTGAGTACCGAGAATTCGGAACGCGGGAAAAAAATCGGTTAACCCCTCACTTCTGGAGTGTAAGTCCCGTGAAAAATAGCTCAAGAATATATATGTGTGTTGTCTAGGGTACCCGGGTACTATGTTCAACTGGCCAGTGAATGAAAAGAACAATCTTCGACTAGTCACCGTTGGGGCCCTGTGGATTTAAACAATATTGCAGCATGCGTTTCTGTTTTGGAACTGTGGCCTGGAGGCCTCTCACCCATCCGATGAACGAAACTGTCCAGCACTCGATGCCTCGACCAAAAGATCTTCTCCGCTGTGTACTGGAACTCCGTGCCACTGAATCTGCTCCCTGCTTGCCAAATCTCCGCAACTGGAACAACGATCCGCCGCCTGCACTCCCAATCGATCGGCGCGGTCTTCTAACTCGGGGTCCTGCCAGAACCAGCTTGTCCTCCAGACCTCTCAGCGCTGCGTAGGTAGGTCTCAACACGATCACTGTCCCAATCTCCAGCACCAGTAAAACAGCGTCTGTACTCCGGCCTGGTTGCGATCCCTGACAGCTCCAACGTGCGTCCTCCACCTTTCACCGCTCCGCTCACTCTGCCCATGCCTTGCACGAGGCTGCTGATCTGTTTCCTCTTCCTTGTACCACCTACTTCCTGTCCTCACGCAAAGGGTGATGGTACATGTAGTTCGGTTTTGTCCAGCATAGTCCACAATGTCTCTGTCTCCCTCTGGTGGCAGCAATAGTTCAATGCACCAGAATACAGTGTTTTTAAAGCAGTGCTACAATTATAATACATACTGCTACATTTTTACTGTAATAGGTTATCAGTAAACAGCGTTTTGCGGGAAAACTGGACCAGACTGGAGGAAACGGGCGTTGCTTTGATTTCAGCACACCAAAATGCTTCAAGTCAGCAAAATTGATGTAGGAATGTGAATTGATTTGTGCTGATGGACAGTGCATGAAAAATGCCACCCCCCACAGCATGTAGAATCCATACGCTGCAGTTAAGAAATATCAAAGGAATACCAGGAGACCTGCTTTAATTTCCTCCCTGCAACATATGAATTATACATGTTGCAGGGCAGCAGTTTTCCCTGTGCTCCCCCTCTGCATGACATACGGGGTTATTCAGAGAGATCTGAAATGTAACCGGACACTGAATTTCAGTGAACGGGGACATTTCTGGGCCATTCGGCTATTCAGAGAGCAGTCAGTTCGCCAAATGTTGGCGAATTGCCTGCACGTACAGTGCCTGTTCGAGGGCAGTGAAATCCCTCATAGAGAAGCAATGCTTCGTCTATTCAGAAAACACAAAACAGCAGTGAAAAGTTGCCGAAATGCCCTGCTGTTTGGTGGTTTCATTCGACAGGTTTAATCAGACGAATCCCATAGGCTTCAATGTTAAAAATATTCCTGTTTTAATTCAATATCTAATAAACCGTTTATTATTTTATTCTGCAGTTTTATAAGTCTCTATATTTCTAGATTTTTTTTAGGATCTTTCAGGCATTGTTTTCGGCAAATTTTTTTTCTGTTTTTTAAATCGTTTTTTCAATTTTCATTAACAGACCTTTTTGTTATCATTCATTGGTTCTTATATGTAAATTCCAGACATTTTCAATATGTGTTTTTTTTGCAAACGGCGTTTAAAATTTCAATCTTTCAAGTGTACTGTCTTTTTTTTTTCTTCACCACGTTCGTCTGCTTGTCGGCTTTTTCCGGCAGCTGCTCTGCGATCGGCGGCTAGTCGGATTTTTTGGCGTGGTTTTTGCAGCGGTTACTGCTTTCGCGAGTGTTCGGCGAGTGTTCTACGGGTTTGCAGCTGGATTTCCCTCCACTACGGGTCCATTCGATGCTTGCTGAATACACCGCAGGGTCAGCGAACTAGAATCGCCCCGAAGTGTGGGGAACAAAAGGTCACCAAACGTGCGGTGACTTTTCGATTCTCTCTGAATAACCCTGGTAGTGATATGTGTCCAGGAAAACATGGCCGACCTGGCAACCCTAGTCTACAATGTTCATGTCTGGATTATTATTGTCATCATTTATATAGCGTCAGTGGTTTCTACAGTGCTTTACAATAAGCAATGGGGAATGAGACAAATTTAAACCAAATTTAGGCTCGGGTCAGAGGAGCGCATTGATCACGTCTGTGTTGCCGCACATTTGTACGTCGTTATAGCATACAATTATGACCAATGGCGCCCCCACACACAAAGTACGTCCACACGGAACTGCGGACGCATAATGGACGCAGGTTAGGCAGGAACGTAAATCCGCTAGAACGGACCCACAGAGTGCGCTGCATCCACATAACTTTGTGTGTGAGTGATGGAAGGTAGTCATTTTTGACGTCCAGCATTTTGACGGACAAAATGTTTTTCATATTAATTTATTTTCCCTTCTACATCAGTCAAAAAAAGTCAGTCACAAAAACGGACTGTGTGGCCACTACCTTGTCGTCAGTCACAAAGTACATCCGTTATGCACGGACGCACAGTGCGCTCAGAATGCGCTCGTCTGACCCTAGCCTTAGGGACCAGAAACAAGAGGTGTAGATGGTTCTGCTCTGGTGAGCTGACAATCTAGAGCAGGGGACAGCAACCTTGACCCTTCAGATGTTTTTAAACTACAATTCCCATGAGTCTCTGCCAACCTGATGAGCATCATGGAAGATGCAGATCCAGATCCACTTTTAAGGCCTGTTCAGTTCCTCAGCAGCTGCTGAATTGCTACATTGCAGCAGGTCATTTTGCTGCAGCCGTCTCACTGAATGTTTTAGCTGTGAATATTGAAGTGAAAGGGTGGAGGATGCTTAATGAAAGGTGCTGTTTCTGCAAAATCCACTGTTGTCCATTTTATTACCACTTTAATGTTAATGTTTACCATGCTCCAATAAATATTTGGTGTTTTGTTCCACCAAAACTTCAAACTGAACATTTCCTTATTGAATTATTTGCTCCGTGGAGGCGGCCATCTTTCCCACGCCAAAATCAGCTACTCTGCAGCACCTCTCTACTTGGCTGCAAGTGCTAAGTTAGTATTGCTGAGCGCGAAACTGCAGCACAGCGTTCAGTGCCAAGTTGCTAACTTAGGCTAGGGTCAGACGAGCGCATTCTGTGCGGACTGTGCGGACTGTACTTTCTGACTGGCGACAAGTAGTGGCCACTGTCGGGTATATTATAATGGAACATTAAAATGGATGCCTGTAGCCATCTTGTTTTAATGTAAAGTCTTTTCTTTCTCAATATTCGCCTAGTTTTAGAAATGGACAGAGATTTTTTTAACCCTTTTCGCTGCTGAGGCATTTCCCGTCTCTGTGCTGAGGTCGTTTTTACCGGTTTTGCTCATCATGTTTAAACGTGTTTTGAAGGCTTATTTTAGTATATTACCCAGACATATTATATATCGTTCTTTCCGTCATACTCGGCAGATTCATAATATGTCATTATTATATGTATACGTCATGACCTGTCTGTATATTATAACAAAAAATGCAATAAAATATGAATTTTCAATAATTTACAACGTGTAAAGTGTTTTTTTTTTCACATTTAAAAACATGCGAGCAATTGCGGTAATATTTTGTATGGGGTGCGTTTGTTAAAAAAATTAGAGATGGGGTCTCGTTACATTTTTTTTTGGGGAAAATTACGCGATTTTTAACAAACGCACCGCATACAAAAATCGTTAGTGCAGCATCATTGTTCACATTATAATTGAAATGGGAACAATATTGCTGCATTAACGAACCAAAAAAAAGAAAGAAAAACTTGTTTATTTTTTTTTACAAACTTTTTTCATATTCATGTTTGGTATTGTTGGAACGGCCATTCTCTGGCCGATCCAACAATATCAAACATTAACCCCTAACTGCCACGGATCGGGAGATAGGGGGTTCATTGGAACCCCCTATCTCCACCATTGGTGGCAGTTAGGGGTTAACTCCAGGACTGGCGTCATCGTGCTATGCACGATGATGCCAGTCCTCAGGGGGCATTCCCGGAAGCTTGGCCGACATCCAAGAAGGCTGTGCCCTTCTAAACGGTGCCTGGATTAACCCCCTGCACGCCGGCGATCGGGAGGGAGAGAGGTCCGAAGGACTTCCCCCCTCCCTTTCAGGCGCCTCCTCCGCACATGCGGGGGGGGGGGCGCTTGAATTAGATGTCATCGCGCCGCCGCGATGACATCTAATTAGGCCGGCGGCGGTTCCGGGTGCTGGGCTGACATCAAGGATGTCAGCCCGTACCGGGGGGCACCGCGATCGGCCGGAACCCGGCCGATCGCTGGCCCCAAAGGGAGGACGCGCTCAGCGCGTCCTCCGCAAGGAACGCTACCTGTGGGTGGACGCGCTCAGCGCGTCCTCTGCAGCGAAGAGGTTAATAGTTCATGGCTAGGTGAACCATAAGAGTTATGGGTGTTTCTATAAATGCTATAGATGATAAAATGTCTTTATTTGATATAAATGATTGATTATGTAACGAGATCTAGACAGGGCAATATAAAAGATGAAGAATCATAGCGTTATATGTTAAAACAGTGGTGTATCATGACACGCCCCCTGTAGAAACGCACTCACAAGATGTATAATGAATAAGTGCATGTACAAGTTACCCGTTCCAAGGGTGTTTGAAGAGGCCCAGAATATCACCATCAGCGGGAAAACTCCACCTGGATCGCTTTCTATTGCTGCACCAGAGAAATGGGAATCCAGTCGCCAATAAAGTAAAAAAGGGTTTTTATTCCATAAAAATCCGACGAATACCAACGAAACGCGTCGGATTTTTATGGAATAAAAACCCTTTTTTACTTTATTGGCGACTGGATTCCCATTTCTCTGGTGCAGCAATAGAAGGCGATCCAGGTGGAGTTTTCCCGCTGATGGTGATATTCGGGGCCTCTTCAAACACCCTTGGAACGGGTAACTTGTACATGCGCTTATTCATTATACATCTTGTGAGTGCGTTTCTACAGGGGGCGTGTCATGATACACCACTGTTTTAACATATAACGCTATGATTCTTCATCTTTTATATTGTCTTGTCTAGATCTCGTTACATTATCAATCATTTATTCCTTGAAACGTCCGATGGAGGGGACGAGTTTGAGATCTACAGGTCTTTCCATCATTTTTTCTTGTCACCTTTTGCTTCTATCTGGGAAAGAGCACCTATTCTGTTTTTCTTTATTTGATATAATGCTGAGCTAAGTGCCAGACATGTCATATTTAAATTTATTGGTTTGTTTTAACAAGTCCTTGAATTAAAGATATTTTTCTTTTTGGGTATAGGAACATATTTAAAATCTCTATGTAAGTGTATAAATATATTCACGAAATATATTTTTATAATCAATATATTCTAGATATTTACAGTAGATAGTAGATGCTCCAAATATTTGTAGAGTATAACTGGTAAATAGTATAATTACTGAAGAATAGAATAAGCTATTTAAATTTAGAAGTATTTTTGCTGATCTAATTTTAAAGGAATTTAGCCGATAAAGAGTACTCAGTAAAAACCTTGAGAAGAATAGAAATAACAGAGATATTAAATCAAAAATGACAGGAGAGACCCAAAGTCTAGGATTGAATATAGGGTCTTTGTTAAGACAGATTGACCTCTGACCTGAGATAAGGGATATTAAAAATAATTTGTGAAAAATATTTGAAGAGCAACACTGCCCTCCTGAGGCATAGTAAATATTTTAAGAATAAATATAAAGGATCTATAGAGATAAAGTAATATTTAAATGAAGGGGTAGATTTTCAGTGACGTCAAATTTACTATAAGTGGAGATGTACTGTTCGTGGTATTCATTCTGATTTTCAGATCATCCCAACACACAATGCATTCAGATCATTCCAACACACAATGCATTTAGGATATTACATCTCACTTAATTAAGACCACACCTAAATTTTCCCTCATGGGAATACACAATTCTAATTTACATGCATTGAATATCTGACATTGATAATTTTCACATATTCCAAAACAATACATTATGTTCTAAGAATATTGCTGCTGTAACTACAGAAACAATGAATCCAGATTTGGACATGTAATGTATGAAAGCAAATTAAGGAATTAATGTAATTATATATATCTGGAGTATTTCTTGTAATAGATCCGGAATCTCTAAAATATTTCTATTCTCCAGATAGAAATCTAAAAAAGGGAATCGGATACCAGGATTTTATCCTAAAGTAATTGTTGCAATGATATACAAAAATATATATATTGAATTTGGAAGTTACTGTGATTGAAATTAATAAGCAAGGAATTATATAACTACAAAATAAAAATCAGAAGATTAGAAGCTTAATTCTCGATATTAGGGGAGGATTCACTAAATAAGTTTTTATTACTTATCATTCTAGAAATAGAATAAGTGATAGCTCATCTTTTGTTGATCCACGTAGCATAGAGAGATACATATATCTCTACAAGATCTAGCTTGTTAAACATTGTTTTGCTGGGAAATATATGTTAATTGTTTTCGTTAAGCAGAAATGTTTATTAACCATTTGTGTATAGTTACTAACTGATAAAGTAAATGATATTAATCATATATGCAGTTACTAACAGGAGATACATATATTGGGAAGCTAGTAATCTATGTGCTGATGGATGGATGTGGTTGTTTACAAATCTTTGTTTATGATATGAGATTTGAAACTTTTTTGTATACGTAATAAATATATATATGTTTTTATCCGGTTATTGATTATTATACTTTTCAAAGCAAAACACAGACAATTAAAAGAATTTAGGAGAATTTCTAGGAAATATAGACGATTGATATTTATATCTCGTATAAGTTTATTGATTGAATATATATCTCGACACCACACAGTCCGTTTATGTTACGGACTCTTTTTTGACTGATGTAGAAGGGAAAATAAATTAATATGAAAAACATTTTGTCCGTCAAAAATGCAGTCTGTCGGACTACATTCCATCACTCACACACAAAGCTATGCGGACAGTGCGGACGCAGCGCACTCTGTGCGTCCGTTCTATATTCTGAAGAGTATTATCTTCAAATGCAGATTAATGAGAAACGACAAAAAAATGCATTAAAAAATGGAGGTAAGGCACACAAACACAGCATATCTAAACCCGGCAGCAACAGCACAGCAGCTTGCATTCAGTAAACAGAGGTGTCACATTAATGAGGTAATCACACCATGCATGGTAAATATTATACCAGAAAGCTGCTTACTTTTTATTTCCAATAAAAGCTATTTGGTGTGAAATTCGGATTTATTGAATTCCGTGTAATTTGCTGTAGAGGTGATAAAGCCGTAAGGAAAGCCTACACCTCTTAAAACAGATTTTTCGAAGAATCCCAGAAAAGGCTTGGTTTGCCAGATCAGCCATGTTTTCCTGGACACCTCTTACTATTTCATGCTGAGGGGAGCTCAGGGAAAAGTGCTGCCCAGCAACATGTATAATTCATATGCTGCAGTGCAGGACGTACTTGAAAACGAGAGAAATCTGTATCCTTCCTGGTAAAATCCTTTATAAATAAATCAAGGCAGATCTCCTGGGATTCATTCTTGATCCCTCCCCTGCACCCTATAGATTCTACATATTGCGGGGTTGATTTTCCACTCGCTGCCCATCAGCATGAATAAATTACTCTTTCTCCAGTGGAGCCTCTGTCTCTGAGGAATGGATCCCCGCACTTCCTGTCCCCCGCATGGCTTGCAAAGCCTTGAAGGACACGACCGCGGCGCACAGGTCACGCCGCCACCTAAGCCCCGCCCCCTAAAATGACTGCCATTCTCTCGACGCCATATTCCGCCCTGAAGATATACATTATGTACTTATCGCCCAATGGGGTGAGCGCAAGCGGCGGAGTGGCGTGCGCTCTGGCTAGTCGCAGTTTGGCGCCTGCCCATTCGACGTCACCTCACGCTCGGCTGCCCTTCTTGTACCCGCCCCCAGCACTGCAGCCAGTGAGTGTGTTCCCTCAGAGCTGCCTGTCTGTCTGTCTGCTGCTCGCCGGCGCCATGTTAGGAGCTGTAGGACGCTGCTCCGCTGGGGCCTTAAGGGCCCTGAAACCGGCCTCCAGCCCAATTCAACTGGGCCAGAACCTGCTCCGGAGCTCCCCTGCGGCTCTGCACTCCCGTAAGTGTCCGGGCGGTGGGTTGGCCTGCACGGGAAAGCCCGTGACCTATCCGTGTCATTGACTGGTGGCGGGTAGGCCTCTGCAGGAACTCTGCGCGCCAGGCCTCGCCCCTTTTCCCTCTGGCGTGCTGGCTCCTGCTGCCTTCTCTCCGCTCCCTGTTTGTGTTACCCGCCGCGTCGCCCCTCGGACACCAGGCCTGAGCGACAGCGACCTTGTGCTGCCTCCTGTCACCGTGTGCCTCTAATGTGGAGTTGTCAGGCCTGTGCTCGGGCGCTGGATTATGACGTACCGCGGCCTGGGAAGACAGGCCTGCATCGTGACCGCTACCCCGACTCCACGGCCAAGAAACGGCGCCAGGTACCTGCCTGCAGGCCCCGGCCATGCCCTCTTTAGAGTGTAAACTCTTGTACAGCGCTACTGACTCTGTCATTTTTATAAATTTATATGTGGGGGGGGGCAGTGCTCTTGGTACGTATCTTTATAATTTCATATATCCAGACCTCCTGCAGCCAGGCTGAGATTCGTTCACTTGCTCCAATCTGATAAAAATACTGGGTTTCTATTCCAACAACCCTTTAGTGGTCTGGCTGTAAAGTCACAATGTGCATAGTGTATTATGGGTGCACCGTGCAACCATGCAGCTTCACCTCCCAGACTTGCAGCATTATCATGGCAAGGTGATCCTTAGAGGTGACGGCCAGCACTGCACGCCTGTCTGTGAGAAACCCTGCAACTTTAACCTTCACCCCCACCTCCAAATGTCACGTGATCGCATGCCGGCAGAACCTGTCACTCTGTCAGGCCAGTGCGGGATTCAGGTAGAATTTGATTTCTTTCTCTGCAAATGAAACAAGTTACGGTGGTTTTTGGCAAGGGTGTATAGGTAAATCGTATGTCAAGGCTGTCATAACTTCCCTGTGACTGCGCTGGCTGTGGAGACGGCCCGTGATCAGGGCAGAACAGAACCCGAACCTGACCTGTTACTTTGTCCCGTTTATTTCAGCACAGCAAGAAGAATCATTGCTAACCAAATAATGAGCAGAATTGCCAAAGATCTGTACTTTTTCTTTACCCTCTTCTGTGGATATTGGTTTCTGGAGTTGTCATTACAAATTCTGCCTTGTAACACTGTTGCATGTTGAAATGCAAAACCTAACGCTGGATACCAGACGTTCGCACAGTGCAAAATTCTCCTTTTCGGCAAACTTCGGAATCAAACGTTCTCAGATTTTGACTTCCTGAATTTGTCGCTTCAGAGTGATTCAATATTTTTGGAAATGTCCAATTTTGCAGGCACGTGTGTTTTTTTTTTTTTTTTTGTTTTTTTTTTAGCGCCTCTCAACCCCCCCCCCCCTTTTTTTTACTAGAACAAGCACCTCACTCTGAACCCCAACTGTTAGGTTTTCCTCAGGTTGAGTTATTGGGGCTTGCTGGCTGCGTTTTAATGAGCACAGTTAATATCTTGGAAGTGATTTCAAATCCAAAAAGTTTTGAATGCTAATATTTTTCCAAAGTAAATGGAATGATAATGCACATACCTACTGGTTCTTGTGACGTTTGCTCTTTCATTCTAGGGAGAGACTATGCAGCACAGACAGCAGCCGCAGCCAAACCCGGCACAGCCAATGGCCGCATTGTGGCAGTTATTGGTGCTGTTGTGGATGTCCAGTTTGACGAGGGATTGCCACCCATCCTAAATGCGTTGGAGGTTCAAGGAAGGGACACCAGGCTGGTTCTGGAAGTGGCTCAGCACTTGGGTAAGGTAATCATTACTAAACACTGGTTAAAGCTGCAGTATTGTGCATCAGTTTTTCAATGACGAGTTTCAACTCATGACTTTCGTTCTTCTGAGCTTTCTGAAGCAACTTGCGTTTCTGAGACAGATGATGCACACACATGTAGCTTAATTTTGTATTAGAAACTTCAGTTGCATTTGGCATACACTAACACAGGTTGTGGTCATAGGTGAGAATACTGTCCGTACCATTGCTATGGATGGTACAGAAGGTCTGGTGAGGGGGCAGAAGGTCCTGGATGCTGGCACTCCAATCAGAATTCCTGTTGGCCCTGAGACCTTGGGAAGAATCATGAATGTCATCGGTGAACCAATTGATGAGAGGGGTCCTATTACAACAAAGCAGTAAGTTAATTGTTGCTTACCATCAATGTTCTACTTAAGCCAGACCTGAAATTTAACTTGAATGGTCTAGAGCTAAGTGTTGTCTACCAGGGTGTTGCTATTGCCAGTCACCTACAAGGTGTCTAAAGGTTATCCAAAATAACTTTCTCGCACTTCTGCGGAAGCGTTTGATCCTTACATATCAATGATGGAACTGTTCTGTCAGAAATGCATTGACTTTAAAGACCCTTGGTCTTTAAGGGGTTAATATCTGCTCGTGCCCCAGCTAATGTTGGTATTCCAGCTGACCAGACAAGCTCACATTTCAGCCACACTGTTGCAGATCGAAAGATGGATTGGTAGAGGTGTTGAAATTGCTTTTTTTTTTGGACTAATCAGTACCCAAATTTAACAACCCCCTGGAATTCCTCTTCCCAACCCTGGTTGGGTTATGTCAAAACCCTGAGAGACCTGAGCGGGCACAATCGTAGAGCTGGCAACTAGTGTTGCTGCTCGTCCTCAGGACCCTCAAGCTTTTTTTTTTCTTTTTTTTTCCTCTAGGTATGCAGGGTGATCCAGACGTGGACCCCTTGTTCGAGGTGCCTAGGGGTGTCTGCCATACCCTCCTAACAAGGCCGAAATGATCGTCGGGGGTTGCTGCACCTCTCTTGCAGGGATGACGTCCTTGGCAATCAGTACTGGTCACCCTTTCTGGGTGAGAGCAGGCTGATTTGCATATGGAGCATTCGTCCCTGTAATGGCAAAAACCCTGAGCGGGCACCACTGTAGAGCAGGCCACTAGCGACGCTGCTTGTCCTCAGGACCCTCACAAGCTTTTTTTTTTTTTCCCTCACTATGTCAAAACATTGTCTACAAGATCAAAATCACTGACCCTAAGCTCCCGAAAGCCTGCACAATGAAAGCCCTGCTAGTTACAGTACACATGGTTCAAGCAGCATTGTGACTTGTCAAATATTCAGATGATATTCGCCTCAAAGTGTGCCTTCTCTGGCTTGCAAGGAGTAATTGTAGTGAGCAGTTTTGGAGAAAAGGTATTTCTTTGCAATGGTGCAAACAGGAAATGTCTAGTAATACTTAAAGGCATCCAAAAAGGAAAGTTATATATTTTTTTTTTTTATTATGGCTTCTATTTCTGCGCAATGAAGTTACACAAGATGGTATTGCTCTGAAGGTAAGTGGCAGGTTCACGTAAAAGTTCAATGCCTGGATTGCTTTTACAGAGCAGTATGGCTGTCAAAGATTTGCACTCGTTGGCACAGAACAAGATGTTTTGTTTTTCACCTTTGCCAACATGTTGGCTACTCAATGTTGTTTATCAACTTGGGCTGAAGTCTCATTGTCCAGAATGGAGCTTTTCCTGAACGGAGTCTATGTAATGCAGTCCATGTCTAATCTGGTTCTCTCGTTGCATATTGAGGCTTTATCACTTGCTGAACTTGGTTCATTGAGTGATTTATGTAGAAGGGCTACCATCTAAGGCTGGGGTCAGATGATGCACAATTTGCTGTCCCTCGTAGCTTTTCAAAGCAGACAATAGAGCACACTCGAAGCATGTGCGTATTCTTTCATGTGCGGGCAACGGATGCCAAAAATGGCATCGTGAAAGTTACACTGACCCCCTGCGTACAGCTTTTTTCCTTAACATCGGTCAAAGCTAACTGATTCAATCGCTGCACTCATCTGACCCCAGCCTAAAACCTGTTATCTTGGTGTCTGAGCGACCGAGACCCTCAGGTTTATTTTAAAAAAAATGTTTGCCGCCTTGTTCAGGAGAGAATTGTGCTCCGAAAACCTTGATGCGCATGTTCGGCATGTGTAAAGTGTTCTCAACCAGGGCGGACTAAATGAAACTTAACAGTAGGCAAACTTCCCTGTACACTCTAGAATCTGGTCCAATTGTTAAGCATTCATGGGTGTAAAACGATATAGTGCCAGTCTTTCATAATGTTGGATTTGCTTGGCTTTTTGGCATCCTTTTAGGAAGTATCTAAAATTGTTCAACATTTAACGCTTCCATAGGTTTGCTGCAATCCATGCTGAGGCTCCAGAGTTCGTGGAAATGAGTGTGGAGCAGGAGATCCTGGTTACTGGCATCAAAGTGGTGGACCTGTTGGCTCCATATGCTAAAGGAGGCAAAATTGGTATGACTCTTCATCTCTTCACAAAACTTGGTGAAACCTGTAGCCCACACAGCCTGCGCTGTTGCATCACATCTTTGAACGCTAAAGTACAAAATTCACTATCTTACCCACCTGTTTTGAGTTTCCTTGTGATGATTTTTTTCTTGACTTTCGTTCTTCTGAGCAATCTGAAGCAACCTACTTAATCTGAGGGGAAACTATATCCAAAAGAATAACTGCACAAAGTATATTGGCCGGGCGCTAATGTTCTCTTGTTTTTCAGGGCTGTTTGGTGGTGCTGGTGTGGGTAAAACTGTGCTCATTATGGAACTGATCAACAATGTAGCCAAAGCCCATGGTGGTTACTCAGTGTTCGCTGGTGTTGGAGAAAGAACTCGTGAAGGAAATGACTTGTACCATGAAATGATCGAGTCTGGTGTAATCAATCTTAAGGACACTACTTCAAAGGTGCGATGTTCTTGGCATTTAAACTGTTGGCGAATGCCAGTATTTGATCTTAAATACTGTTGAGATTTATAATTTCTACATGTGCTTCAATGGGTCACTCTTGTGTCTTTTAAGGTGGCGTTGGTGTATGGACAAATGAATGAGCCACCTGGTGCCAGAGCCCGTGTAGCCTTGACTGGACTTACCGTTGCAGAGTATTTCAGAGACCAGGAAGGACAGGATGTGCTGCTTTTCATTGACAACATTTTCAGGTTTACCCAGGCTGGTTCAGAAGTGAGCACAAATGTGTTGTCTTGAGCCATTCTTATGTGTGACTGCATATGGTCCTGGTGTTTGGGGAAAATGGATATTTCAAAGTGAGACACTTGCATGCACACGCTCACTACCCCTTAACCCCATAGTGACCAGGTGGTTTTACAAAAGTCCGTCCGATAGTGCCTGCTGCTGTTTTTTTTTTTTGGTCAAATTTTACTTGTTTATGCAACCCACACATTATATACTGTTTGTTTTTTCCACCATTTTAAATGGACTTTCTAAACCTACCGTTAATATTTTTTTTTTTTTTTATTAAAAAAAAAAAAAAATTAAATGATTTAACACTTTCAAAATTTAATCCCCAAAAGACCCCTGGCTAAATAGTTTAAAAAAAATTTGGCCAAAGATTAGAAATGCCCAATTTTTACATGGGCTTTTTCTTAACCCCTTCACTGCTGAGCCATTTCACCTCTGTGCGCTGAGCTCATTTTTGACAGTTTTATGCTAAAGTCCTATTTTGTTAAAACCCCGGGCTGGGAAGGGGTTAAAGCATTTTCTCAAACCTGTCCTCAGGACCCTCTGCTTTGCCAGGTTTGCAGGATATCTGAAGCACAGGTGATATGATTTGCTGCTCAGTGAGTGCAGGATTCAGTCTGCTTTTCCCCAAGGTGATCTGCAAAATCTGGCCTGGTTGAGGGTCCAGAGCACCAGTTTGGGAAACCCTAGAGACTACATTGACCCTGCTGTGGTTTTTATTTTTTTTGTACCTGAATTGCTGGTTGACAACTTTTGGAAATGGTTCCCCCCGTTGGCCTTCATGTGATTACTAGTGCTTGCAGAATTCTTGAACCCAGGACATACTTAAACGAGAGAAATCTCAATGTATCCTTCCTGGTAAAATACTTTATAAATAAATGTACTGAACTGCAAATTTCACTTAGGTATCAGCCCTGCTTGGTCGCATCCCATCAGCTGTCGGTTATCAACCAACCTTGGCTACTGATATGGGTACCATGCAAGAAAGAATTACCACCACAAAGAAGGGGTCTATCACGTCTGTGCAGGTATGTGATCTGGTGACACTTGTTCCTAGCTATGTTTCCCATTGTACAGTGCTACAGAACCTGTTGGCGCTTTATAAATGCTTGTAATTGTAACTTATGCTGGGTTTCTTTTATTGCCTACAATGAAGAGTAACTTGCTCGACTTTCGTTCTTCTGAAATTGCTGAAGCAAATTATTGCATCTGAGAAGGTGAAATTGTGAGGCAGTCCTTACGTCTCTTTCTGTTCTGTACTAATGACTTTGTCTTTTTGCTAGGCTATCTATGTGCCTGCTGATGACTTGACTGACCCTGCTCCTGCCACCACCTTTGCTCACTTGGATGCCACTACTGTGCTGTCTCGTGCTATTGCTGAGTTGGGTATCTATCCCGCTGTCGATCCCCTGGATTCCACCTCCCGTATCATGGATCCTAACATTGTAGGGGCTGAGCACTATGATGTTGCCCGTGGAGTTCAAAAGATTCTTCAGGCAAGTAACTGGACTGCTGTGAGATCCTACTCTTCTATGAACAAGCCTAACTGTTTTCATCTTTTACAGGATTACAAGTCCTTGCAAGATATCATTGCCATTTTGGGTATGGATGAGTTGTCAGAAGAAGACAAACTGACAGTGGCTCGCGCCCGTAAAATTCAGCGTTTTCTGTCTCAGCCATTCCAGGTCGCTGAAGTTTTCACTGGGCATGCTGGCAAACTAGTCCCACTGAAAGAGACCATCAAAGGATTCAAACAGATCCTTCACGGTAAATGCATTCCTTGTTTTACTGAGTGCCACATATTGCCTTGTTCGTACTTGCTTTCCTGAGCAAGCATCTTCACTGAGCTGCAAACCTCCTAATCGTTAAATGCTAGTATTTGCATGTTAACTAATGCGTCAATATGGATAGCAATGTTTATAAAGTGAAATGTTACTGGGGTGTCCCGTTCTCTCTTCCCCCCCCCCCCTCCAATGCACTTTCCTGTTACGTTCATCCCGCTGCATCTGTATGCAGTTTCCAATGCATTGCTTCCGGGAAGCATCATCTGACGGCTATCCAGCCTCTTGCCTTGATGTAGGGGGAAATCTGTCCTTTCAAAGTGACTGCTTAAAGTGCACATGATCCAAAGTTGGGCTCATGCGAAAGTGAATAACACTTTTCGTGTGTTGGATTTTCACACGTGACAGATTTCAATACTAGCACAATTTAATGTGAATCTTGTCCTTCAATGATGTGACACTGCTTATTCTCTTCAACAGGAGAGTATGATAGTCTTCCAGAACAGGCGTTCTACATGGTTGGCCCTATTGAGGAAGCTGTAGCAAAGGCTGAGAGGCTTGCAGAAGAGCACTCTTAAATATAAAGTTCCTTATTCTCTGGCAAAGAACCCTCTAACATCCTTGTCATCAAAGTAATTCTTTAAGCCTCTTTCTGTGTTCCCTCATGTTGGCAAACTGTATTTAAAATTTACAATAAAACCTCTCTGTAAAAAGACGTTAATTTTGTGTGAAAAGTGATTGCAATTCAATGATTTGTACCCTTTATTTGGAATGGGTGTATCCCTTGTTAACCAGAATTTTTTTAAAGATTTAGGATTATTTTTTATTTTTAATCAGGTTTTCCTCACTTTGCTTCAGGAAAATGATTGGTCCTTTTTGGAACTGCTCCAGAAGTTTTCTGTTGCCCTGTGATCTAAAACCGGAATACCTATTGGGATTCTAAATTGAAAGATCCCATGGATAGTTTGTTTTCAAACATAAAGACCGCAAAATTTGAAGTGGTGGGTGCAAGAATTGGCAGGCTGTAGGTGGCAAAAGATCTCCTGGGTAGGCCTGTGTCAGACTAATGCAGTGATCACGTCAGTGTTGCCGCAGAGTTTAACGTCCGTCATAGCATAGAATCATGAGCAATAGAGACCCACACACGAAGTACACGCACGCGGCAAACAGACGCAAGAATGTAAAACCGCTAGATGGATGCGCAGAGTGCGCCACGTCCATGTAGCGTTCTGTGAGATGTCAGACGCAGCCCATTTGCGACGTCCAGCACCTTGACGCACACAATGGCTGTTCATAGTCTCAAATTTTTATTTTCAGATTTCCCATAGTTGCCTTTTAATTTTTATTCTGTCAAGAAAAACAGACTGTGTCGTGTCTACAGCATCTTCTGTACATTATGCGCACAGACTGCGTTCGTCTGACTCGACTTAAAGTACAGGCCCCCCCCCCCCCCTTGCTAGATTGTTTACAATTTCTACATCCTATATAATTTGGTCAGGAATAGGAAAGAATGAGATTTGAGTGACCAACAGATGTTTTGCTTTGACCACGCTCTTTCTCTGGACAACAAACTGGGTGGAGTAGAGGTAACATCACTGCTCTGCTTGGAGAGCCTGTGGAGTAATGGGTTCGATACTGGAGAGGTGCTTGTCAGGAAGTGTCCTTGGGCAAGACACCCAATGGTACATACTTGAAAACGAGAGAAATGTCAATGTATCCTTCCTGGTAAAATACTTTCTCCAAAAAACTGACCTATTCTGCTTACATAGATCTGTTCTTGGCTTGCTCTGACCATGTGTCTTGCAATGTAAAGACTACTTGTACTTATGCTCTAAAGCATAAACTTGAACTTTTTTTTTAAAGATTCAAAGATATCACAACCAAGAAGTGTTTTTTTTTTGACTATACGTATGAATGAAAACCGATCTTGTGTATTCCTTTTCCAATTGTGAACGTTAACCAGTGGATTAAGCGGTAAATTTCTATGGACCTTCATCTGCAGGAGACATGTCTGCTTGTATAGGCAAATTGAAGCTCTTCAATATTCTGAATGATGGCTGGACTGGCAAAACCTTTGTGCCAAAGATTTTCCTTTAAGAATATCTTGCATTTGGGCGTGGCTGACCGCAGTTTAAGATGGCGGCTTGACTGAAGAGCTCTGTGCACAGAACGTGACAACGTCTTTGCAAGCACCTAACTGATCCAGAAACGGCTCGATCAGCGGGAGATGTCTCGGGGCAAATCTAAATCTGTGGCTAAATCCAAGTTCTTTTCACCGTGTCCTATCACAAAAAAATCGGCGGCTGGAATCCAAGATGGCGCCGGCCGCTCGAGCCCGGAAACACCCATGATAATGCAGTCGGAGGGTCCAGCTACAGGCACTGAAATGAAGGCTCTCACCACTACTCTGGAAGGTATACTTTCCTCTATGTCTGCAAATTTAAAATCGTAACTTAAAGAAATGGCCAAAGAGATTAGAGCTGACATCCAGGGCCTAGCAGACCGCACCTCTCATTTAGAGGATAAAATGGGGGAATATGCTGATGCACAGAACGATATGGCCGACAAGGTACAGGAGCTAGAGGACACGCTGGAGGGATGTCTGACCAAAATAGCTGATCTCGAATCGTTCCCGCAGGCATAACGTGAAAATTCGGGGCGTCCCAGAAAGTGTTAAAACCCAGCAACTAGCCTCTTATGTTACAGATTTTTTTTTTTTTTACACTTGGTGCCTGAGCTGACCCCAGATTCTTTGCTGATGGACCGCATACACGCGTGGTGACAACATTTGGAGCAGGGCCTCCAGTTCCTGTCAGACATCACCACAGAATCAACCGACCTCAACGCTCCCTCGGAGGATGCAGAAGGAATGGAAAAAGGTCCGCAAGGGAAAACCGGGCTGAATGCCCCCTGTTTTTACCTGTTCTGCTCCATTTTTGAAAATTCGAGACACCCTCCGCAGAATTCGCCACCTTGCCGAGACGTCCTTGACGATATACAGCGATACCGAGGTCTGGCGGCTCAGTCCAGTTGAGAGTTTGGCTCTCCCACGTTCCCTCACCCTCTCTTGTGAGATGTGGCATTGCAACAGGATTGCTGCCACGCAGGAGATTCTTGGAATATTTTTTTGTGTATAGTTTTTTCTATGACTTTATTTTTTTTTTTTCTCCTCTTTTCTCTTCCCCCCCCCCCCCATTTTCTTTTTCCAGGGACTATTGGACTCGCCCCACTACGCCTCATATCCTTCAGTGTTGCATCACCAACCTGCATACTGCAGAGCAAGGCTCAATCCAGTGTTCACAACTCCCTCTGTCAGACGAACACTTGGGTAACTATTCGAAGAAATGTAATTTTTTTTTGTTCCCCCTTTGCTAAGCATCCCGTGCTCCTATCCCCATGGTAAAAATAATGTCATATGTTCAAGGTTTAAACATCCCATGTAAGAGACGAACACTTTACAAAGAACTCGATCCCTTAAGGGCGAATGTCATATGCCTGCAGGAAACCCATTTTAGAAGGCTCTCACACGCTCCTCTGCTTTGGCTGACTTACTCCACCCAATTTCACTCCACGAGCCCTACAAAATCTAAAGGAGTCTCTACTCTTATTAGAAATGATGTTGTTTGAATTCCCCCGGAAATTGTCTGACCCGGCGGGCAGATACCTTATTTTAGTGTGCTCAATGAATCAGAGTTTATACTATTGTCAATGTGTACGCCCCCAACGACGACCAAGTGACGTTTGTTACAACTATGCTAGAAAAAATATCTCTCGTCCTTACGGGCACCCTTGTAATTAGGGATGAGCCGAACACTCCCAGAGTTCGGTTCGAAGCCGAACTCGAACTCCATACAAGTCAATGGGGCTGAAAATTCGATTTTTAGAGTGCCCTCCAAGAGGGCATATATGCTAGATTTTTGCCATAAAAGGTGTATGGGGGTCCTGGTAGTTCCCTGGGGGACAGGAAACCAGGACAAAAAGTAAAAAAAAAAAACGTTTTTAAAGGGACTGAGTTTTCCATGAAATAAGGGTTAAAAATAAAATGAAAAATTCCTTCAAATATCGTGCCTAGGAGGTCCCCATAACCTGCCCGTGAAGTGGCGGATTTCTTGGATGTATAGAAATATGTAAAAACCAAATGAAATTTCAAATGACGGTAAATGCTTTTCCTTTTAACCACTTCGATGCTGAGGACGCGCTCAGCGCGTCCTCAGCATTCCCGCTGGTATGCGGAGGACGCGCTGAGCGAGTCCTCCCATTGGGGTCAGCGTTCGGCCGGGTTCCGGCTGATCGCTGGCCCCCCCGGTGCGGGCTGACATCCTCGATGTCAGCCCGGCATCCGGGACCGCAGCCGCCGGAATTAGGTGTCATCGCGGCAGCGCGATGACACCTAATTCAGGCGCCCCCCCCCCCGCATGTGCGGAGGAGGCGCCTGAAAGGGAGGGGGGGAGGTCCTTCGGACCTCTCTCCCTCCCGATCGGGGGCTCTGCGGGGGTTAACCCAGGCATCATTTGGAAGGGCACAGCCTGCCCTTCCAAATGGTGCCTGGCATTAACCCCTGGGGAGCTGGATCGCGAATCGGCGCTGAAAAGCGCCGGTTCGCGATCCTTTCCCGGAGCTGGCCGACATCTTGGATGTCGGCCAAGCCTCCGGGAACTCCCCCTGAGGACTGGTGTCATCGTGCGTAACACGATGACGCCAGTCCTGGACTTCACCCCTAACTGCCATCAACTGTGAAGATAGGGAGTTCCAATGAACTCCCTATCTCCCGATCCGTGGCAGTTAGGGGTTAATGTTTGGTATGGTTGGATCGGCCAGAGCATGGCCGTTCCAACGATACCAAACATGAAAGTGAAAAAGTTTGTCAAAAAAAAAAAAATGAAAAATAAAAATTAAAAAAAAATGTTATTTCTTTTTTTTGGTTTGTTAATGCAGCAATATTGTTCCCATTTCAATTATAATGTGAACAATGATGCTGCACTAACGATTTTTGTATGCGGTGCGTTTGTTAAAAATAGTGTAATTTTCCCCAAAAAAAAATGTAACGTGACCCCATCTCTAATTTTTTTAACAAGCGCACCCCATACAAAATATAACCGCAATTGCTCGCATGTTAAAATGTGAAAAAAAACACTTTACACATTGTAAATTATTGAAAATACATATTTTATTGCATTTTTTGTTATAATATACAGACATGACATGACGTATACATATAATAATGACATATTATGAATCTACCGAGTCTGACGGAAAGAACGATATATAATATGTCTGGGTCATATACTAAAATAAGCCTTCAAAACACGTTTAAACATGATGAGCAAAACCGGTAAAAATGACCTCAGCACAGGGGCGGGAAAAGCCTCAGCAGCGAAAGGGTTAATCTATCCATAAATAACTGCTTGGGGCGGCAGTCTGTATGAAAAGAGACATTTTTGGACACGCAGAAAAAGTTTACTGATTTTTTTTTTTTTGGTGGTGAAAAGCAGGAGAATGGAAAATTCTAGACCAAATAGCTGATTTGGAAAGTGAGATAAATGGGAGAATTTTTCTGGTTCGGCTATTTTGACCTAGAATTTTCTCTTCAGTCATTCTCCTGAGTTTCACCTTTCTCTGAATAACCCTGTCAGGGTTATTCAGAGAGCGGCATAGAGCAGGAGAATGACTGGAGAATGGAAAATTCTAGGTCAAAATAGCCAAACCAGAAAAATTCTCTCATTTAGGCTAGGGTCAGACTAGCGAATTTTTAACGTGCGTTTAGGCGCACTTAATCATGGCCGCACTAGCAGCAAATGACAGCCAATATACGAAGTACGGTCGCACCAAAGTCCAGCTGCGCAACGCAAGTGGAAAATGAACGCATTTTTTCGAGAACGCAGAACCGCTAGTACGGACGTACAGAGTGCGCTGCATCCACTAGCGGCGTGTGTGCGTGATTTGGAGACGTCAGACCCTGCTCATGTCCGGCCAACATAATGTCCAGACACCCAAAGTTTCCTGGTTTGGATCCGTAAAAAATCACGCACAAAAATGCACATCGTATGACCGTTTTCGCGCATTCCGTGAAAAAATAAGGCAATGGGTTCGGACACACTTTTTGACGGTCGCTGTGAAAAATGCGTTAGTCTGACCCTAGCCTTCTCACTTTCCAAATCGGCTATTTGGTCCAGATTGTTCTCTTTTCCTGCCATTCTCCTGGTTTTCACCTTTCTCTGAACAACCCTGAGGAGAGGTGAAAGCCAGGAGAACTGGCAGGAGAAGAGCACAATCTAGACCAAATAGCCAATTTGGAAAGTGAGTTAAATGGGAGAATTTTTCTGGTTTGGCTATTTTGACCTAGAATTTTCACTTCTCCAGTTATTCTCCTGCTTTTCACCGCTCTCTGAATAACCCTGTGAATGTTTAATCCCGAGGTGAAAAATAACATTGCTTAACCACTTCGATGCTGAGGACGCGCTCAGCGCGTCCTCAGCATTCCCGCTGGTATGCGGAGGACGCGCTGAGCGCGTCCTCCCATTGGGGTCAGCGTTCGGCCGGGTTCCGGCCGATCGCTGGCCCTCCGGTGCGGGCTGACATCCTGGATGTCAGCCCGGCATCCGGAACAGCAGCCGCCGGAATTTGGTGTCATCGCGGCAGCGCGATGACACCAAATTCAGGCGCGCCCCCCCGCATGTGCGGAGGAGGCGCCTGAAAGGGAGGGGGGGAGGTCCTTCGGACCTCTCTCCCTCCCGATCGGCGGCTCTGCGGGGGTTAACCCAGGCATCATTTGGAAGGGCACAGCCTGCCCTTCCAAATGATGCCTGGCATTAACCCCTGGGGAGCTGGATCGCGAATCGGCGCTGAAAAGCGCCGGTTCGCGATCCTTTCCCGGAGCTGGCCGACATCTTGGATGTCGGCAAGCCTCCGGGAACTTCCCCTGAGGACTGGCGTCATCGTGCGTAGCACGATGACGCCAGTCCTAGAGTTAACGCTTAACTGCCACCAACGGTGGAGATAGGGAGTTCCAATGAACTCCCCATCTCCCGATCCGTGGCAGTTAGGGGTTAAATTTTGGTATGGTTGGATCGGCCAGAGCATGGCGGTTCCAACGATACCAAACATGAAAGTGAAAAAAGTTGTAAAAAAAAAAAAATGAAAAATAAAAATAAAAAAAAATTTATAAAAAAAAAAACACTTTTTTATTTTTTTTTGGTTTGTTAGTGTAGCAATATTGTTCCCATTTCAATTATATGTGAACAATGATGCTGCACTAACGATTTTTGTATGCGGTGCGTTTGTTAAAAATAGTGTAATTTTCCCCAAAAAAAATGTAACGAGACCCCATCTCTAATTTTTTTAACAAGCGCACCCCATACAAAATATAACCGCAATTGCTCGCATTGTTAAAATGTGAAAAAAACACTTTACACATTGTAAATTATTGAAAATACATATTTTATTGCATTTTTTGTTTAATATACAGACAGGTCATAACGTATACATATAATAATGACATATTATGAATCTACCGAGTCTGACGGAAAGAACGATATATAATATGTCTGGGTCATATACTAAAATAAGCCTTCAAAACACGTTTAAACATGATGCGCAAAACAGGTAAAAATGACCTCAGCACAGGGGCGGGAAAAGCCTCAGCAGCGAAAGGGTAAAGGCTGGGGTCAGACGAGCGCAGTTATCACATGTATGATTAAGACCTGCAGGTCGAAACGTCACATGGTTTTGTTTATGAGGTCTGCTGTACCCGAATAAATGTTTTTGCTCCTCATTTGAAGATCCCACCTTCCTTTGCTTCTATTTGTCTATGGGACTTGCGGCGTCCCCTCGGTGGTGATCTCATGAGGTCCTTTTGGTCTGGGCTCCCTTCCGGTGGAGATCGTGGCATTTGCTTTTCGAGCGCAGTTATCATGTCCGTGTTGCCGCACATTTGTACCTCCGTGGCAGCATAGCATTCTGACCAATGGAGCCCCACACACGAAGTACGTCCGCACGGAAGTGCGGATGCATGGCGGACATGGCAAACGGACGCAGGTTAGACAAGAACGTAATACTGCTAGAATGGATGTGCGGAGTGCGCCACGTCCGTGTAGCTTTGTATGAGTGATGAAACGAGGTCAGATGGACTGCATTTATACGTCCAGCATTTTTGACGGACAGAATGTTTTTTCATTTTAATTTATTTTCCCTGCTGCATCAGTCAAAAAATACGTCAGTGAAAAAAACGGACTGTTTGGCCACTACCTTGTTGTCAGTCAGTAAGTACGTCTGTACTGCACGTACGCACAGTCCGTACAAAATGCGCTCATCTGACCCTAGCCTTAGATGTTATTTAGAATTTTTTTCAAACACCAGTTAACCACTTGGCTGCTATGGACGCGTCCATGCACAGGAGGCAGCAGATTGCTGCGCCCCCCCCCCCCCCGGTGCGGGCTGACATCTTGGATGTCAGCCCAGCACTCCGGGACCCCGGCGGAGCAATTAGATGTCATCGCGGCGGCGCAATAAAATAAAAATAAACAATTTAAAAAAAAAAAAGTTTTGTTTTTGTTAATGCAGCAATATTGTTCCCATTTCAATTATAATGTGAACAATAATGCTGCACTAACGATTTTTGTATGCGGTGCGTTTGTTAAAAAGCAAAATTTTCCCCCCAAAAAAATGTAACGAGACCCCATTTCTAATTTTTTTTAACAAGCGCACCCCATACAAAATATAACTGCAAACGATCGCATGTTAAAATGTGAAAAAAAACCACTTTACACATAATAAATTATTGAAAATTCTAATTTTATTGCATTTTTTGTTATAATATACAGACATGACATAACGTATACATATAATAATGACATATTATGAGTCTGCCGGAAAGATTGATATATAATATGTCTGGGTCATATATCAAAATATGGCTACAAAACGCGGTTAAACATGATGAGCGAAAGCGGTAAAAATGACCTCAGCACAGAGATGTGAAAAGCCTCAGCAGCGAAAGGGTTAAATACAGCATATTAGGATGTTTTAGAGGGAAATTAATTCTCAAATCTCAATCAGAAGCAGACACTACCCCACCCCCTCAGTATAGTGTACAATGTATCAAATTGATTACCAGACTAAAAACACCTGGTGTTATGCCTGTTTGTGAACAGAGGTCATTTAGAGTTGATAATCTTTCCACGTACACATTAGTTTTTAATTCAATATCTAATAAACCATTGCTTATAATATTCTGCAGTAAAGAGTCTCTTTATTTCTAGAATTTTTTTTGTATTTTTTTCAAGCATTTTCTATAGTTTTTCAAAATGTCATTTTTTTTTTCAAACTCGAACCGAACACACCCAAAAAAGTTCGAAGTTCACTAACTTTCGAACTGCCAAAGTCCGAACCCGAACAGCTCATCCCTACTTTTAATGTGTGGGGATTTGAATTTCAGCTTAGATCCGCTTAAAGATACCTCGAGTTTTGTCTCTCGACCTCTGACTGGTAAACGTCAAGTTGACAGATTCCACGACTTACTATCACCTCCACGACGTCTGGCGCTTATTCCACCCTAACGAGGTAGACTATACATTTTATTCTAAAGTACACAAAACCCACACTAGAATTGACTAGATGATGGTACAGAGTCACTCACTCCCATGGGTGGAGAACTGCTCCATTGGCATTATTTCCTGCTCTGACCACGCCCCCATAACCCTAATCTTAAAAGATGACTACAAACCATATGGTCTCTCCCCATGGCGCCTTAACGAAACAGTCCTATTTCGTAGCGACTTGGAAACCCAATTACAAACATACTTTGAATTGAACGCTAGCGACGATTTGCCCGCAGCGACTGTATGGCAAGCCCACAAGGCGGTTTTGACAGGACACTGCATAAAATGGGCATCTCATTTTAAGAAATCTAAGGTGGCCGCTCGTCTTCTTATTCTACAAAGACTAGATTTTTTTGTACTGGTCGCACAAACTATCCCCCTCGGACGTCACTGCTCGTCAATTAAGTGAGACACACGACGAACTACACACTTGACAAACAAACTCACTTTTCCCATCTGCAACGTCTTAAGGCTAGATTTTACGCCTATGGCAATAAACCTGGTAGATTACTGGCGCGCCGTCTGCGAGCACTCCAACCGAGACACCGTATAGACAAACTCTACACTGCTAACCAGTCTGTAATACATAAACCAACTGACATTGCCGAAGAATTTGCAGCCTATTATTCCTCTCTTTACAACCTAAACAACGAAGAGACGGTCATACAACCCACGATCAAAGATATAGATGACTACCTGTCGCGCATCCATCTCCCCATCCTGACTAGAGCACAAACAGACTTACTATCACAACCATTTTCACTGGAAGAGGTCGCGAAAGTCATCTCACTCCCCAATGGCAAAGCTCCTGGCCCTGATGGCTTCCCGTCCTGCTATTATAAAGCATTCTCGTCTATTCTGAAGCCCCACCTAATCAGAGTATTTGAAGGAGCTTCCTCGGCGGGCTCGTTTCCCAGGGAAGTGTTACAAGCCACGATCATTACTCTACCCAAGCCAGGTAAACCCCCGACCTCATGTCCTATCTCACTATTGAACACAGACATTAAGATTTACGCCAAACTGCTGGCTACACGCCTAAACGCATACTTCCTACTCTCATAGACAGGGACCAAGTGGGATTTATCAAGGGGAGACAAGGGACTGAAAACTCGAAGAAACTGTTAGCCCTATTAGAATTCCGCACTACACATGATATCCCATGCCTTTGGCTATCCCTTGATGCGGAAAAAGCGTTTGATAGGGTTCATTGGGGATTTATGAAACGTGTTCTTGACAAGTTTGGCTTTTTAGGGGAACATACAGTCTATCATGGCACTATATGCACAACCCTCCGCTAAAGTACTGAACAGTGGCTTCCTCTCGGGTGCATTCGATATCACGAATGGCACACGCCAAGGCTGCCCCCTATCGCCTTTATTACATGCCTTAATATTGGAACCCCTAGCTCAAGCCATAAGACAGGACGATCGTATAAGTGGGGTGCAGGTTGGCCCCAGGACGTTTAAACTAAATCTGTTCGCTGACGATATACTCCTGACACTTACCAACCCTGTCTCATCTTTACCCCCATTACACACAGCCTTGAACGAATACAGCTTAGTCTCCTACCATTCCATCAATATGCCTAAAACTCAAGCCATGGCCTTAGGCGTCACCCCAGAAGATCTACAATCTATAAAGGCTCGGTACTCCTTTGTTTGGAAGGAACAGGGTATTAAATACTTAGGGGTTACGATTCCTCCTCGGCTCGAAAGTGTCATGTCATTAAACCACACTAAGATTTTCACTGAAGTGAATTTTTTAAGGTGGTCTTTATTTTGGGGAGTGCACAAATACAAGGGGAAGACGAGATCACAATGACAGAAGTTATAAAATACAATGAGCTAACGCCTGCTAATTTCATAATGTGTGGACTAGAAATGTAGAAAGAAGGCAGCGTTGGCAAAACTTAACAAAATATCACCTGCTACACTAAAAATAAAGTACAAATGCCTTTTCGGATCACAGACGTGCTACAGTCCGCCTGTGGTCGGCGGTTCGTGGGAAGGACCTCAGGGAGAGCCTGAGAGGTAAGGAAAGATGCTAGGAATGTATTTTACTCCGTTTAAAATGATTTTGCTCTCACAAAAATCACTTTATACCAGGCTTATGTTAGCGCAGTTGCACTGCATTTTTAGTGTTTGCAACCTGGATGACAAGCGATATGGAATTGGTCATCGTTCTAGCACTAGAATGCAGCATTACGTTCTATACAAAGTATAGGACATGCAAACCAGCAGTATAAACGCGCAAAAGCTGGGCGGCAACACAATTTGAAGCTCGACTAAGGCTGGGGTCAGACGAGCGCACGAAGAGGGACCCTGTGTGAGCTTGCGTATGCAGGGTTGCTCCAAGAAAGCGGCGGGACACTGGGAACTATTTGCTCCACTGCTCCCAGCCATACGAAGTGTCGATTACTCTGCAACGTGCCATTAGAGATAATTTGGGAAATGTTTGATGTTATGTGTTATGTGATTTTGCTTTTGTAAACTCATTTAACACCAGTCACTGAAAGCCAGTATTCTGTCAGAAATAGGAGTTTGACATGAGAACAGTGGGCAACATTGGATTAGCTTATTGTCCTCAACTTCAGCTGTTATTGTACAGTAAGGTATCGCCAATTGTTTGCAGCAATCTGATCAGCATATGTAGCAGGAAAATAGATTGGCATGTCATGGAAATGATTTCCACCTAGTGGACAGTGAAAGAATGACAGAAGATTTTCTACTACTCCTTGATTACTTGTGCATTACAAATAAAATCACCTTATAAAACGCATGCTGCTGTATTTTTTATTTAGTTGAAGTAATTGCGTGTAAAAGGGGGAAAACAAAGTAAGGTTTTTATCTCGTTTCCTTTTTTTTTTTTTCCCATGATGCAACATTTACCAAAAGCTTTTCTTCATGGCTCGTGTTTATTTAATCTACATTATCTAACAATTAAGGGGGCAGGAGGGTAATGTCCTCCTGGCCAACGGAGATAAGAGATATTACTTTGTATTTCTGTAACGACTAACATTTCAATGTTCTTGAACCCAGGACATACTTGAAAACGAGAGAAATCTCAATGTATCCTTCCTGGTAAAATCCTTTATAAATAAATAAACCAAATGCTGCTTTCTAAGCAACCACATAGACTGGTGGGTTTATATTTATACCCTCACCAGGAACAATTCCACTTTGGAATTATAAAAGAAAACATGGAAAGAGGCAGCAGCAGTAATCTGACTGGGCATACAAGAAAATATACATATATACAGAAAAAATGATTTTGCGGCTTTTCCCCAACCAGGGTGGCTGCGGAGACCAGAAGTAACCAGCCCACTTCATGTATAAAACATAACAAGAAAAGAGGTGGTCATTTGCATTTACCACAGTAGCTCCATGCAAAACAAAACACTTGTGTACAGGGCGATGTGCAGGGGCCCAGAAAACTTCCATCATAGGATAGAGCCACCATATATGAATAAAATCCCCTGTGACCAACATCCCCGCCAGCAAATGTCCTTTACAGAATTCCTCATACAACAGCGCTTAGAAGGGGTAGTGTACCAGCAAAGCAACGTATTTTGTAGACTGTTCCTGATATTGGACAGAAGGTGGTACCTTCCTCGTTGCCTCCCAAATGTCAGTCCAATTCCTCATGTTATTCGTGTTCCCAAGTCTGTATATAGGACATGGAATTCCAGTCCAACCTGGTCCAAAATGGGAGGAAAGTTGTGAAGTGAATAACGTAGGGTACATTTCCATGAAGCATCATTTTCAAAAAAGGTCATCAAGGAAGTAGAAGTCTTCAAAATGTTGGGCGTCCCTGCAGAACTGCGCAGTTGTAGATAACGAAAATAATCTTTCATAAGAAAGGAACATTTAGCATTCAACTAATCAAAAGACAACAAGATTCCATCTGCAAATATATGTTTATTTCGAGATATCCCCAGCATAGAGTGGAAAATATGGGGATCCATTCCCAGGGGAACAGCAGGGTTGAAATATAATTTAAGTAGTGGAGAAGGGAATGTCAACAATTCAAAGTGGAACGCTATCTTATCCCATAATTGAAGGTAGTTTCAGACAGACGACGGTTGACCAGCGAGGGACATGTGTTCTCGGAATCAACATACAAAAAGGAAGGGTGATCCGGGCGCATAAGGGCAGCCTCAAGGTCTACCCAATGTCTAGTCCCGTGCCGAGAGTGTCAATAGGCCACTTGCATTAATTGTACAGCATAGTAATAAGACAACAGCACTGATAAACCTAGTCCACCTGCAGATCTAGGACAGTATAAGAAACGTCTAGCAATTCTCCGCCTCCCACCTGCCCACACAAAATCATCAATACTGTGTTGCAATTCTGCCAAGTCCTGGCCATGCAGCCCCACAGGCAAAGTTTGAAAGAAGTAAAGGAGGCATGGTAGCACCGCCATCTTGATTCAATTAATCCTGCCGATCCAGGAAATGTGATACCTGCCCCAGGCCTCCATGTCCTCCTGAACCCATCAGATGAGTGACTAGTAATTGAGTTCATATAATTTAGAACGGTCTTTAGTGATTTTAATTCCCAAGCAAGTAATGAAGGTCTCCACATTTTTAAAACCAAATTTTAATGACAACTGGCCAATTTCCTGAGGTGGGGTATGCAGGAGCATCACCTCCAACTTTTGAACGTTAATTTTATAACCCGAAAAGGGTGAAAAAAGGGAAAGTGCCTAAATCAAGGCTGGTATGGATGTAGAAGGGGACATCAGTTCAAGTAAAATATTGTCAGCATAGGTCGAAAGCTTATAAATCTCCTGTCCCACCTCCATCCCCACGATCGCGTCACTCACCCGCATCAACCGTAAAAGTGATTAGAGGTTTCTAGATTGTGGGAGCCTTGGTTGAACCATGATGTTTAAATGATTTCCTACCTCCTGCTTGCAGGTGATGGAAGATTGGGGTTACCATGTTGTGACGGACGGGTCTTGGAAGGAACCTTTCTCCTCTCCTCTCTCTCCTCTTCCCCCCCCTCTCTTTTTTCCCTTTCCTTTTTCCTTTCTCTCCTCCCTCTTCCCTTTAGGCCTTTTCTCTCCCTTCTTTTCCTCTCTGCTCTCTACACCCTTTTCCTGTCTTTCTCCTGTTTGTCCTCCCCAGTTTGTCTTTTGAGTGGATGTTGTGACAAGGTGGGGTGTATTATATCTTGCTGATGTGTACTAGCTACGGTTGTATCCTAGCACCCCCTGGAGTCGTTTATGGCTTATAAATCACAATAAAATATGTTTTAAAAAAAAAGTGATTAGAGGTATAGAGCGAACAAAAGAGGTGCAAATAGGTTTTCCTGCCTTGTTCCATTGCAAATCCCGAATGACTGAAAACCCACAAATTGCTGTAGGAGTCCTATAAATTCTAAAAGACAAAAAAGGCCACACAATTTGGTGAAATGCCTTCTCGGCGTACAAAAGAGACCATCACAGAAAGCTCACAACTGCAACCCGTCCTCCAGACCAGGGTACATGTGCATCTAGTAGTATCTTATGCATGGCGTCCTGTGATATAGCCAACCTAGCCTTGTTGGACCAAGGACGGCAAGAAGGGATTTAGGCGAAGGGCAAGGAGCGAAGCAAAGATATTTATATCAAAATTAAGGAGTGAAATGGGTCAGTAGTTATCTACCTCCAAAGGAGTTTTATTGGGTTTGGGAATAACAACAATAGTCGCCAAGTGGGAATCCTGGTGGAAAGGGACATCTTTCAAAACTGGCCAAAAATAAAGAACACAAACGGGGTGTCAAATCTGTGCATATGTCTTATAATAAGATGACAGTAAGCCATATTAGGAGCCAACGTAACCAAAGCGGACAACAACTCCTCTTCCGAGATAGGAGGTGGCCAACATCTCCCTTTGGGAATCCGAAAAAGGAAGGGAGAGCACATAGTTAAAAAAACGAGAGACTACCCTGCAAAATGGCCGTATTAGACATCGTATGAGTTGGGGAATGGTTATATAGAGCAGAATAATAATCCGTAAACAGTCGAGATTTGAGTAGGATATGGACAATAGGGATGAGCCGAACACCCCCGAGTTCGGTTCGCATTCGAACTCGAACTTTCCAAATGTTCGAACTCGAACTCAATGCAAGTCAATGGGACTCAAAATTCGATTTTTAGAGTGCCCTCCAAGAGGGCATATATGCTAGATATTTGCCATAAAAGGTGTATGGGGGTCCGGGTAGTGCCCTGGGGGACAGGAAACAAGGACAAAAAGTTTTTAAAAAAAGGGACAGTGAGTTTTAAAATTCCTTCAAATATCGTGCCTAGGAGGTCCCCATAACCTGCCCGTGAAGTGACGGATTTTTAGGATGTATAGAGACATTTAAAAAGAAAAACATGACGTTTAAAATGACAGTAAACGTTTTTCCTTTAATCTATTCATAAACAACTGCTTGGGGCCTGTATGAAAAGACATTTTAGGATGCGCAGAAAAAGTTTAGTGATTTTTTGGGCTAAATTATGGTGCAGGGTTTAGATGAAAGTAGCAATAGGTGCTTTAAAAGTGGGTCTTTAGCGTCGGCAACAGTGCCGTCACACAGTAACCCCTCTGAGGATATGAATCTGGTAAAGGCGTCAGTGCACCCAGATATTGTGCTTTTGGTTCCAGGCCAGCAAGTGCATTCATACAATAACCCCTCTGTGGTATTGTGGAAGAGTGCAGGGGTGGACCATGCGGTCCTATATTAAAAGAAATGAATCTGTTAAAGGCGTCAGTGCACCCAGATATTGTACTTTTGGTGCCAGGCCAGCAAGTGCATTCATACAGTAACCCCTCTGTGGTATTGTGGAAGAGTGCAGGGGTGGACCACCTGGTCCTATATTAAAAGATATGAATCTGTTAAAGGCGTCAGTGCACCCAGATATTGTGCTTTTGGTGCCAGGCCAGCAAGTGCATTCATACAGTAACCCCTCTGTGGTATTGTGGAAGAGTGCAGGGGTGGACCATGCGGTCCTATATTAAAAATCTATGAATCTGGTAAAGGCATCAGTGCACCCAGATATTGTGCTTTTGGTGCCAGGCCAGCAAGTGCATTCATACAGTAACCCCTCTGTGGTATTGTGGAAGAGTGCAGGAGTGGACCATGCGGTCCTATATTAAAAGATATGAATCTGTTAAAGGCGTCAGTGCACCCAGATATTGTGCTTTTGGTGCCAAGCCAGCAAGTGCATTCATACAGTAACTCCTCTGTGGTATTGTGGAAGAGTGCAGGGTTGGACCCTGCGGTTCAAAAAATTAAAATGATATAGATTTGGCACAGGCGTCAGTGCAGCCAAATATTGTGCCTTTCATGGCAGCAAGTGCCTTCACACCGTAACCCTTTTGTGGTATTGTGGAAGAGTGCAGGGTTGGACCCTGCGGTTCAAAAAATTAAAATGATATAGATGTGGCACAGGCATCAGTGCAGCCAAATATTGTGCCTTTCATGGCAGCAAGTGCCTTCACACCGTAACCCTTTTGTGGTATTGTGGAAGAGTTCAGTGCTGGAGGTTTTGTGAATGCAGAAGACATCCCCGATCTATTCCGTTACGTCAGTATCAGGGGATTGATAGCTGCTGATCCAGGACTGATTCATTTTTATAAATGTCAGCCGGTCTACAGAGTCGGTGGACAGACGCACTCTTTTGTCTGTGACAAAACCTCCAGAGGCACTGAATGTACTTTCAGAAAGCATGCTAGATGAAGGGCAACCTAGTAGCTGCATAGCATATTGGCTAAGTTCTGGCCAGTGATCCAATCTCAACACCCAGTAAGCCAGTGGATCATCTGCTGGAAAGTTATCCAGGTCTGCCCTTGCCCCTAGGTAGTCCTGCACCATATGGTGAAGACGCTGGCAATGGGTGCCTACATTTGACGTCCCTGGGCGTCGTGGACTAAAAAAATTTAAAAAGGCATCAGTCAAGCGGCCCTGGCCTTCACCACTATTCCTCTGATCATCCGCAGCCTCAGAAGCACCTGTGTCATCACTTGGTAACCTACCAGTGCCTGGAAAGGTGTTATACAAGTGTCGCTTTAGAGCGTCTTCAAGTTTTTTCATCCTGTGCTCCCTCTGTGTGGGCAGGATGAGCTCTGCAACTTTACCCTTGTATCGTGGATCAAGAAGGGTTGCCAACCAGTAATGATCCCTCTCCTTGATAGGACGAATCCTGGGGTCCTTTAGCAGGCTTTCATAATAAGGGAGCCCATGCAGCGTAGGTTGGAAGTGGCATTAGCTTCCGAGTCTTCCTGCTCAATGAGGAGGATGACCCCATTGTGCACTTCCTCCTCCCAGCCACGTACCAGTCCTGGAGTTTCTGGGCACACAAAACCCTCCCTTGAGGAATCCCCACCTTCAATGCCCCCACTACTCAAATATTCCTCCTCCTCATCCATCCTCCTCATCCTCCTCCTGTCTGATCTGAGGAGGACCCGCTGGAATGCTGTCTGCAGAAAGACTGGGGCCTTGAGAGCTAGGGAAGGCCTCCTCTTCCTCCCGCTGCTCTGCCTCTAGAGCCACATCTATAATTCCCCGCAGAGTGTGCTCCAGCAGGAACACTAAAAGAATTGTGTCACTGATGCATGCACTGTCCCTGCTCACCATCCTCGTTGCCTCCTCAAATGGTGACAGTACAGTGCATGCATCCTTGATCATTAGCCACTGCGGGGGGAAAAAAAACAAGTTGACCTGAACCTGTCCTTGTGCGATACTCACACAGGTACTCGTTGATGGCCCTCTGCTGCTTGTGCAGATGCTGCAGCATTGCTAATGTAGAGTTCCACCTGGTGGGCATGTCACAGATCAGACGGTTTGTGGGAAGGTGGAATTCTCTTTGAATTTCTGCCAGGCGAACGCTTGCTGGGAATGACCATCTGAAGTGGCTGCGAAGTGGCTGAGAAGCTCTGCCAGCCCTGGGTACTTGGTTAGGAAACGCTGTACCACCAGATTTAGGACGTGTGCTAGGCATGGTACATGCGTCAACGTACCCTGGCGTAGGGCGGAGAGAATGTTCCTGCCATTATCACAGATGACCATTCCCAGCTGAAGCTGGCATGGTGTTAACCATCTCTGCACCTGCCCCTGCAGAGCTGACAGAATTTCTGGCCTGGTGTGGCTCCTGTCCCCTAAACAAACCAGCTCAAGCACAGTATGGCATCTTTTTGCTTGAGCCATTGCGTAGCCCCTGTCACGCGTCGGTTTACCTGCCACTTCACCAGAGACATAGGAGGAGGAAGAGGGAGAGGTGGTGGTGGAGCAGACAGACCTCAGAAGCAGCTTTCTGGAGGCGTGTTGGATGAACAAGCTCCAGTACAGAGCCCCATCTTGGATCCCTCCCAGCTGCAATCAGAGTTACCCAGTGTGCCGTGAAGGAAATGTAACGGCCCGGTCCATGCTTGCTGGACCACGTGTCTAAAGTCACATGCACCTTGCTGCTGACTGCCTTTCCCAATGACTACATAACATTGTCTTCCACGTGCTGGTATAGCTGCCACCTACCTCAATGGCTGAATGCCGTTCCGAAAGGACAATTTTTACGGATGAAAAGAAACTGTACGAACATCTCAGATTTTGACATTCAGTCAACAAAGCTACGTTCAGATTTTGCTGAAAAAGGATATAATATGCAAACCTTGGAAGACACTAGAGTGGAGGTCAGACAAATGGAAAGATTGGATTTATTAAAGAAGAAGAAAAAGAATCCAATATTGAACCCTATGGAGAGTATACCATTCATATTTTCATACAATCCCCTTAACAAGGAAATTAGAAGAAGTATTAAAAAACATTGGCTGATTTTACAGAAAGACCCCATATTGGGTGGCATTCTTCCAGCTATACCACGCATCATATGCAGAGGGGTGAAAAATCTAAAGATGGAACTCACGCACAAAGTGAGAAATAAGAAAACGATCAACCATTTTGGGCTACAAGCAGGTTTCCACCAATGTGGGAACTGCTTAAATTGTAGAAATACTAAAAGCAAAAAACAAATAACATCAGAAATTGAAAGGAATGGCAAGCCAATCAAACTCAAAGGAATAATGACATGTTTCTCAAAAAACGTTATATATGTTTTAACTTGCCCCTGTGGACTTAAATATGTGGGACGTACCACACGACCTCTCAACATACGCATACAAGAGCATGTAAGAAACATAAAAAAAGGGTTTGACAAACACAGCGTATCATTACATTTTAAATTAAAACACGGTCAGAATCCAGAGGGACTCCGATTTATGGCAGTTCAAAAACTAGAACCTTTTTGGAGAGGAGGAAGCCTGGAAACACGACTAGGAAAAGAAGAAATGAGGTGGATTTTTTTAATGAATACGCTTCAACCACACGGACTCAACGCTGATTTTGAGCTATGCCATTTTCTTAATGACTAGCCCCTTTTTCCAACTTTTAGCTCGCTCACCCCCCCCCCCATCCCTTTTTACTATTAGGCTACCTTTTAATTATTCTTAACTGACTCTTAAATCGACTATTAATTTTATACAGTTCTCTCTTTTAACCTATGATTTCTATTTTTATTGACTGTATTATCATTCACTACTCTATTTTTATCTTGTTCCCCATAATTGTCTCCTTATTTCCGCCTTGATTTATAGTAAGGCTCCACCAGATAAATAGACCATTTTTATGCACCCTTTAATTTATATAGTCCAACCATTTTATTTAATTTTAATCTCATTTTCACATTTTGCTTATTGTATTGGCTTTAGGGGTCAAATGGTTGATAAGCTGTATGAAGGTCCTTTCTACATGGTGAAAGTTTTTACTAGGTGAAATTTCCCTTACACCTTTTTTTCATCTTTTAAATTGATGCAGCAGAAATGTTGCCTGGTTTTTTCCTCATGTAATTCACACATATCATATTTTCGTTCATTTATCGTTCGGATTCCAATCTATATTAATATATATATGGACGAAAATCGTATTTAAAAACGGCCGCAAGACCCTATTGGATAAATTTTCCCATTTCCGTCCGATTATTCCTCCATCATACATTACTCGCTTTCTAAGAAATATTATTCGTTTCGGATTCATATACATTGCGATTAATTTTCTACTGCTTTTCTATCGTATATCCATTTGTACGAATATTAAGATTTGTGAATTAGAAACGAAAAGTTGCTATTAGACAAATTCCTTCTGTTTACTTCCGGTTTCTGATGGACGTAAATCGAAACTGAAAGTGGCCGCAAGCCCCACTGGGTATTTTCCATTTCCGCCCGATTCAATTTTTTTCTTATCGTATGTCATATGCTTGTTTATTATTCGTTTCTTACACAATTTCGGATTTATAAACATTACGATTGATTTTCTATTGGTATTTTTTCGTATCTATTTGCACGAAAATTATGATTCATGCATTATTAGGCAATCAGAACCGAAAAACCGTTATTGGTCAAATCCCTCTGTTTACATCCGGTTTTTCGATCACTAACCATATGAACGATTATTGTTTAATCTTTTCGTATTTTGGGGTAACCAAATCCCTACCGATCAGTTGTTTCTTATGCTTTTTCTGACTAATACCGATTTCTAACAGCTATTGCGATCGGCCAGTTGTTCGTATTGTTTTCGCCGACATTTCGGATTCGCAAAGCATCACTGGGTAAATCCGAACGATCGGAAGTCAACTGATCGGAAGTAGGAAGCGATATTATTCTGATGCACTATAAAAGAGGACACCTTTACCTTGCATTTCATATAGATTTTTTATGGACATTTACTTCTATACCGACTGAGGAAGGCTTTTTTAAGCCGAAACGCGTCTCGGTAGACCTTGTCCTGGATTTTATTTACTTATTCATTAAATTTTGTTTATTTCCCAACATTTGCTATCTTTCTCCGACCCTTTTTTTCTCCTTGGAAATTTGGACCCACTACCGCTGCGACAAAGGGGTTTGGGTTCCCACCCCAAGAGGACCCAGAGCTACATACATTGAGCCTGACATTACGAGGCTCCAAAATCGGTGAGTGTGTTTCTTCTTTTTTTTCCTTTTCACATTTGCATATATATGCAGTATTACGCTATGGGAGTGCCGTCTCCCGATTCTCTCCATTTCATTTAGTCTCCAGTACGGACATAAAGAAGGGAAGTGCCACTCTATATTTGGCCGCAGGCTGTTTCTCCTCGAGCCGGGACCTTGTAGGCTCCCATGAATGTGAGTGGTTTAGACCTCCATTATAATTTGAGCTAATTTTATTCTGACCATCTGCACTATCATCTTTTCCTGTGATGTGCTTTTTTTGAGGATCACTGACGGATAAAAGGATTCAACACCAGCACTTAAAAGAAGATCAGCACACCATTCTTCATCATCATTTTTTGAGTACTCCATTACTGTATACTTGAGCACCTTTTTTTGCACATTCGACCTGGACTTCACTCTATGCACTTTCATTGACCTTTATATTAATAACTAATAACAGTTTTATCTTTATGATATACATTTTTATTGAATTTTACATTGCTTTTATGGATTTTACATATCCATTGATTTATTAACCTATAAACCACTTCAATGCTAAGGACGCGCTCAGCGCGTCCTCAGCATTGCCCCTGGTATGCGGAGGACGCGCTGAGCGCGTCCTCGCATTGGGGTCAGCGTTCCGGGGTACCGGCCGATCGCTGGCCCCTCCGGTGCGGGCTGACATCCTGGATGTCAGCCCGGCATCCGGAGCAGTGGCCGCCATTGTTATGTGTCATCGCGCCCCCGCGATGACACATAATTCAGGCGCCCCCCCGCATGTGCGGAGGAGGCGCCTGAAAGGGAGGGGGGGGAGGTCCTTCGGACCTCTCTCCCTCCCGATCGGCGGCTCACAGGGGCTTAACCCAGGCATCATTTGGAAGGGCACAGCCTGCCCTTCCAAATGATGCCTGGCATTAACCCCTGGGGAGCTGGATCGCAAATCGGCGCTGAAAAGCGCCGATTTGCGATCCTTCCCGGAGCTGGCCGACATCTTGGATGTCGGCCAAGCTTCCGGGAACTCCCCAGAGGACTGGCGTCATCGTGCGCAGCACGATGACGCCAGTCTAGCATTACCCCTAACTGCCACGAAGTGTGGAGATAGGGAGTCCAATGAACTCCCTATCTCCCGATCCGTGGCAGTTAGGGTTAAATTTTGATATCGTTGGATCGGCCAGAGCATGGCCGTTCCAACGATACCAAACATGAAAGAAAAAAATGTAAAAAAATAAAAATAAAAATAAAAATAAAAAAAATTAAAAAAAAATTAAAAAAAAAAAAAAACACTTTTTTTTTTTTTTGTTTTTTGTTTTGTTAATGCAGCATATTGTTCCATTTCAATTATAATGTGACAATAATGCTGCATTAACGATTTTTGTATGCGGTGCGTTTGTTAAAAATGGTGTCATTTTCCCCAAAAAAAAATGTACGAGACCCCATCTCTAATTTTTTTAACAAGCGCACCCCATACAAAATATAACCGCAATTGCTCGCATGTTAAAATGTGGAAAAAAACACTTTACACGCTGTAAATTATTGAAAATACATATTTTATTGCATTTTTTGTTTTATAATATACAAACATGACATTAACGTATACATATAATAATGACATATTATGAATCTACCGAGGTCTGACGGAAAAGAAACGATATATAATATGTCGATGTCATATACTAAAAATAAGCTTCAAAACAGGTTTAAACATGATGCGCAAAACAGGTAAAAAATGACCTCAGCAACAGGGGCGGGAAAAGCCTCAGCAGCGAAAGGGTTAATTGCACTATATGCGCCGTATGGTTTTCCACTTTTTAGCTTGCTGGGAATGACTGTCTGAAGTGGCTGCAGACTTTTCTGGCCTGGCTGAGAAGCTCTGCCAGCCCTGGGTACTTGGTTAGGAAACGCTGTACCACTAGATTTAGGACGTGTGCTAGGCATGGTACATGCGTCAATTTACCCTTGCGTATGGCGGAGAGAAGGTTGCTGCCATTATCACAGACGATCATTCCCAGCTGAAGCTGGCATGGTGTTAACCATCTCTGCACCTGCCCCTGCAGAGCTGACAGAATTTCTGGCCCGGTGTGGCTCCTGTCCCCTAAACAAACCAGCTCAAGCACAGTATGGCATCTTTTTGCTTGAGCCATTGCGTAGCCCCTGTCAGGCGTCGGTTTAACTGCCACTTCGCCAGAGACACAGAAGGAGGAGGAGGAGGAGGAAGAGGTAGAGGTGGTGGTGGAGCAGACAGACCTCATACAAGCAGCTTTCTGTAGGCGTGTTGGATGAACAAGCTCCAGCACAGAGCCCCGTCTTGGATCCCTCCCAGCTGCAATCAGAGTTATCCAGTGTGCCGTGAAGGAAATGTAACGACTCTGTCCATGCTTGCTGGAACACGTGTCTAAAGTCACATGCACCTTGCTGCTGACTGCCTTTCCCAATGACTCGATAACATGGTCTTCCATGTGCTGGTATAGTGCTGGAATGGCCTTCCGTGAAAAGTAATGGCGTTTTGGAACCTGCCACTGTGGCACAGCACATTCAGCAAATTCACGGAAAGGGAGCAGAGTCCACCAGCTGGAAAGGCAGCAGCTGCAATGCGAGTAATTTTGCTAAGCTGGCATTTAGACGCTGTGCTTGGGGATGGTTGGGACTATATTTTTCTTACGCTGCAGCAGCTGGGGCAACGTAATCTGACTGCGTAAATCTTCAGCTGATGGGATGCTGTCAAATTGTGAGGAAGGAGCTGGTACATCCATTACTGTAGCATCATCCCTGTCAGTGGAGGTTGTAGGCAATGACATGGCAGGACATACAGTGGGGGAAGAGACAGATGAGGAGGAGGAGGACCTACGCAAAGTTTTGCGCCAACGGGATGTGTGGCAGGAGGTCATATGTCGCCTCAAGCACGTGATACCCAAGCGTCCGGTGTCTTTCCCACGCTTGAGCCTCATCTGACATAGATTACAAATAGCAATGGTGGGGTCTGCTGCACATTTCTTAAAGAGCTCCCAGACAGCAGAGTTCCTGCATGTGTGCTTTGAGACAACAGCGCTCTGCACCTGAGCAGCTCTGACATCTGATGCCTTGGACTGGCTAGTGCTACGGTTGGTCATAGAGGATGTTGTGCCTCGTGTTTGCTGTTTCCTCCTCCTCCCCCTCCTCCTCACTTGATTCCTCTGTTCGATCAGGCACCCAGGTGGAGTCAGTGACCTCATCATCATTGTCATCATCACCCCCTATCTCCTCGTCACTGGAGCCAACTTGGCAGTATACTGCAGCTGCTGGGGCAACATGAGTGCCAGTTATTTGTGTTTCATCACTGGCACCCCCTTCCTCTAGGTTGATTATACTTCCTTCCTCAACCTCAGAGATTGAATCAGAGCACTGTACTTGCTGCGCATCCCCAAGCACCATGTCACTGTCATTGTAGTCAAACAATTCAGCTGACTCCTCCGTGTGTGATAGCGAGGCTACGGCAGGAGTAGCTGTGGACATGGAGGCTGTATTAGATGCTTTGGCCGCTGAGGTTGACTGTAAAGCACTACAAGCCTGGCTGGCAGAGGACTCGGAGGATGAGGATGGCCTGGTTAGCCAATCCACCAAATCCTCTGTATGTTGCTGCTGCTTAAGATGGCCAGCACCAGTTAGAAAGGACAAGCGTGCCCCTGCAGAGGATGCACCACGTCCACCACGACCAGAGGCACAGCCTCCCGACACAGGGGCTTCTTGCCCTCTTATCTGTGTCTGGGAGTGTCTGCCTGTCCTTTTTTGTTCTTTCAGACATGGTGAGTGATATATAGATTAAATATATACAGAACTCTGATTCAACTCTGGTATAAAGATTAAAGATTTACAGAACTCTGGTATAACTCAGTGAGACACCCTGATAGCTGGCAGCCAGTGACAAGACACAGATTACAATTCCCAGAAACCTCCTATAAATCAGTGAGACCCCCTGATGGGTGGCAGTGAGAAGACACAAATTACAATTCGCATAAACCTCCTATAAATCAGTGAGACCCCCTGATGAGTGGCAGTGAGAAGACACAAATTACAATTCGCATAAATCTGCTAAAAGTATGTCGGACCCCTTGATGGGTGGCAGTGAGAAGACACAAATTACAATTCGCATAAATCTGCTAAAAGTATGTGGGACCCCTTTATGGGTGGCAGTGAGAAGACACAAATTACAATTCACATAAAACTGCTAAAAGTATGTGGGACCCCCTGATGGGTGGCAGTGAGAAGACACAAATTACAATTCGTATAAATCTGCTAGAAGTATGTGGGACCCCCTGATGGGTGGCAGTGAGAAGACACAGATTACAAGTCTCGGAAACCTCCTATAAATCAGTGAGACCCCCTGATGGGTGGCAGCCAGTGAGAACACACGGATTATAACAATTCCCAAATATTTTGTAGAAATTACTGACACCCAAAATACTGCGTGCACTGGCTGTGACTCACAAGACACAGATCACCTCAATTCTCAGATATTTTGTAGAAATTAGTGACCCCCAAAATACTGTGTGGCACTGGCTGTGTGACAAGACACAGATCACCTCAATTCCCAAATATTCTGTAGAAATTAGTGACCCCCAAAATACTGCGTGGTACTGGCAGTGAGTCACAAGACACAGATCACCTCAATTCCCAGATATTTTGTAGAAATTAGTGACCCCCAAAATACTGCGTGGCACTGGCAGTGAGTCACAAGACACAGATCACCTCAATTCCCAAACATTTTGTAGAAATTAGTGACCCCCAAAATACTGTGTGGCACCGGCTGTGTGACAAGACACAGATCACCTCAATTCCCAGATATTTTGTAGAAATTAGTGACCCCCAAAATACTGCGTGGTACTGGCAGTGAGTCACAAGACACAGATCACCTCAATTCCCAAATATTTTGTAGAAATTAGTGACCCCCAAAATACTGCGTGGCACTGGCAGTGAGTCACAAGACACAGATCACCTCAATTCCAGATATTTTGTAGAAATTAGTGACCCCCAAAATACTGCGTAGCACTGGCTGTGTGACAAGACACAGATCACCTCAATTCCCAGATATTTTGTAGAAATTAGTGACCCCCAAAATACTGCATAGCACTGGCTGTGTGACAAGACACAGATCACCTCAATTCCCAGATATTCTGTAGAGATTAGTGACCCCCAAAATACTGCGTGGCACTGGCTGTTTGACAAGACACAGATCACCTCAATTCCCAAATATTTTGTAGAAATTAGTGACCCCCAAAATACTGTGTGGCACTGGCTGTGTGACAAGACACAGATCACCTCAATTCCCAGATATTTTGTAGAAATTAGTGACCCCCAAAATACTGCGTGGCAATGGCTGTGTGACAAGACACAGATCACCTCAATTCCCAGATATTTTGTAGAAATTAGTGACCCCCAAAATACTGCATGGCACTGGCAGTGAGTCACAAGACACAGATCAACTCAATTCCCAAATATTTTGTAGAACTTAGTGACCCCCAAAATACTGCGTGCACTGGCAGTGAGTCACAAGACACAGATCACCTCAATTCCCAAATATTTTGTAGAAATTAGTGACCCCCAAAATACTGCGTGGTACTGGCAGTGAGTCACAAGACACAGATCACCTCAATTGCCAGATATTTTGTAGAAATTAGTGACCCCCAAAATACTGCGTGCACTGGCTGTTGACAAGACACAGATCACCTCAATTCCCAAATATTTTGTAGAGCTTATTAGTGACCCCCAAAATACTGCGTGCACTGGCAGTGAGTCACAAGCCACAGATCACTCAATTCCCAAATATTTTGTAGAAATTAGTGACCCCCAAAATACTGCGTGGTACTGGCAGTGAGTCACAAGACACAGATCACCTCAATTCCCAGATATTTTGTAGAAATTAGTGACCCCCAAAATACTGCGTGGCACTGGCTGTGTGACAAGACACAGATCACCTCAATTCCCAGATATTTTGTAGAAATTAATGACCCCCAAAATACTGCGTGGCAATGGCTGTGTGACAAGACACAGATCACCTCAATTCCCAAATATTTTGTAGAACTTAGTGACCCCCAAAATACTGCGTGCACTGGCAGTGAGTCACAAGACACAGATCACCTCAATTCCCAAATATTTTGTAGAAATTAGTGACCCCCAAAATACTGCGTGGTACTGGCAGTGAGTCACAAGACACAGATCACCTCAATTCCCAGATATTTTGTAGAAATTAGTGACCCCCAAAATACTGCGTGGCACTGGCAGTGAGTCACAAGACACAGATCACCTCAATTCCCAGATATTTTGTAGAAATTAGTGACCCCCAAAATACTGCGTGGCACTGGCAGTGTGATAAGACACAGATCACCTCAATTCCCAGATATTTTGTAGAAATTAGTGACCCCCAAAATACTGCGTGGCACTGGCTGTTTGACAAGATACAGATCACCTCAATTCCCAAATATTTTGTAGAAATTAGTGACCCCCAAAATACTGCGTGGCACTGGCTGTGTGACAAGACACAGATCACCTCAATTCCCAGATATTTTGTAGAAATTAATGACCCCCAAAATACTGTGTGGCAATGGCTGTGTGACAAGACACAGATCACCTCAATTCCCAAATATTTTGTAGAACTTAGTGACCCCCAAAATACTGCGTGGCAATGGCTGTGTGACAAGACACAGATCACCTCAATTCCCAAATATTTTGTAGAACTTAGTGACCCCCAAAATACTGCGTGCACTGTCAGTGAGTCACAAGACACAGATCACCTCAATTCCCAAATATTTTGTAGAAATTAGTGACCCCCAAAATACTGCGTGGTACTGGCAGTGAGTCACAAGACACAGATCACCTCAATTCCCAGATATTTTGTAGAATTAGTGACCCCCAAAATACTGCGTGGCACTGGCAGTGAGTCACAAGACACAGATCACCTCAATTCCCAGATATTTTGTAGAAATTAGTGACCCCCAAAATACTGCGTGGCACTGGCAGTGTGACAAGACACAGATCACCTCAATTCCCAGATATTTTGTAGAAATTAGTGACCCCCAAAATACTGCGTGGCACTGGCTGTTTGACAAGATACAGATCACCTCAATTCCCAAATATTTTGTAGAAATTAGTGACCCCCAAAATACTGCGTGGCACTGGCTGTGTGACAAGACACAGATCACCTCAATTCCCAGATATTTTGTAGAAATTAATGACCCCCAAAATACTGTGTGGCAATGGCTGTGTGACAAGACACAGATCACCTCAATTCCCAGATATTTTGTAGAAATTAGTGACCCCCAAAATACTGCGTTGTACTGGCAGTGAGTCACAAGACACAGATCACCTCAATTCCCAGATATTTTGTAGAAATTAGTGACCCCCAAAATACTGCGTGGCACTGGCTGTGTGACAAGACACAGATCACCTCAATTCCCAGATATTTTGTAGAAATTAGTGACCCCCAAAATACTGCGTGGCACTGGCTGTGTGACAAGACACAGATCACCTCAATTCCCAAATATTTTGTAGAAATTAGTGACCCCAAAATACTGTGTGGTACTGGCAGTGAGTCACAAGACACAGATCACCTCAATTCCCAAATATTTTGTAGAAATTAGTGACCCCCAAAGTACTGCGTGGCACTGGCTGAGTGACAAGACACAGATCACCTCAATTCCCAGATATTTTGTAGAAATTAGTGACCCCCAAAATACTGCGTGGCACTGGCAGTGAGTCACAAGACACAGATCACCTCAATTCCCAGATATTTTGTAGAAATTAGTGACCCCCAAAATACTGCGTGGCACTGGCAGTGTGACAAGACACAGATCACCTCAATTCCCAGATATTTTGTAGAAATTAGTGACCCCAAAATACTGCGTGGCACTGGCTGTTTGACAAGATACAGATCACCTCAATTCCCAAATATTTTGTAGAAATTAGTGACCCCCAAAATACTGCGTGGCACTGGCTGTGTGACAAGACACAGATCACCTCAATTCCCAGATATTTTGTAGAAATTAGTGACCCCCAAAATACTGCGTGGCACTGGCTGTGTGACAAGACACAGATCACCTCAATTCCCAAATATTTTGTAGAAATTAGTGACCCCCAAAATACTGCGTGGCACTGGCTGTGTGACAAGACACAGATCACCTCAATTCCCAGGTATTTTGTAGAAATTAGTGACCCCCAAAATACTGCGTTGTACTGGCAGTGAGTCACAAGACACAGATCACCTCAATTCCCAGATATTTTGTAGAAATTAGTGACCCCCAAAATACTGCGTGGCACTGGCTGTGTGACAAGACACAGATCACCTCAATTCCCAGATATTTTGTAGAAATTAGTGACCCCCAAAATACTGCGTGGCACTGGCTGTGTGACAAGACACAGATCACCTCAATTCCCAAATATTTTGTAGAAATTAGTGACCCCAAAATACTGTGTGGTACTGGCAGTGAGTCACAAGACACAGATCACCTCAATTCCCAAATATTTTGTAGAAATTAGTGACCCCCAAAATACTGCGTGGCACTGGCTGAGTGACAAGACACAGATCACCTCAATTCCCAGATATTTTGTAGAAATTAGTGACCCCCAAAATACTGCGTGGCACTGGCAGTGAGTCACAAGACACAGATCACCTCAATTCCCAGATATTTTGTAGAAATTAGTGACCCCCAAAATACTGCGTGGCACTGGCAGTGTGATAAGACACAGATCACCTCAATTCCCAGATATTTTGTAGAAATTAGTGACCCCCAAAATACTGCGTGGCACTGGCTGTTTGACAAGATACAGATCACCTCAATTCCCAAATATTTTGTAGAAATTAGTGACCCCCAAAATACTGCGTGGCACTGGCTGTGTGACAAGACACAGATCACCTCAATTCCCAGATATTTTGTAGAAATTAATGACCCCCAAAATACTGTGTGGCAATGGCTGTGTGACAAGACACAGATCACCTCAATTCCCAAATATTTTGTAGAACTTAGTGACCCCCAAAATACTGCGGGCACTGGCAGTGAGTCACAAGACACAGATCACCTCAATTCCCAGATATTTTGCAGAAATTAGTGACCCCTAAAATACTGCGTGGCACTGGCAGTGAGTCACAAGACACAGATCACCTCAATTCCCAAATATTTTGTAGAAATTAGTGACCCCCAAAATACTGCGTGGCACTGGCTGAGTGACAAGACACAGATCACCTCAATTCCCAGATATTTTGTAGAAATTAGTGACCCCCAAAATACTGCGTGGCACTGGCTGTGTGACAAGACACAGATCACCTCAATTCCCAGATATTTTGTAGAAATTAGTGACCCCCAAAATACTGCGTGGCACTGGCTGTGTGACAAGACACAGATCACCTCAATTCCCAAATATTTTGTAGAAATTAGTGACCCCCAAAATACTGCGTGGCACTGGCTGTGTGACAAGACACAGATCACCTCAATTCCCAGATATTTTGTAGAAATTAGTGACCCCCAAAATACTGCGTTGTACTGGCAGTGAGTCACAAGACACAGATCACCTCAATTCCCAGATATTTTGTAGAAATTAGTGACCCCAAAATACTGCGTGGCACTGGCTGTGTGACAAGACACAGATCACCTCAATTCCCAGATATTTTGTAGAAATTAGTGACCCCAAAATACTGCGTGGCACTGGCTGTGTGACAAGACACAGATCACCTCAATTCCAAATATTTTGTAGAAATTAGTGACCCCCAAAATACTGCGTGGCACTGGCTGTGTGACAAGACACAGATCACCTCAATTCCCAAATATTTTGTAGAAATTAGTGACCCCCAAAATACTGCGTGGCACTGGCTGTGTGACAAGACACAGATCACCTCAATTCCCAAATATTTTGTAGAAATTAGTGACCCCCAAAATTCTTGCTGGCAGTGACAAGACACAGATCACCTCAATTCCCAAATATTTTGCAGAAATTACTGAGCACCCAAAATAGTTGCTGGGACTGAGCACAATGATTACAACAATTCCCAGATATTTCTTAGAAATGAGACCCCCCAGTAGCTGGTGGCAGACTGGCAGTAAGAACACACTAACACAACAACAATCTCCTATGAAATCTCCTCTCAAACGCGTGCAGAAGAGCTGTGTGGAAACCTTATTTAGTGTGCTGTGGGATTTAGCTCTGTGAGCCCATGATTGGGCAAAATTTGCCCAATCAGGACTCTGAGCCATGATTGGCATAGTGTTGAACCTGCCTTGCACCTGACCTGTGGTCAGGTGCAAGGCTGTAGCCAATTACAAGCTTCAGGCCAGTGGAAAAGTGCATTGTGGTCCATTGTGGGCGAATACGCGGCGAACACGCGGAAATGTTCGTAGTTCGCGAATAAACTAACAGGCTATGTTCGATGCGAACTCAGAACCGATCGAACCGAACAGCTCATCCCTAATGGACAACATGGTCCCCAGGGTCTCTGAGGGCTAATAAGTGGTGGTATTTCTGTTCAAGGGAGACCTTTCTCGCCAAAGGAGTATCTATTTTATTAGCTCTCTCGTAAAAGAATTGTCATGAGAACAACAGAGATCTACACGTGTCCTGTTTATATGCCACCATCAACGCAAGCCATACGGCATTTAAGGTGGCAACTTGTGTGACGCAACTGTCACGTTCCCACGTTCCAACCCTGTCTCCCTGCCCTCTGTATTCCTTATGTCTGTGTTTCCCTGTGCTGCTTTCCCTGACATGCAGCTCAGGGGTTAAGTTCATTGCTCGTTGAGCTTCTGCTGGTGATATGGGCTGATTACTCCCCTATAGGGATGTGCGTTTCGGGTTTCGGAATTTCGGAATTTTCACGAAATTTCCCGATTTGTGTTTTCGGATGCGGCCGATTTTCTGAAAATTTTTAGATCCGAAAACGGTAGATCCGAAAATTTTCCGAGCCGAAACGAAATATTTTCGGAATTTTCGAATGGACTTGAAATGTGTCAAATCGAAATTTATTGCTTTGAAACGAGGAGAACAGACGTTCCGAAAAAACGAAAATTTCCGAAATCACAAAAAGTCGATACAAAAAACGAGCAAAGTGACACGAAAATACGAAAAATGGTCGATATTCCGAAAACATGTACAATTCCGAAAAACGAAAATTTCTGAAATCACGAAAAGTCGATACAAAAAACGAGCTAAGTGACACGAAAATACGAAAAATGGTCGATATTCCGAAAAAAAAATGTACACGAAAAACGAGTCGAGCCGAACCGAATCGAAACAGAAATCAGTCGAATCGAGCCGAATCGAAAAGTTTGAAAATCCGAAAAATCGAATCGAACCGAAAAAAAAAATTGGTGCACAAGCCTACTCCCCTATATAAAGCCATGGGCCCATATCACCATGCTCTTGCATCCTGGTTCACTTCAGCTACAGATTTGTTCCTGAGAGCTCCCTGTTATTCTATCCTAGTTACATAGTTACATAGGCTGAAAAAAGACATGCGTCCATCGGGTTCAGCCTCTCCCACATAACCTACTGCTGTTGATCCAAAAGAAGGCAAAAAACCCAGTCTGAAATGCTTGCCAATATGCAACATACTGGGAAAAAATTCCTTCTTGACCCCAGAATGGCAGTCAGATTTCTCCTTGGATCAAGAAGCTTTTACCCACATATTAAATATTATAACCCTTAATATTCTGTGTCTGCAGGAAGTCATCTAGTCGTTTTTTAAAAGTCTGTACAGACTCTGACCCAACCACCTCAACAGGCAGAGAATTCCACAGCTTTATTGTTCTCACCGTAAAATAACCCTTCCTATGCTTTAAGCTAAATTTTCTTTCTTCCAGTCTAAATGGATGACCCCTTGTCCTATGTATAGTCCTGTTAATGAATAGGTTATCAGACAATGGTTGATAACGGCCCCGTATATATTTATATAAGGTTATCAGATCCCCTCTAAAGCGCCGTTTCTCTAAACTAAACAGGTATAAGCTTGTTAATCTTGCCTCATAACTTAACCCTTCCATTCCCCTTATTAATTTAGTTGCCCATCTCTGCACTTTTTCTAACGCTATAATATCTTTTTTTAAGACCGGTGCCCAAAATTGCACGGCATATTCAAGGTGCGGCCTGACCATTGATTTATACAGAGGCAAAATTATGTTTTCATCCCGTAAGTGAACTCCCCTTTTAATGCATGCCAATACTTTGCTTGCCTTGGCGGCTGCTGTTTGACATTGCACATTGTTACTTAGTTTGAAGTCTATGATTATTCCCAAATCCTTCTCCTGCTTGGATTTCCCTAACTCCGTACCATTTAGGGTATAAATTACTTGTGTGTTCTTCACTCCAAAGTGCATAACTTTGCATTTATCTACATTAAATTTCATCTGCCATTTAAGTGCCCAGTCCCCCAATCTATCTAAATCCCTCTGTAGCGAAGTAACATCCTGCTCACATTGTATTACTTTTCCTAGTTTTGTGTCATCTGCAAACACTGATACATGACTTTCAATGCCTATCTCAAGGTCATTTATAAATAAATTGAATAGTATTGGTCCTATAACAGACCCCTGAGGGACACCGCTTACCACTGGTGTCCATCTTGAAAATGTACCATTTATGACCACTCTCTGTACCCTATCTTTTAGCCAGTTTTCTATCCAAGAACAAGTATTTTCATCTAGACCAATTTTTCTTAATTTAAATAGTAACCTTTTTTTTTTTTTTTTTTTTTTTTTTTAAATTTTTTATTTTGTAACAAAGTCAGCAAGGTAACAGACAGAAAGAAAATGGCCGCGCAAGGCCACATAGAAACAATGGCATAAGTTCTTCGAAAATAAACAAAAACATTAGGCAATATAAAGTCATCAGGTAAATCACTTAGGAGTAAACAAAAAGAAAAGTGACTTCAGCGGGTAATGCGTCGACAAAGAGGTAAAAAATAAAAAGTCTCAGCATGAATGAAAAACGCAAAATCAAGAAAGTCCTCGTGGCATAAAATTAAATGGGGGGTTAAACTCAATAGAAACAAGCGTCCAAAAGAAGGCCAGGGCATCACAGAGCACACTGGGGACAAAAATAAACCAAGCAGTCCAGCTCAGCCCGTGTCGAGCCAGGAAACCACTCGGCAATCAGCAGTCCCGAATTCCCAGCGCTGTATCCTCTCTTGAGATGCTCCACCATGCATTGCACCGCGTGTTAGGCCAGAAGCCTCCAATGACACCCGGCCAAAGGAAGCGAACGCAATCAGGTCTACAGCTCCGGCGGATCCCCAAACACCGCAGACCACCGGTAAGTCACTGCCACAAGGATCACATAGCTCCCCCTCAGGCCATCGATCCAGGGTCAGCTCCTCAACCGGGTCCACAGGGCCAGCAGCGCACTCCACGGAGGTCTCAGACAGTAGCTCACCAGTCGAGGGATCAGGAGGGAAGAATATCTCAGGCTCGTCCTCTGTCTGCATCCGCGGTGTCCCGCAGGCTCGCAGTATGGCCATCATGCGACGCCAGTCACCTCTAGTAACCGGGCTCTCGTCGTCCCCCTCCAGCAGCTCCAGACATTCCTCCAGACCATGCAGCATAGCTTCCCCCCTATCAACAGGAGGAGGGGAGTCACCCCGCAGACAACCCGCACTTCCATCCTCCGTTCCACAGCCAGCTATGTCGGCCGAGAGATGTGGCCCACCATCTCCGCAGCCAGCATTAAGGTTCCCCTTGAGGAGTTAATTCTTCTAGGAGACAGAGGAGCGTCAGCGCAGGGTCCGCCAGGCACTAGGCCGCAAGATGGCCGCCAGCACAAGTCACCCAAACAAATTCAGCGTCCAAGACGCGAGTCTCAGGTCCGGAGGGGGGATCAAACAGGCTCCGGACAGGTACACCCTATGGCCGACCACGGAGGGACCACAGCAGGAAAATCAGACTCAAAGAACCCCCCTGTACAGAGAGTCCGATGCGGAGCTCAATCAAACACGTCTTCTCCCTTCCACGGTCAGCCACGCCCCCCCTAAATAGTAACCTTTTGTGTGGAACTGTGTCGAAAGCTTTGGCAAAATCTAAGTAAATCACATCCACTGCGACCCCCTGATCTATACTTCTACTTACTTCCTCATAGAACGTAATTAGGTTAGTCTGACATGATCTGTGTTTCATGAAACCATGCTGATTTTTGCCAATAACATTATACCTCCCAATAAATTCCTGAATATTATCCCTTAGTAACCCCTCGAATACTTTCCCAGCCACAGATGTTAAGCTCACAGGTCTATAATTCCCAGGCACAAATTTTAAACCTTTCTTAAATATAGGGACGACGTCAGCTTTTCTCCAATCCTCTGGTACTATTCCTGAAAGAAAAGAATCTTGAAAGATTAAGTTCTTTCTCAGTGTTTCCCCCTTGTCTGAGTTCTAGGTTTCTGTTTGACTTCCTGGTATTGACCCTCTGGCCTGGCTGACGGATTTTCTCTGGGGCTATATCCCCGCTTTGGCTCAAGGTATACGTTTTGGTTTTGACCCCTGGCTTATTTATTGACCACTCTTCTGGACATCCCTAGCGGTTCTGTGCTTATCGTATTATATGTTGTGTATCCTTGTAAACCACGGCTTTAGTTTATATAAGTCCTTCCCTGCAAGTTATTGAGTATATCTCCTTTAGGTGTCTGTGTTTTTCCCAGGACTCTGCACGACTACAAGGTAACCTTTTTCCATTAGTGCAGATTCGGCCACTCTAAGGACCGATCTATCAGTATAGGGCTCCTTCGGTATTAGCCGTGCAGAGGTCCCCAGTGTCTACTGTGGTTTATTTCCTTATCCTGATTGTTGTGTCACGCATCTCTGCATATAGCGGCTTTTCCTCTTACCCGGGCCCTACTTGGCGTATGCCAGGTACCGCCATAGTGGCTGAACGTGACATAATGCAAGAGCCTACCATAAAGCCCGCAGAGCTGCGTAAATTGTTTGAATCCATGCTGCACCTGTTTTATGATTTCATGTCTAAGTGGAAGGGGTTAATGGACACAGCTTTTCTACCTTCTAATGATCAAGCTGTTCTAGAAGCAGGGTACGTGGTCCACTTTCCCCTGAGGAAATGAATAGAAGGCGAACTGACAAGCTCTGTTTCTATTGTGCCAGTTCATTGCATTTTATATCATGGTGCCCGCTCAAGCCAGTGCGCGCTGAGGCTGGCAAGATGCCAGTGCGCGCTGAGGCTGGCAAGATGCCCGCTGTGCCCATGACCCACAGTCGGGTCACCAAAGCCAGGTCCCATTATAAATCCAAAGTACTCAGACCCCCTTTACCATCCAGGCCTAGGAGAGCCCTTTCAGGGGTAACCAGGTCTGTGGAGGGGGTAACTGACATCTCAGACCCAGTTGAGTATTCTCCTTCTGATCCCGAGGCACAAATGGACTTTGACTCCTTCTCGGCCAGGGAGTCGGAGGATGAAGCCATGGAGGTTATTCCCATTAATACCTCTCATATGTGGCCTCGCCAAGCGGCCAGACACCCTAATGGTGGTCCAGGGCGTAAGATTGTTACAGGCTGTATTACCTGCGATGCTGTACGTTTATCTACATCACCCACCGCACTCATAGTGCCAGGTGGCAAGGCCGCAATTATGGGGTCTGGCGATGGGGTCACAACCAAGGAGTTTGGTGGGGAAACCGCAATCATGTTGTCCAGCGGGAAACCTGCAATCATGGAGAGTAGCAGCGCAATCATGTTGCCTTTGTCTGACAGTGAAGTTGTCACGCCCGTGGCTGGCAAGCTTCCAGTCAAGCCAGCGGTGCCAGTCCCAAGCTGTGTGCCAGTACCAAGCTGTGTGTCAGCGGTGCCAGAAACCCAGTCAAGCTGTGTGTCAGTGGTGCCAGCCCCAAGCTGTGTGCCAGTCCCAAGCTATGTGCCAGCGGTGCCAGTCCCGAGCTGTGTGCCAGTACCAAGCTGTGTGTCAGCAGTGCCAGAAACCCAGTCAAGCTGTGTGTCAGCGGTGCCAGTCCCAAGCTGTGTGTCAGCGGTGCCAGAAACCCAGTCAAGCTGTGTGTCAGCGGTGCCAGTCCCAAGCTGTGTGCCAGCGGTGCCAGTCCCAAGCTGTGTGCCAGTACCAAGCTGTGTGTCAGCAGTGCCAGAAACCCAGTCAAGCTGTGTGTCAGCGGTGCCAGTCCCAAGCTGTGTGTCAGCGGTGCCAGAAACCCAGTCAAGCTGTGTGTCAGCAGTGCCAGTCCCAAGCTGTGTGTCAGCGGTGCCAGAAACCCAGTCAAGCTGTGTGTCAGCGGTTCCAGAAACCCAGTCAAGCTGTGTGTCAGCAGTGCCAGAGCTACATTGCAACACCACTGTACCCATGCCCCACAGAGAGTCCGAGGTTTCCAAACCTCATGGTAAGGCACAGGTAGGCGAGCCTACTCCCACTGTGGCCGGGTCGTGTGGGGGGGTCACCAGTTCTAGATCTCGTTCAAGGAGAAGACGGGAAAAGGTGTCTAACCCTGGTCCCACTGATTCTATGTCCAGTCTAACTGAAGCCAAGATCCCCTTACCCCGTCATGTCCCTGAGGGCTATGTGCAGTCGCCCTTTGGACTGGTGTTCAGGAAGGACCACTGGGTTGCCATTCAAAGGAACCCTCATAGACGGGGGGCGTCTTGTGGAGGAGGATGACAACTCTGAGTGGGAGCTCAAAGGACTTTGGTGACTGGTGTTCGCGATCTGGTTTCCTGATTCTGTCTGTCATGTTTGTTGTTTTAGGTGCCCTGTGGTCACCTTTTTCGGAGGGGGCTACTGTCACGTTCCCACGTTCCAACCCTGTCTCCCTGCCCTCTGTATTCCTTATGTCTGTGTTTCCCTGTGCTGCTTTCCCTGACATGCAGCTCAGGGGTTAAGTTCATTGCTCGTTGAGCTTCTGCTGGTGATATGGGCTGATAACTCCCCTATATAAAGCCATGGGCCCATATCACCATGCTCTTGCATCCTGGTTCACTTCAGCTACAGATTTGTTCCTGAGAGCTCCCTGTTATTCTATCCTAGTTCTTTCTCAGTGTTTCCCCCTTGTCTGAGTTCTAGGTTTCTGTTTGACTTCCTGGTATTGACCCTCTGGCCTGGCTGACGGATTTTCTCTGGTGCTATATCCCCGCTTTGGCTCAAGGTATACGTTTTGGTTTTGACCCCTGGCTTATTTATTGACCACTCTTCTGGACATCCCTAGCGGTTCTGTGCTTATCGTATTATATGTTGTGTATCCTTGTAAACCACAGCTTTAGTTTATATAAGTCCTTCTCTGCAAGTTATTGAGTATATTTCCTTTAGGTGTCTGTGTTTTTCCCAGGACTCTGCTCGGCTACAAGGTAACCTTTTTCCATTAGTGCAGATTCGGCCACTCTAAGGACCGATCTATCAGTATAGGGCTCCTTCGGTATTAGCCGTGCAGAGGTCCCCAGTGTCTACTGTGGTTTATTTCCTTATCCTGATTGTTGTGTCACGCATCTCTGCATATAGCGGCTTTTCCTCTTACCTGGGCCCTACTTGGCGTATGCCAGGTACCGCCATAGTGCCTGAACGTGACAGCAACTATTTTGACTCACAGAACAGGAGAAAGAAACCGAAAACCACACACAGATACTGCCACATGCCTTGACTGACACACACAGAGAAACCTACAGGAACACACAGAGCATTTTACAGACACGGCTGGGTTCACACACGTCTTTTGTCGGGCGTTTTATGAGCGTTGTTGACAATACGAAACGCACGTCGTACACGTGTTCACGTTGAAGTCTATGGCCACAAACGCGCTGTAATACGCCCCAAAGAAGCTCCTGTACTTCTTTGGGCGCAGGGCATTTTACAGCGCATTCCTACATGCTGTAAAACGCCCAGGTGTGAACCATGCCCATAGGAAATAATGGGATTTCAGTGTTTGAGCGTTTTACAGCGCGTAGGAACGCGCTGTAAAATGCCCAGGTGTGATCCAGGCCTTAAAGAGAAAGTGACAGAGATATAGAAAACTAGACAGAGAATCTGGCAGAGATGGCGACATAGACATGAACCGAGACATAGACCCACTGAAAATTACAGAAACACAGACACAATGACAGACACACTGAGAATGAAATAAACAATGACAGTGAAAAAGACAGAGACAGACAAATGTACTGACACAACAGCACAAGGATAGAGGTGACATTAACAGAAACACAGAAGAACAGAGGCAGAGACAGTTACAGTTACAAGTTTTTATAAAACACTAACAAGTTCCATAGCGCTGTACAATGGGAGACAATGACAAACAGACACCCCCATATTCCACGTTCTAGGTTGTCGATGAAACATTGCATTGCATCATCAGCTCCACCCTTGATTTTCTGGCAGTGTGGGAAATTAAGTGAGTTAGTGCAGCACCACTGTTAAGTATATGTTTGTAAACTGGATAAAAATGCTGCATTAAAAAAAAAAGATAAATATAATATTGTTATTTTATTTTTACACCTAGCCTGTTTAAATTTGGCATAATTGGAAAGGCCATAATTCAGCCTTTCCATTGATACTGCATATGTCCCTCTAGCCCTCAGGGCTCCAGAGATACAATGGTCTAAATGATTGCAAATTGTAAAAAAAGCACAGAGCAAGGCATCCCCTTGTGGCAGGCGCCTGTAGGCACATGCCTACACTGCCTAATTATGAATCCGGCCCTGCTGACCCTTTTCCAGCTCCAGGAAAATGTTATGCTGATCAATGGGGAAACTGTTGAACTAGGGAATAGGCTCGCTTTTCCTTATTTCATTAGTAATGATGACATGCTATATCGTGTGTATAAAAAGAACAACGAAATTATTGAGCAGTTAGTGGTCCCCAAGGCGTACACAAAGGTGGTATTGGAGCTTGCCCATGGACACTTATTGGGGTTCATTTGGGTACCGAGAAAACCACCTAAAGGGTTTTACAGAGGTTTTACTTGCCTGGGGTACAAAAAGACATTGAAAACTATTGCAAATCCTGTCCGGTTTGTCAAATGTCTGCACCCCTACCTCATTTTCAGAGTCCCTTAGTACCCTTGCCAATAATCAAAGTGTCATTTGAGAGAATTGCTATGGACCTTGTGGGTCCGCTTCCAAAGTCTGCCCGAGGGCATCAGTATATCCCGGTCATTATGGATTACGCAACCCGTTACCCTGAAGCAATTCCCCTACGACAGCCATCAGCCAAGAATATAGCTACAGAATTGTTATAGGTGTTTAGCTGGATCAGGATCCCTAAGGACCTTCTAACGGACCAAGGCATCCCATTTATGTCACGAGTGACAAAAGAATTGCGCAAGTTGTTTAAAGTGACGCATTTGCGAACCTCGGTATATCATCCTCAAACCGATGGCTTAGTAGAGCGATTGCTGAAAAAGGTTGTTGACAAGGATGGGAAAAACTGGGACTATTTGCTTCCATACCTGATGTTTGCCATCAGAGAAGTTCCTCAGTCCTCTACAGGGTACTCTCCCAGAGAATATATAACAGGAATGCTCGAGTCCGCATTTTCTCCACTGGCGACAGGGTGCTGGTATTAGTTCCCACGGTTGAGAGCAAGTTCCTTGCTAAGTGGCAGGGTCCCTTTGAAGTGATAGAGAGAGTCGGGGAATTAAATTATAGGCTTCACCAACCCGGGAAAAGAAAACCAGAACAAATATACCATGTAAACTTGCTAAAGGACTAAGAAAAACTGAACAGAAGGTTCAGAAAAGAAGTACCATTATTGCACCGTATTAGGCTCTGGAGGAACCTTACAAAAAATATATAATTTTATTTTATTGGACACACAAAAATAATAATCAAAAAAAGGCACACATCTTAAAAACATAAACAATGTGAAATATTCCGGCGATAATGTTACAATTCTTATTGACAGGGATAGCACTGTGATATGTAACAATCCCTACTGCAAGGGTATCACTGTGAGTTATGGTATACTGAGGGTGGTGACAACACTCTATCGAATGGACTGACTGAACAAACTAGCTAAATATATAGCCGTAAACTTAATTGCCAAAGTATGCAAACTTAGTGATTCAAACAGGAGTATAGTAAGTGGTTCAACTGTGGATACTTCGCTGTGTTGTATTAAAGTCAGGCAGTTGACAGTGAATAAAGAAAATATCAGAAACTGATAGAGATCCTGAATATGGATAGTTAGCTCTTCGTAAGTACGTTCACCGTTGCCATATAGCTATATGGTTATATCCACACATATGGTGGGAGATCCATCAAGCGTTCATCACAAAATCACAGAACCCGTTTATAAATCAATACAGAGAATTCTAATTCATTACTTTATAGCCAGGCAGTAAGGAAATAGTGAGAAGTGTAATAAACCAAATATTAATTATTCACAGTGGATCAATTGAGATATATGTTAATACGTTAGCAATTCTTTACAATGGTCCCATATGGAGGCCTTATGATAATCAACTAAGCACCTCATCATAGAGATAGATGTACCATATAAAGATTCCACTATGTAAATTCGTAAATGCGTAAAACCGATATCAGATAGATGTCATGGTATGTTGATAAATGCCATATATAAGGTAAAAAGTGAAATGGCTTTGTGGATTCACAGAAAAATCATTCAGCCATTACTCAGTCTAATTATCAGACCAAGTCATGTGATGCTCTACTCGAATAACGGATTTTTTCATCATATAGGTGGATAATTTTCATCGGTTAATTTAAACAATTGCTTTAGCTTGTGGCCAGAGGACAGACTGCCCGTTTCAATAATGCCAGTCCCCCAGTAAATTAGTTTTCCACAAGAATATAATATAGTATTCTGCTAGTAGATATCATACATTATGTATGTAGATCATATGCATCGGTTGTATAGACAAAACGTTTTACTAATAGGCAACACAGCTTGCATAAGTGGATCCTTATTAGGAATATATTACTCCACTTACAGCGCAGATATCAGAAGTTACAACAATTGCATAAACAGAACTTCTCAGCTCATCATCAGAAGGCACTCCAACTTACATAAGTGGATCCCTGTATCAATGGCCTGTCAATAAGAATTGTAACATTATCGCTGGAATATTTCACATTGTTTGTTTTTAAGATGTGTTCCTTTTTTGATTATTATTTTTGTGTGTCCAATAAAATTAAATTATATATTTTTTGTAAGGTTCCTCCAGAGCCTAATACGGTGCAATAACGGTACTTCTTTTCTGAACCTTCTGTTCAGTTTTTCTTAGTGCATACTAGTTTAAAGGTTTAATCCTTATTAAAGTACCTATTGGCCTCAACCTTTTTTTGTTTTTTTCTTTGGTTTTTTAAACTTGCTAAAGCCCTGGAAAGATAGAGTATCGCTATCTGCTGGGTCCATCCCAGTAGCCCACCAGCTGGATACTGAACCCCCTCAGGTCCCTGAAGAAAAAAAAAAAGAGTCACTATCTAAATCACAAAAGCAGGAAGTCAGAGTTTTAATAAAAATCGAGAGGAATTTTCAGAGCTGCCTGGTCAGACGTCGGTAACACAACATGACATTGTTACTGAACCAGGGTCCCGGGTTAAACTTAAGCCTTACCGTATTCCTGAGGCAAGGCGGAAAGACGTCAGTGGGGAGGTGAAGAAAATGCTTGAGCTAGACTGACATAATTGAAGAGTCCACTAGTGACTGGTCCAGTCCCATTGTCCTAGTCCCAAAGCCAGATGGGAGTTGGAGGTTTTGTAATGATTTTAGGAAGCTCAATTCAGTGACCAAGTTTGACACTTATCCTATGCCCCGGGTAGATGAACTTATAGACCGACTGGGCACAGCTCGTTATCTGACAACTTTGGACTTGACCAAAGGATACTGGCAGATTCTACTGACAGAAGCCGCCAAGGAGAAGACCGCCTTTGTAACCCCAGAGGGTTCGTTTCAATATAAGAAGATGCCTTTTGGGTTACAAAATGCACCTGGCTGCTACATTTCAGAGAGCTATGGACAAACTTTTGAGACCTCACCAACAGTATGTGCTGTAGCAATTGAGTTTTAATGTGGATAAGTGCAAGATAATGCACCTGGGACGTAAAAACCCAAGGGCTGAATATAGAATATTTGATACAGTCCTAACCTCAACATCTGAGGAAAGGGATTTAGGGGTTATTATTTCAGAGGATCTAAGGGTAAGTAGTCAATGTAATAGAGCAGCAGGAAATGCTAGCAGAATGCTTGGTTGTGTAGGGAGAGGTATTAGCAGTAGGAAAAGGAAGTGCTCATGCCACTGTACAGAACACTGGTGAGACCTCACTTGGAGTACTGTGTGCAGTACTGGAGACCGTATCTCCAGAAGGATATAGACATCTTAGAGAGAGTTCAGAGAAGGGCTACTAAAATGGTGTACGGCTTGAAGGAGAAAAGTTACCAGGAAAGGCTTAATGATCTTAACATGTACAGCTTGGAAAAAAGATGAGACAGAGGAGATATGATAGAAACATTTAAATACGTAAAGGGAATCCACAAGGTAGAGGAAGGGAGTATATTTAAAAGGAAACAAAGTAGCAAAACAAGAGGACATGATCTTAGATTAGAGGGGAAAAGGTTTAAAAGTAACATCAGGAAGCATTATTTTACTGAGAGGGTGGTGGATACATGGAACAGCCTTCCAGTTGAAGTGGTAGAGGCCAAAACAGTGATTGAATTTAAGCAGGCATGGGATAGGCATAAGGCTATCCTAAACAAAAGATAAATCCAGGTAAAGTATCCATGTAATTGGGCAGACTAGATGGGCCGAAAGGTTCTTATCTGCCGACATTTTCTATGTTTCTATGTTTCTAAGTATGCTGCAGCATACTTGGATGACATAGTAGTACATAGCACTGACTGGGAATCTCATTTGCCTCGAGTCCATGCTGTCTTAGATACTCTACATAGAGCAGGTATCACTGCTAATCCAAAAAAATGTGCCCTGCGGTTAGAGGAAGCCAAATACTTAGGTTACACGATTGGGCGTGGAGTCATAAAACCCCAGCTAAACAAAGTAGAAGCCATTCAGGAGTGGCCACGTCCCACCAGCAAAAAACAAGTCAGAGCTTTCCTCTGGATAACGGGATACTACAGGAGGTTTATTCCAAACTTTGCAACTCAAGCAGCCCCGTTGACAGACCTTACCAAAGGGAAGAATTTGATGGTCAAATGGTCCCCAGAAGCAGAGGAATCTTTCCAGGTCCTGAAGAGGGCTCTTTGAGCACAGCCGATCCTCTACTCAGATTTTTCCAAAGACTTTGTAGTCCAAACTGATGCATCTGATGTTGGTCTAGGAGTAGTTTTGTCACAGGTACATAATGCATAATGGTGAGGAACACCCTGTAGTGTACTCAGGGCTGGCACGTCTGTAAGGCAAACAAGCTGTTTGCCTAGGGCACCATAATGAGAGAGGCGCCGACGGAGCTCAGGGGCAGATCCAGGGGGGCAATGGGGCAATTGCTCCCCCTCCTGAGCAGTGCAGTTACCAGGCTGACCTCCAAATTATTTCAAATCACGATCTCAGCAAGCGGAGCTTCTCTGGCGGCAAAAATCATAACATTTTGCCTGCCTTCCCCTTCTCGAGTGCTGCAGTGAGAGAGGCTCCGCCCACCTACAGCCTGCTCTGAGTGTGTGAAGGAAGGAGACCAGAGAAACCGCGACCCAGCAGCCCTGAATGATCTGGTGTCTGGTGAGTGTTAGATGGCAGCCAGCTGTCACATTCCCCCCATCCATGCAGAAAGAGTATTTAACACCCTGATCCATGCATCAATTGGGAAGATGTGACTCCCTCCCCTCTCTGCAAAGCTGGGGTGATTTAAACCTCTCCCTGTAAAAATTGGAGAATTTAACCCTCTTTTCTCCTTGCAGAGCTAGGGGGATTTAACCCCCTCCCCACAGAAATGGAAGGCGTTAACTCCATCCCTGCAGAGCTGGAAGGCATTATCCTTCTCCCCAATTCTCCTGTCCCTACAAAAATGGAAGTATTTAACCCCTTCTCCTCCCTGCAGAGCTGGGAGGATTTAACCCCCTCCCAAGCCTCCTGTCCCTACAGAAATGGCATGATTTGGCCCCTTTCCCTCCCTGCAGAACTGGGAGGATTTAACCCCCTCCCCAATTCTCTCCTCTCTACAGAGATGGCAACTGTTCCCACTGGGCTCCTTAGTATTTAACTCCCACCCCACCATGCAGAACTGACAACTCTGTTACCACTTGGCCCCTTGGGATGTAACCCCTCTCTTCAAAAAAAATGCAAGCATGAGAAGGGGCAACATGCATATTTTAAATAATTTAATATTAATATAATTTACAAATATATATATATATATATATATATATATATGACAAAGCTCAGCTTATCCACTGTGAATAACCTACACTTTCAGACACTGCAACACCTGAACTACCATCTGATTCTTTAATTGATGATCTGTACAACACCACAGTATAGTAACACCCCTGGGTATTTGTCTCCTGCTCAGTACGAGCAGACTGTCAGCTTTATAGTCAAGGTTTTAATTTATTACTAAACTTTCATCAGGATCTGTGAAGCCTGCAGTCTGCTGAACTGGATATGAGACAGAGGATTTCTGCATAATATGTGAGTATTTTGCTATATCCACAGCACGTTTGGTGACGCTGCCCATCCATTACTTTGTTAAATTCTTATCACTATCAACACAAAAGTCTGTTCTGCATTGCTTTCCTAATGTCCCTCATTTTAGGGGCTCCTCCATATATTCAGGGTGTGCGGGTGTCTTTTTAGTTGCTCTTCCATGTACTCAGGGTGTGTGGGTGTCTTTTTAGGGGCTCCTCCATATATTCAGGGTGTGCAAAAATAACATTACAGGAGTGGCACCAGACAGTTCACTTAATGATTTGTTTACCTGGTATATGCCAGCAGCGTATTTTCCCTTTCATCACGACGGCAATGGCTGATTGGCTGTACAGAGATTCAATATAGATAATACAGGCATACAAGCTTGGTGATAACTGGTCCACTGGTGCAACCCTTTTATTTCTGCAATGAGCATATACAGTAGTATTGAGAAAGGAGGTCACCCTGAAATGTTTGTGTTTGCTCCATTGCAGAAATAAAAAAAAAGGTTGCACCAATGGACCCTTTTTCACTGATCTTGTATGTCTGTCTTTTCTACATTGTATCCATATATTGAGGGTGTGTAGGTATTTTTAGGGGCTCCCCCACATAGTCAGGGTGTGCGGGCATATAATGGATACAAAACAATTAAACTCCTAGCAATGAGTCTGTTTACATGACCTGGTTATTTCCTGTATACTCAAAATCAGGGGTCAAGTCCTGGGAAAAAAAGTGAGGGAACTCATCCATGAATTCCACAACCCCTATTACCCGAAGAAAAAATATATATATCACGAGTATAGCAGTACGTGTGATACCATTTTTATTGGGTTAACATTACATTTCAAAGATAAGCTTTTAAGAGTGGAAACTATACTGATCAGTGAAAGGTATCATTACGTACAGGTATACTCGTGATTTTGGCAACTGGACTAACGCGTTTTATATATAATAATATACATATCACATACATATATATATATATATCCAGGCACAGACCCCCCCAGAATTATATACACAGGCACAGACCCCCCCAGAATTACATACACAGGCACTGGACCCCCAGAATAACATACACAACACTGAACCCCCAGAATAATATACACAGCACTGAGCCCCCAGAATAATATCCACAGCACTGGTTATATGGATATATTTGCCCCCAGCTCACATGGATATATTTGCCCCAGCTCATATGGGTATATGTTGCCCCCAGCTCAAGTGGATATATTTGCCCCAGCTCATATGGGTATATATTGCCCCAGCTCACATGAATATATTTTCCCCAGATTATTATTATTATTCTTTATTTATAAAGCGCCAGCATATTCCGCAGCGCTGTACAATAAGCACAGTATAGACAGGGTTACAATACATTGAACAACATTTGACAAACTGTACAGGAGGAGATGAGGGCCCTATTCCCGTAGGAACTCACAATCTGGGAGGGTTGGGGTTGGAAACAGGAGGAGAGGACTGTAAGGTGAGAGTGATTGATGGTTGCGTCAGTGAGTTGGGTGGTAGGCTTCCCTAAATAGGAATGTTTTAAGGGAGCGTTTGAAGGAAGAGAAGTTAGGGGAAAGTCTGACAGTACGAGGGAGAGCGTTCCAGAGAGTGGGGGCTGCGCGTGAGAAATCCTGCAGTCTATCATGGGAAGAGGTGATGCGGGGAGAAGCTAGGCGCAGGTCACTGTTTGACCTTAGGGAGCGGGCTGGGGTGTATTTGGTGATTAGTGAGGACAGGTAGTGGGGAGCTGAGTTAGTGAGGGTTTTGTAGGTAAGGATATAATTGCCCCCAATTCACATGGATATTATTGACCCCAGCTCATATGGGTATATATTGCCCCAGTTCACATGGATATGCCCCAGCTCATGGATATGCCCCCCCCAGCTCTCATGGATATGCCCCAGCTCTCATGGATATTGCCCCAGCTCTCATGGATATTGCCCCAGCTCTCATGGATATGTCCCCTGCTCTCATGGATTATGCCCCAGGTCTCATGGATATGCCCCCCAGCTCTCATTGATATGCCCCAGGTCTCATGGATATGCCCCAGGTCTCATGGATATGCCCCAGGTCTCATGGGTAATGCCCCAGGTCTCATGGATATGCCCCAGCTCTCATGGATATGCCCCAGGTCTCATGGATAATGCCCCAGCTCTCATGGATAATGCCCCAGGTCTCATGGATATGCCCCAGGTCTCATGGATATGCCCCCCCAGCTCTCATGGATATGCCCCAGGTCTCATGGATATGCCCCAGGTCTCATGGATATGCCCCCCAGGTCTCATGGATATGCCCCCCAGGTCTCATGGATATGCCCCAGGTCTCATGGATATTATTGCCCCCAGCAGCTCAGCTCATCTCTCTGTCCGCAACGATTGAGCAGGCCGCCGCCGCACATTGCCGGCAGCCGCGTGCTTCCTGCTACAACGGCCGCTGACAGGAAGTGCAGCCACTCGCCTGGGATCTAACAGCCAGCCACGATCTCGCGAGATCGCGGCAGGCTGTTTCATCGATCCCAGGCGAGCGGCTGCACTTCCTGCTACCAGCCGTTGTAGCAGGAAGCACGCGGCCGCCGGCAATGTGCGGTGGCGGCCTGCTCAATCGTTTCGGGCCACAGCGGGAACCTGTGTTCCCACAGCGTTCCCGCTGTGGGAGAAGTGCAGGAACGCTGTTCCTGCGCATTCCTGCAGGACTAGTGCCCGGCTCAAAATGTATAAACCTGTATACTGTATGTCCAAGCCAGTGTGTGTCTCTGGTGTATAACGCTATGTATGTGTATGTGTCTTTTGAGTGTGTGTCTGTATGCAGCTGTGAAAAAGTTTGTACCTGGCCTCGTATTTCCCTATTGTCCCTGTTTTTGAAGGATAGTCCCAATTTTAGCCCCAAATCCCCCTTTCCCTCTTTTTGTTTTTCCAATGCTCCTCCTTTTAGAAACTCCTCAATATATCCAGGCAGTGTCGTGTTAGTGCTCGTGGTGCTTTATTTTCAGTGAGAGAGCATATGCAGTGCATTGCTGTGTGGTGTCAGTCAGGTGTCACCTGAGCCGCTTGAGGACAGACACTGTGAGACAATGTTCTAGGGAGAGTGTCCTTGCACTGCCCCGAGTGTGCTTAAGCAGAAAGCTAAATGATGATAAACAGAAATATGCAGTGATTGAGAAGGAGGGTTTGGCTATTAAATGGGCATTGGACACATTAAGGTATTATTTATTAGCGCCATTTTGATCTGGTGACTGACCATGCTCTCCTCAAATGGATGGCACTTAAAAAGGAGACAAATTGACATGTGAACCGTTGGTTTCTGGCATTACAGGACTACAGCTTCACTGTGAAGCATCGACCGGGTATAAAAATGGCGAATGTAGATGCTCTGTCCAGAGTCTACGCTTGTGTAGCTGTCAGTGTTCCAACCAGGGGGTTGAAACAAGGGGGGAGGGTATGTAACAGGTCATCATGTCGAGAGCAAGGAAAGGTCCTGTCTGGGGTTTATGTGTCACCCAGATTCCTCTCTTACACCTTCCGGAACCTCTAGTAAGCCCCAGGTTTTGCACTTTGCCTCAGTGGCAATTTAGTGCAGGAGAGGCAAACAGACATCGCTCTGGAACCTGGGGAGCAGACAGTCTCTATCTGCTGGAGCACAAAGTTGGTCATGCTGGTTTGCTGAAGCCTGACAAACAGAAACTCCCATATTCCACGTTCTAGGTTGTCGATGAAACATTGCATTGCATCATCAGCTCCACCCTTGATTTTCTGGCAGTGTGGGAAATTAGGTGAGTTAGTTTTAAGTAGATGTTTGTAAACTGGATAAAAATGCTGCATTAAAAAAAAAAGATAAATAGAATTTTGTTATTTTATTTTTACATAAATCTAGCCTGTTTAAGTTTGGCATAATTGGAAAGGCCATAATTCTGCCTTTCCATTGATATTGGATATGTCCCTCTAGCCCTCAGGGCTCCAGAGATACAGTGGTCTAAATGATTGCAAATTGTAAAAAAAGCACAGCGCAAGGCGTCCCCTTGTGGCAGGCGCCTGTAGGCACATCCCTACACTGCCTAATTATGAATCTGGCCCTGCTGACCCTTTTCCAGCTCCACCTGTTCTCTTTCCAGGTACCCTTGATCTTTTTCCAGCACGCTGTCAAAGAGCTCTCATAGCTATCTGCTATATTGGGTTAACGACAGGAGGGCACTTCTACAAGCTCGATAAGCAATCATTAGCATGTCAAACCATAATTTGCATACCTTTTTAAGGCAGGATTCTGTGCCCCCCTGGAGAAATTAAATTCAGTGTGAAAATTCAATCCTGTCCTCTGTAATACTGTAAAACAAGCTCTCATTTTACTGAACCATGGAGTGATTGGCTCTTCGGTTTGATCCTCATGTTGTTGCTGGGCTGGCTGCCCTGAATTACCTAGAACCCTGGTTGTAGCGGACCCCGCTACCCTGCCCGGGTAGATCCGCCGTCAGCGCCGAGCTGGTCTGGGGGTGTAGAGTCAGGGGTAGCGGGCAGTAGGGATTCGGCGGTGATCCAGCGTTTCTTTCCATGGTCCTTGCAGCGTCGCGGTTCCCCAAGCCCTGTTATCCCCAATTACTAGCCGAGGCAAGAGTAAAGGTTCAAACAGGAATGAGTTTATTTTTTTAACATGGAGAATACAGGGTTATTTATGAGAAGTGAAACCATTGTTCTCCCCTGGCCCGCCCTCAGTCCTCCTGCGGTGATCTTTGTTTGTACCTCAAGCCATAGCCCAATCTGCCTTGGTTAACCTGGGGGAACCACTGTGGTGCGCAGCCCTTATCTCGGGTCTCGGCGCCAGCTCGTCTGTCCCCCCCTCCCAGAGCCTCTCCCTGTCTGGCCAGCGCCCGGCCCCCCCTGTGGTGTGAGCGCTCCTTGTGGCTTTCTGCCCGAGTTTGGGGTTTTACCAGGGATTTCAGGGTGATCCCCTGGGAGTGGCGGCATGCTGGGGGTACAGCCTGGTAGCTCGGGTCCGGGGGCTGGTTCAGTCCAAAAAGCGCCCGGATCGGATCCACGGAGCCCGAGCTGCGAAGGGGGAAAGTTCGGCGGCTGTACCCGAGCAAGAGTCGCTGGTTGCCGGCCGCGCTCCCAGCGAGGGATCCCTGGTCGGCGTTCGGGTTTCTCGGGGTGTTTCATTCTATAATTCGCACCTCCGTAAGCACCTATTTTTAGGAGCCCACTGGCCAAGAAGCGCTCTTCTGCGTGGTTTCCACGCTGCGGGGCAAGGCGGGCAAGTTTGGGCGGCTTGGCAGAGACAGTCAGCGGCGGCTCGAGGCATTCACAGACCGGGCATCTTCCCGGGGCTGCGGACAGGCGGGGAACAGGTCAACCATGGGGAGAATTACAGGGGGAACTTATAAAAATACAACCTAACGAATTCTTTAATACACCATACTAAAACAACATTTTTAAACTTTTGTACCGCGCTACGGTATAGTGGCGGCCGTCCCGTCACACTGGTATTTTGTGATTTGTATATGTGTGCTGTATCATTTTCTCTACTTACTCAAGTGACCAGCTTACTCACAGTCATTTAATTGCTGCGGCTTACAGGAAGCGGCAGCATATCACATCCATAGGCGAGACAAGGATGATCAGTGCTGGATTTAAAGAGCGTTTTTTTAAAAAAGACTAAAGGGTGTAACAGGTCATCATGTTGAGAGCAAGGAAAGGTCCTGTCCGGGGGTTTACCCAGATTCCTCTCTTACACCTTCCAGAACCTCTAGTAAGCCCCTGGTTTTGCACTTGGCCTGGGTGGCAATTTAGTGCAGGTGAGGCAAACAGACATCGCTCTGGAACCTGTGGAGAAGACAGTCTCTATCTGCTGGAGCACAAGGTTGGTCATGCTGAGTTGCTGAAGCCTGACAAGCAATAGGTTGCACAGGTTGGTAGTCAGGACTATCTTATGTTTAGTTAGTGCCAGGACACGGCTAGGAATTTTCCTTGTTTTTGAAGTGTTTATTTTTGAGCACTGTACAGCACGGTGTATAACCTGTGTGTTGCAGCAATAAATGTACCACTGTTTGAAGGCAAGTCACTAGTCTGGTCTCTGAACCTTTCAAGAGTGCTCACCCCAGAGAGCAATTGCACCCGCTACCTATATCCCAGCTCACAAGGGTTAAAATGTGAGTTGGGTGCTGGGGTGGTAGTTTGTCAGGAGAGTGTCACGTTCACACTCGATAACCGTGGTGTGGATCCCTTTCGACAGACCTCTAAACCCTCCGATCCTTAAGTGGTCGGGACTGCTAATCCTATCACTCCCAGCCAGGGAAAACAAACACACCAGTAACAATGAGTATAACTTCGAGGTATCGGCAGTAGGTGTCCGTACTGAACATACACTGGGGCGGAAAGGGATAACCTCGTTGTCAGATGAGGAATAGCCTGTGTTAGGCCTGTACTGGTTGTTTATATAACTCAAATCAGAAACAACTTGGTCAATATCACAATCCGGGTCGGCAACAGAGAGGGATCGTATATAAGCAGGGTTGGCAACAGAGGAGGTACTCATACAGACTGAATCGGTAGCAGAGGGGGTTTGTATACAAGTAGGGTTGGCAATAGATATATATCCTGAGTCAGCGTGTGGCAGGATCAGCAATCGATCTGAGGCTGCTCTGAGGTAAACCATACATACAGGCTGAGTAGGAAATAGAATCATCAATAAGCAGTCAGTAACAGAGAGGGTCCTCGTAACAAGCAGAATCGGCAACAGAGTGGCTGAATCAAAGAGATAGAGAATCAGTGAATCGAATACACTAAACACTCAGCGATGCGGGAAAATGACTCCTCGTTAAGGCAATGACTCAGGGCGCTCGCTCTTTACTTAAAGGCCGGTGGCTATGCCGTCATCACGACGCGTCCCGCCCCCTGGTCAGCCCCCGGGACCTCCCCGAGACGCACAAGGTGCCCCAGGTGTGACAGAGAGGTTGATGTTACCCCTTCCTCTGCCGCCCCCCGTCCGCCCTCCCATTTTAATCCCAGGGTATACCTTTAAAATGGCCTTTACTGTCATACCCTCTGTCATGGATCATGCTGCTGCAAAAAGGCCCAAACCGGTGCTGCACCTTGATCATTGAGGCAGTACCTTTCCTTTGATGCCTTGTTACTTCTGGCCTTCCCTTTTTCACTCTCACGCAACATGTGACTAATTAAGTACTGGCTGGCCCTAATAAAAGGCTATGCCTCCAAGCAGCCAGTGCTCTAACATTATAGCCTTTAGCAGCTCTCAGAGTAAAGACAGATGTGTTGCTGCTTCCCAGACCTTGTTTTTGCTTGTATCCACAACCTACCTTACCAAGCTTCCTTGTGCCTTACCAAATTCCTCGTACTTTACCAAGAAACCTCATGCCTTCCAAAAACCCTTGTGTCTCCTGGTTCCTGCATCAAAGACTAACAACTACATGTCCCACTATCCCTATTGTACAGGGACGTGCCGTCAGGGGCGGCTGGTGAGGCAGGGCTTCACCTGCCATTAAGTGGGCTCACCTGCCAAATCAGTAGTAGAAGTGAATGAATAATATAATAAAAAAAAGTTAACAATCTAACCTGCTCCGTGCTCCCCCACCATCTGTCTCTGCCGCTGTGCACATTACTTCTTCCCAGCAGTGGCAGCCTGCTCTCCCGGACCCTATGCAATTTGCGTAGCTGAACGCTATGCTAATTGCGTAAGCTCACGCAGGTCAATAGATTCAGAAGTCTGCTGTGGACATCTGGTGCTGCCTACTTCCTGAATCTATGCTTGTCAGTGCCTCAGAGAGGTACTGAGAGCAATGGAATGGCTTGGACCAATGGGAATGCACCATTGGTCTCATGCCATTCAAAAAATTCCTTCATGGGAGGCCTCCCGTGCTTTGATTGACACAGGACAGTCAAGTGACTATCCTCATCAGTCATGGGGTGTGGCTGTGTGCCTGGAGTGGATGACGCACATCCTGGGGAGCACACTGGAGAGCAGCCAGACCCTGGGGAGCACACTGAGAGCAGCCAGACCATGGAGATCACTGAGAGCAGCCACATCCTGGGGAGCACACTGAGAGCAGCCAGACCCTGGGGAGCACACTGCAGGCAGCCAGACCATGGAGATCACTGAGAGCACCCAGACCTTGGGGAGCACACTGAGAGCAGCCAGATCCTGGGGAACACTGAGAGCAGCCAGTTCCAAGGAGCACAGAAAGCCGCCAGTTCCTGGAGAGCACAGAGAGTAGCTGTAACGTTGGGGGCTTCCAGCCTTTCCGGGGTGCTTGACGGCAGCATGTCTGATGCTGCTCGCTCACCAACGCTCGGTTTAAATTGAAACAGGCAGGGAGGTGGCTGCATGAGGCACGGCTTGAGAGGGGGGCGCGGTCTGGTGAAGGTCTTTTAAAAACCAACAGTTCCTTCTAAGCAGTGCCAGATCGTGGTTATCCATACCTGAGCTCCTTGTACCTGAATTCTCTCGTGATTTAACTGGTTATTGACCTCTGCTTGTTTTCTGACTATTCTGCCTTCCGTTGCCCTAGACTATTTTCTTGTACTATGCTTCTGCACTGATATCGACTCGGCTATTCCATTTGACTATTCTATACTCTGTATTCCTGATTCTGGCTCGTCTGACTACCCCCGTGTTGCTGACCTGGTTTTGTATTACAACATTGTCTTTGATTTACTCTTTCTGTCTAGCTAGTATACATATACCTGGCCAATTTTTAAGGACCAGACAGTTAGGGATTCCTTTACGGCTACCCTGTTGGTAGTTTTTTGGCTCTGTGGAGTGTTGGGCTTTAAGGACTGCGTGGTGGGATCCAGGAACCGTGACATTACGATCTGGCCAAATGGATCCCGCAGACTTAACACAGCATTTGAGTAACTTGGTATCCAGACAGGACGAGCAGGACCATAGGATGGATCAGTTTGCTCTCGCCTTACAAACTATCCTGACTCGTACGGCTCACCTGGAACCAGCTGGGGTTGCACCTCCGCCTGCTATACCTGTGTCCCCTGTTGTTCAGACATCCCAGGTACACCTGACCGCTCCTATGAAGTTTGACGGTACTCCCACGGAGTGCCGGGGATTTTTGGTCCATGTGGATATTTATTTTAAATTAAATCCACAAATGTTTATCACTGACATAGCCAAAGTGGGGTTCATTATTAACCATCTGTCTGGCAGAGCGTTGACATGGGCGAATCCTTTATGGGAGGCAGAGAAGCCTATCGTACTGAACTATAAAGAATTCATAGCCGAGTTAAAACGTACGTTTAATCCTACCAGAAAGGCCAAGGTAGCTAGCAAATCCTTGTTCCGCATACGTCAAGGGAACAGGACTGTGTCTGATTATGCTATAGAATTTAAAACGTTGGTTTCTGACATAAACTGGACTAATGAGGCTCTGGTTCTGGCTTTTATGGAGGGGTTATCGGAGTCATTGATGCATGAGTTGGCCCCTCGTAAATTACCTGAGGTGTTGAGTGAATTTATAGATTATTGTATAGATCTGGATGATCAGATAAGGGACAGAAGAACTCCAAGAGAGAAACCTAAGAGACCGTTACCAAGGTTGGCCCCTGTCTTTCAGGCACCACCAAGAGACTTATCCCCTCCCTCTGAGCCTATGCAACTAGGCCATACTAGGCTTACAGAGGAAGAGAGAACAAGGCGTCTTCGTGAGGGATTGTGCCTGTATTGTGGTTTAAAAGGACATTTACGACTTCAATGTCCCACTCGCCCTAGAATGCATGGTAAGTCGGAAAACTACCGCACCTAAGGCAGCTGAGGAGACAGGCCTTGGGTGTGACGTTCATGTCTCCTGTCAAAGACACTAGATTCTTGTTACCAGTAACCGTGGCTTGGGAGACCAAGACCATGCATACTACCTCTTTTGTTGATTCTGGGGCTGCTGGTAATTTCATTGATGATGAATACACTTCCTCCATTTCTCTCCCTCTGGTTGTAAGAGAGACACCCTTGGCCGTCAAAGCCATAGACGGTAGGCCGTTATCCTGCCCCAGAATTACGCACGATACTGTTACAGTGGTTCTTACCACTGATCTCTTGCATAAAGAAGAGATCATATTTCAGGTTATCCGTTCACCTTCCAATCCTGTTGTGCTTGGTTTCCCTTGGTTGGTGGAACATAATCCTGTTATTGATTGGGCTAAGGGAGAGATACTGTCTTGGAGTCCTGCTTGTTTTGGGACTTGTTTAACACCCATTCAGCATATTGGTGCCCTGAACACACCTACAGCTCCTCCATTGTCTACAGAGGTTCCTGACTGGTATGCCGACCTCAGGGCTGTATTCGATAAAAGAGAGGCAGAGAAACTACCTCCACATAGACCGTATGATTGCGCCATAGATATTCATCCAGGTACCATGCCTCCTCGAGGAAAAGTATATTCTTTATCCATAAAAGAGAACCAAATCATGGAGGAGTACATAAAGGAGAATTTGGTGAGAGGTTTTATCAGACGTTCCTCTTCTCCAGCAGGGGCTGGGTTCTTTTTTGTGTCTAAAAAAGAAGGAGATTTACGCCCGTGTATCGATTATAGGGGGCTTAACAAGATCACCATTAAGAATGTGTACCCTATCCCTCTTATATCAGAACTGTTCGACAGGTTAAGGGGATCAGCAGTATACGCAAAACTCGATTTGAGAGGGGCTTACAACCTGATACGTATAAAAGATGGGCATGAGTGGAAAACAGCATTTAACACATAGTGGGCATTATGAATATCTGGTCATGCCTTTCGGTCTCTGTAATGTTCCAGCTGTAGTCCAAGATTTCATTAATGATGTGCTCAGAGAATTTTTGCAATCCTTTGTTATCGTATACTTAGACAATATACTGGTTTACTCTCCCGATCTGAAAACCCACCATGAACATGTCAGACAGGTATTAGCAAAATTACTAGACAATGGTCTTTATTGCAAACTGGAGAAGTGTTTATTCGACATTACTACTGTAAAATTTCTTGGGTACATTATCACTCCAGAAGGTTTTGAGATGGATCCTTCCAAACTTACGGCCATCTCAGAATGGCCTCTCCCTCAAGGCCTCAAAGCCATACAGAGGTTTCTGGGGTTTTCCAACTATTATAGGAGATTTATCAAGAATTATTCTGCTGTAGCTTCTCCTATCATTAATATGACACGTAAAGGTCTGAAGAACCAGGTCTGGTCTTCACAATCCAAACAGGCATTCGAAGCTCTCAAACAGGCTTTCACTTCCGCTCCCGTGTTACGGCATCCTGATCCCAGAATTCCATTTGTTCTTGAGGTTGATACTTCCGAGATAGGCATTGGGGCTGTCCTATCTCAAAGAGAGTCTCCAGGGAAGCCTCTACATCCTTGTGGGTTCTTTTCAAGAAAATTATCGCCAGCAGAACGCAATTATGATATCGGTAACAGAGAATTGCTTGCTATTGTGTCTGCCCTGTCAGAGTGGAGACATTTGTTGGAAGGTACTCTTGACCCTTTGTTGATAATCACTGATCATAAGAACCTTACGTACATCGAGGATGCTAAACGTCTGAACTCGAGACAGGCCAGGTGGTCATTACTAATGTCTCGGTTTAATTTTGTGTTGACTTACAGACCAGGTGACCACAATGTAAAGGCCGATGCCTTATCTCGTCAATAAGACCCGTATGAATCAAATACACAAGACCACAATCCTATAGTTCCTCCTGAACGTATTGTGGCTTCCACGGTCTTGTCTGTTTCCTCACCTTTCCTGGAACGCCTCCAAGCAGCTCCAATAGGGGCTCCACCTAACAAGCCTCCAGATATGTTGTTTGTGCCTGAAAAGGAAAGACAAGAATTACTCATAATGTTTCATGATTCAAAACCAGCAGGTCATCCTGGTATTACTAAGACTCTTACCAGTATCTCCAGACAGTTCTGGTGGCCCACCATGCGACAGGACGTACGTCTGTTTGTTTTGGCTTGTCAAGTCTGTGCCAGAAGCAAAACCAGTAAAGCCTTGCCTGTCGGTCTATTGCAGCCTTTACCCATTCCTAATAGGCCTTGGTCTCATCTATCCATGGATTTTATTGTGGACTTGCCGAAGTCCAAGGGTCATACTGTGGTTCTGACAGTTGTAGACCGCTTCTCCAAAATGGCTCATTTTATTCCTTTATCTAAGCTTCCTACAGACAAAGAACTGGCGGTCGTCTTTGCTAGAGAGATTGTACGAATACATGGGGTTCCGTCTGAAATAGTCTCTGACAGAGGAGCTCAGTTCGTCTCTCGTTTCTGGAGGGATTTCTGTGCGAGATGGGGGTGCGATTGGCCTTCTCTTCAGCATATCATCCACAAACCAATGGGGCAGCAGAGAGGACAAATCAGGGTCTCAAGCAGTACATACGTTGCTTTACCACACAACAACAAGACAATTGATCGGAGTTGTTGCCCTGGGCTGAGTATGCACGTAATAACGCCGTTAACGAGACCACTGGCCACTCTCCATTTTTCTGCTATCTATGTTTTTTTCCCTCCGGCTCTACCGCTTCAGTTTGCTGAACAGGCCATCCCGGCTCTCGATGAACATCTCACACAACTACAGGATATTTGGAGACAGATTCGCGAAAACATGGAGCGCAATGTTGCTGTCCAGAAACGCAAGGCTGACAGGCATAGGTTACAAGCTCCTTCCTACAACGTGGGGGATAGAGTTTGGTTGTCCACTAGGAATGTGAAGTTGTGGGTGCCTTCTATGAAAATGGCACCTCGGTTTATCGGTCCATACAAGATCATTCGCTGCGTTAACCCTGTGGCTTATGCTCTTGTCCTTCCTAGACATCTTCGCTTGCACAACGTCTTCCACACCTCCCTACTGAAGCCTTTGTTGTGTAACAGGTACACGCGGGTCGTTCCTCCTCCTCCACCTGTTCAGGTTGATGGAGAGACGGAGTATGAGGTTAGGAAAGTTCTGGATTCTAGGCTGTTCAGGGGTGCTCTGCAGTACCTGGTCGATCAGGTGGGTTATGGTCCGGAGGACCGGTCCTGGATTCCGGCTTCCAACATGTCTGCCTCTAGGTTGGTCAGGGTGTTCCATGCCTCGCACCCCGATCGCCCTGGTGGTCGTCCTGCCACTCGCCCTTGTGGTCGTCCTGCCACTCGCCCCGGTGGTCGTCCTGCCACTTGTCCTGTTGGTCGTCCGGTGGCCTCCCGTGGAGAGGGGGGTACTGTAACGTTGGGGGCTTCCAGCCTTTCCGGTGTGCTTGACGGCAGCATCTCTGATGCTGCTCGCTCACCAACACCCAGTTTAAATTGAAACAGGCAGGGAGGTGGCTGCATGAGGCACGGCTTGAGAGGGGGGCGTGGTCTGGTGAAGGTCTTTTAAAAACCAACAGTTCCTTCTAAGCAGTGCCAGATCGTGGTTATCCATACCTGAGCTCCTTGTACCTGAATTCTCTCGTGATTTAACCTGTTATTGACCTCTGCTTGTTTTCTGACTATTCTGCCTTCCGTTGCCCTAGACTATTTTCTTGTACTATGCTTCTGCACTGATATCGACCCGGCTATTCCATTTGACTATTCTATACTCTGTATTCCTGATTCTGGCTCGTCTGACTACCCCCGTGTTGCTGACCTGGTTTTGTATTACGACATTGTCTTTGACTTACTCTTTCTGTCTAGCTAGTATGCATATACCTGGCCAATTTTTAAGGGCCACACAGTTAGGGATTCCTTTACGGCTACCCTGTTGGTAGTTTTTTGGCTCTGTGGAGTGTTGGGCTTTAAGGACTGCGTGGTGGGATCCGGGAACCGTGACAGTAGCCAGTTCTGGGGAGCAATGAGAGCAGCCAGATCCTGGGGTGCACTGAGAGCAGCCAGATCCTGGGGTGCACTGAGAGCAGTCAGATCCTGGGGAGCACTGAGAGCAGCCATATCCTGGGGAGCACTGACAGCAGCCAGATCCTGGGGAGCACTGAGAGCAGCCAGTTCCTGGGGAGCACTGAGAGCAGCCAGTTCCTGGGTAGCACTGAACAGACAGATCCTGGAGTGGACTGAGAGCAGCCAGGTCCTGGGGAGCACTGAGAGCAGCCAGTTCCTGGGGAGCACTGAGAGCAGCCAGTTCCTTGGAAGCACTGAACAGCCAGATCCTGGAGTGGACTGAGAGCAGCTAGATCCTGGGGAGCACTGAACCTGAACCTACATAACCTATGTATATCTGGCTCTGATACTTGCCAGTGCCTCACCAGCCACTGACCTCACTGCACGTCCCTGCTATTGTATCCCTTCCTGAGACTGATTAGTAGTCCTTGTGTCCTGTCCTTCACCTCCAGCGTGTCTAATTGTCTACAGCCTTCAATTCACCTCCACTCTTCCCTGTGTGCACGCAACACTGCGCATTTGGCTCACAAACCTGCTTAGTCGGTACTCTTGCTGGCAGAGCAGTATGACAGATGAAACACATACAGGGTTATTCAAAGAGAATCGAAAAGTCACCACACATTCGGTGACTTTTCGTTCTCTTCAATTCAGTGCGATTTGGCAATCCCATTTCGGCGACCCTGCAGTGTATACAGCAAGCACCACAAGGCCGCCGTAGTGCTGGGAAAAGCCGCTGCAAATCCGACAAACACTCACTGCAAAACCCGGCGAACGCACACTGAAACCCGCAAAAACATCTGGATTAATCTTGCCGAACACGCCAGAGAAACTCGAGCAACTGCCGATCACAGCACAGAGCAGCTGCTGGAAAAACCTGACATCGCAGACGAATGGAGTGAAAAAAAAACCCAGTACGCTTGAATGTTTGAAAAGTGAAATGCTGTTTGCAAAGAAACTACATAACGAAAATGTCTGAAATTTACATATAAGATCCGATGAACTAGGGATGCACTGATACCACTTTTTTAAGACCGAGTACGAGTACCGATACTTTTTAAAAGTACTCAATGATACTTTTATTTTATGTCATGTGTGTGCTTTTCAATAAGAACAGACCTCATATAAAAATGCTTCCAGCTCACATGTATATATCCCCCCGAGATAGATATATATATATATACAGAATGCCCCCAGCTCACATGGATATGCCCCCAGCTCACATGGATATGCCCCCAGCTCTCATGGATATGCCCCCAGCTCTCGTGGATATTGCCCCCAGCTCTCGTGGATATTGCCTTCAGCTCACATGGATATTGCCCCCAGCTCACATGGCTATTGCCCCCAGCTCACATGGATATTGCCCCCAGCTCTCATGGATATTGCCTCCAGCTCTCATGGATATGCCCCCAGCTGTGTGTGTGTGTGTATATATTACACATACTGGCACACACTCAGACTCCAGACCAGACTTAGGGCGGTGTCCAAATGCTCTATCGGCATTCGGACAGGCCCCTGCAGCTCATTGCGCTCATACTTACCTTCCACGAGCACCGCCGGCAAAGTCTTTGCGCGTGCACTCGTTGGAAAGCCCCCAGCCGCAATCACGTGGCAGTTCGCGAGATCGAGGCTGGGGGCTTTCCAACGAGCGGACGCGCAGAAACTTTGCTGGCGGTGCTCGTGGAAGGTAAGTATGAACACGATGAGCTGCAGGGGCCTGAATGCTGATAGAGCATTCGGACAGCCGCCCCAGGCCCTCGGATGCCGGCAAGCCAGCTCAATGCTGGCTTCCGATATCGGGGGCACTGCACAAGTGCCAAGTACTCCTGCAGTACCCGGTATCGGTACCGATACTAGTATCGGTATCGGTGCAACCCTACAATGAACGATAATAAAAAGGGCTGTTACAGAAAAAAGAAAACTATTTAAAAAATAAAACGGAAAAAAAATTCGCAAAAAAATCCCGAACAATGCATAAAAGATCCTGAAAAATATAAAAATAAAGAGACTTTTTACTGCAGAATAAAATCATAAACGGTTTATTAGATATTGAATTTAAACGGGAATATTTTTAACATTGAAGCCTATGGGATTCGCCAGAATAAACCTGTCGAATGAAACCACCAAATGGCAACTTTTCACTACTGGTTTTTGTTCTCTGAATAGACGAAGCTATGGGGGTTTCACTGCCACCGAACAGGAACCGAACAGGCACCGTATGTGCATGCAATTCGCCAACATTTGGCGAACTGCCTGTTCTCTGGATAGCCGAATGGCCAGGAAAGGTAAGAGTACGCTGAATTTCAGCGTTCGGTTACCTTTCGTCCACAATTCGAATCTGTTTGAATAACCCTGTAAGTATCACAGCGTCAAGGGCAGCAGATTTTGTCCATATTTCCTGATATTTCATTAAGGGAGAGCTGGTATGAGAATGTAATTTGCCTGATCTCAGTCGCAGCTGTTTGCAGCTCTGTGTCTTGATGCAGGACAGAGTTAATAAGTAGGAAGCGTCAGTCACACCCTGCAAAGCTGATCTATATATGACTTACATCCGCTGGGACCTGTAATCAGACCTCCTCAGCTCATCATCACAACAGGAGGCAGGCATCATGTGATTTACCCTGACCAATCTGCTGGTTTTATTCCTCTTTAATCTTTGCAGTATTAATATGCTGCCCCAGCAATAAAACAAGGCAAGGCAATGCTATTAACCATAACCTTTCAGTGAGCGAGGCCTATATGTGCTAGCTAAGAGCAATGCAGCGTTAAGAAACGTTTGGCATATTAAGTGAAAACACTTTATTCTGGTTAAATGAAATTCTGTTCTGCCTATTCTACCAGCAAGATAAAATCCTTTATTCTGAGCAGTAATGTGAACGTCAGGATTTTGTTTCTAATCAGTATTTTATTCACTGTTCCTTCGATTCAGCTAGTTACGTGTGCACCTTTACTTCCATAAAAGCTTAGCTTACAATTACCAAACATCTCCTTTCTTTACTAAATATGCAATACATTGATCACACACAACTACATCCCATTCACGGGCCGACAGTAGTAATCCACCATATGACTAATAGGGCCCAAGCCTCACACTCCCATCCCAACGGAGGTTGATCCTTAGGAGCCGTTTGCACAGCGCCTCGCCAGAGTGCACCACTCTTAGCGTTGCCAGATCAGCCATATTTGCTGGACACATACAGTATAATTTATACATGCTAATGGGATTGCATGAAAAATGCAACCCTGCAGTATGTAGAATCCATATGCTGCAGGAAAGGAATCCTAGGCAGGGCCGGCCCAAGACATTGTGCTGCCTGGAGCGAAGGATGAAATGCTGGCCCCCCCAAAAAAAAACACGCAGCGTGTATGTGCGTATCACAGTGCGCCACAGCAATAAAATTCAAACACTCATACACACCGTACATTAGAATTTTCTTGCTGTGGAGCTCTGTGATACAGTTATGTGAGGTGTATATAACTGAGCCCAGCGTCACATACCCAGCAGTGCCCAGCGTCACATACCCAGCAGTGCCCAGCGTCACATGCCCAGCAGTGCCCAGCTTCACATGCCCAGCAGAGCCCAGCATCACATACCCAGCAGTGCCCAGCGTCACCTACCCAGCAGAGCCCAGCTTCACATACCCAGCAGTGCCCACACATGGATGGATATTTGCCCCCAGACTCACACATGGAAATATTTGCCCCCTGGCTCACACATGGATATATTTGCCCCCAGACTCACACATGTATATATTTGCCCCCAGACTCACGGATATATTTGCCCCCAGACTCACGGATATATTTGCCCCCAGGCTCACACATGTATATATTTGCCCCCAGACTCACACATGTATATATTTGCCCCCAGACTCACAGATATATTTGCCCCCAGACTCACGGATATATTTGCCCCCAGACTCACACATGGATATATTTGCCCCCAGACTCGCAGATATATTTGCCCCCAGACTCACGGATATATTTGCCCCCAGACTCACGGATATATTTGCCCCCAGGCTCACACATGTATATATTTGCCCCCAGACTCACGGATATATTTGCCCCCAGACTCACACATGGATATATTTGCCCCCAGACTCACAGATATATTTGCCCCCAGACTCACGGATATATTTGCCCCCAGGCTCACATGTATATATTTGCCCCCAGACTCACAGATATATTTGCCCCCAGACTCACGGATATATTTGCCCCCAGACTCACACATGGATATATTTGCCCCCAGACTCACAGATATATTTGCCCCCAGACTCACGGATATATTTGCCCCCAGACTCACGGATATATTTGCCCCCAGGCTCACACATGTATATATTTGCCCCCTGGCTCACACATGTATATATTTGCCCCCAGACTCACGGATATATTTGCCCCCAGACTCACAGATATATTTGCCCCCAGACTCACGGATATATTTGCCCCCAGGCTCACACATGTATATATTTGCCCCCTGGCTCACACATGTATATATTTGCCCCCAGACTCACGGATATATTTGCCCCCAGGCTCACACATGTATATATTTTTTTTCCCCAGGCTAACACATGTATATATTTGCCCCCAGACTCACGGATATATTTGCCCCCAGACTCACGGATATATTTGCCCCCAGACTCACGGATATATTTGCCCCCAGGCTCACACATGGATATATTTGCCCCCAGGGCCGGCTCACCTCTGCCAGGCCCCTCCGACGGGCAGGTCATGCGGCCGCCGCATTCCTTCCTTCAATGAGCGGCAGCCTCGTGAGTATCTGCCGCTCACCTGGGATCCACCCTCCAGCCTGCCGCGATCTCGCGAGATCACGTGATCTCAATCGCGGCAGGCTGGCGGATGGATCTCAGGCGAGCGGCAGATACTCATGCGGCTGCCGCTCGTTGAAGGAACAAACGCGGCGGCCGCATAAAATAAAGTGCAGAGTGCAGCAGCGGTGCTGGGGGCTGAAATTTGCCACCCCCCAATTTCTGCCGACCTGGCGCCGCTGCTCCGCTCTGCACCATTGTCAGGCCGGCCCTGATCCTAGGTGTGATGTTTTGTGCTGCTGTGGCGTTTGTACCAATGACTCTTGGATGCAGAATTAAGGATAATCGTGCGGCGGGTTTTGTTATGATATAGCAGAGCTGTTGAAATGACCGTTGCTCACAGAGAGGCCAAATACTAACTCAGACAGTGCAACGGTCACCAGACAATATGAACACACTGGCATGTGATTGATTAGGATATACATGCAAATATTACATCTCCTTTTTTTTAATAAACTAAATAAAAAGAATAATAAAATAAATATGTGCAACATGTAAAAATCTCAAAACTAAATGTTAAACTATAACTATTTACATATAGCTAAATAAACACACAATTTAGGCCCGTGTCAGACAAACGCAGTGATCACGTCCGTGTTGCCGCACACGCACAACGCACGTGGCACCGGACTCAATTTAGGCAAGAACATCAAACCGCTAGGACGGACGCACAGAGTGCACCACGTCCGCGTAGCTTTGTGTGTGAGTGATGGAACGTAGTCAGATGGACTGCATTTTTGACATCCAGCATTTTTGACGGACAAAATGTTTTTCCATATCATGTATCAATTTTTTTCATTTTACATATTAATTTTATTTCCCATCTACATCAGTCAAAAAAAACAGACCGTGTGGTGTCTACAGTATCATCAGTCAGAAAGTACGTCAGTTGTGCACGGACGCACAGTGTGCTCAGAATGCGTTCGTCTGACATTAGCCTAAAGCTAGGCAGAATGAGTCCATCATTGTAGCAAGTAGCTGTCCTTGTAAACCCCTGCATGGTCACAGGTCCAGGATGTCTGTTGGCTTTATCTGCCGTCCATACCTGGTTCTGTAGGGAGATGGTGTGGATAAGGAAGAGTGGTGAGCGAGTAGAGTGGATGGCTTGTCGCTGTCATCACATAGACTCATAATGTCCTCAGATGGTGCGCAGTGCAATGTTGGCGTATCTGGGCTGATGTTCTCTGGTACGAAGTCTGCATTTTCATGGTACTGTGTGATTCTCTTGTGTCTAGGAGGTGACACCTGTTGCAACGATATTCTAGCCCATCACTGAAGGAATGGAAGAGGACTCCAGTGGCAACCTGTGAAGCTCTGGTGCACTACATGCCCAAGAGGGTTAAAACAGTGCTGGAAAATAATGGTGGCCACACAAAATATTGACACTTTGAGCCCAATTTGGACATTTTCACTTAGGGGTGTAGTCACGTTTGTTGCCAGCGGTTTAGATATTTATGACTGTGTATGTTGAGTTATTTTGAGGTGACAGCAAATTTACACTGTTATGTAAAGTAGTGAGTGCACAGCTTGTATGACTGTAGAAAAGTAATTTCTTCAATGTTGTCACATAAAAAGATATAATGAAATATTTAAAAAATTTGAGGGGTGTACTCACTTCTGTGAGATACTGTAAATGCCACATGAAGCCCACAACAACCCAACCAAAATTGGTTCTGCTAACTTTAAAGGGACACTTTTAGGCATCACAACCGTTTCATTGAATTTAAATGCTTATTGTATGCTAGGAAACCCTGATGAAGCAGCATGTTGTCCTCATCACTGAGGGCCAAGCACGCATCGTTGCCTGATGTCCTTGGATGCCCACAAAGTAGGATGAGGGTGCCGCTCCGCGAAGGAACCGGTGATATCTCATCATGTGAACATGTAATGCACTGAACTTTATGATCATGCGATTTATCATCACCTGATGAGTTATTGCATGGAAAGTGAACCTGTCAATCATTGATTTACCTTAATGGTTGCAAACAAAAAATTATTCTTCTCTTCTGTTTGTATTAGTTACATAGTAAAATAAGTTGAAAAAAGACCAATGTCCATCAAGTTCACCCTTCCACATATTTATTTATTTATTTATAAAGTATTTTACCAAGAAGGATACATTGGGATTTCTCTCGTTTTCAAGTATGTCCTGGGTTCAAGAACATTGAAATGTTACAGTTGTTACATATCCCTATGAATGTGGTTGATCCAAAAGATGGCAAAAAACCCCACTTGGTACAATTGCAGTTGAGCCCGAAAAGGGGAAAAAATCCTTCGTGATTCCATAATGGAAATCAAATTTCTCCTTACATCAAAAAGCAATGTGTGTTATTGTTTTATGTTGTACTGAACTTACAGCATTCTAGGACTGTAGCAGAGCGAACTCCAATGAAATCCAGTGCCTAACCTCTTTTTATCAGGGCTGAGAATAGGTGCTGTGTTGTTGTTCACAGTCTGAGCAAAAACATTAATTCCATAATACTTGGAATATTATTGGTAGTATGATTTTTGTATTAAGCTTTGAAGCGCCTATGTCTGCTTTCATGTTTGTGTAGGTTCACCCATTACAGGAGAGGAGTGTTATATGCCTCTGGAGTCAGGAGGACGAGGTGATTTGTGGCTAAATATATCTAATAACAAAATCCCATATTCACGTAAGGGATTATTCAAAGAGCACCGGAATTTCAATTCCACGCACTTTGGGGAATTAAATTCCCTGACCCTGCGGTGAATTCAGCATTCACTGCAGGGTCCCCGAAGTGCGGGTAAAATCCGCCGAAAAACCGTTGAGGCAAAAATAGAACCTGCCGCAAAACCGCTAAAATGATCGGATCCGATAAGCTGCCGAAAACCGACCGACTGCTTCCGAAAAAAGCCGACGATCCACCGAACACAGCGCCGACCAGCTCTTAAAAAAAGTCAACAAGCTGGTAACCGTGGTAAAAAAAAAAAATTAAAACGACTGCAACTTTTAAAAGTTTAAACGTCGTTTGCAAAAACACTACTGGACGAAAATATCTGGAATTAACATATAAAGTCCTATGAATAATAATACAAAGGTCTGTTACAGGAAAAAAAAATCATTATTTATAAAAAAAAAAAAAAGGGAAAAAATTTGCTGAAAATATCCCAAAAAATGCCTAAAAATCCTAAAAAAATGAGCTTTTTAGCTGCAAATTTAAAAGAATAAACGGTTTATTAGATATTGGATAAAAACAGTGAGATTTTTTACATTGAATCCTATGGGAATCGCCTGATTAAACCTGCTAAATTAAACCACCGAACATTGGGGCATTTCACTGACATTTCACTGCAGTTTGGTGTTTTCTGAATAGATTAATCATTACTTCTCTATTGGGATTTCACTGCTGATGAAGATCACCCGTATTTCGCTGGCAATTTACCAATATTTGGCGAACTGACAGGTTTTGAACAGCCAAATGCCCCCGAAACTGCACCGTACGGGGAAATTAACCATTCGGTGCAATTTCGGGGCCAGTACGGCGTTCTCTGAATAACCCCCTTAAGATATGAAAAGCTCAAGCAAATGGCAAAATATTAGCAAGGCTCCAGCTTTGGAGAAGCCACATTTTGACCCTGTCCTTGTGAATAAGAAAAAATATTATAATGCAGTATACAGAACTGAATATAGGAATTGGAAAGTAAGTTGAGCTGGAAAATTATTAATAATTAAGTACAATATTTTCATCTTTCCTGTGTGCATCCAGAAATCAGACGATCAATGCAATTGCGGCTTCATACATGATCTAAGTACAGGTTTGTAAAGAAAATTCTTCATAATGTCAAGACATCTCAGATTAATATTACATTTCGCAAAAGAAGCAAAGAGTGGACATTGCCAGATTACAGTCATCATGGTGCTGGAGCTTCTCCAATTCTTTTCAATTCATTGTTTCTCTGCCAATCTTTCTTGTCCCTAATTGTGCCTTTGCCCCATCACCTCGGCCCCTAATTATGCCTTTGCTCCATCTCCTCGCCCCCTAATTATGCATTTGCCCCATCTCCTCGGCCCCTAATTATGCCTTTGCCCCATCTCCTCGGCCCCTAATTATGCATTTGTCCCATCTCCTCGGCCCCTAATTATGCATTTGTCCCATCTACTCGGCCCTTAATTATGCATTTGTCCCATCTCCTCGGCCCCTAATTATGCCTTTGACCCATCTCCTCGGCCCCTAATCCTGCATTTGTCCCATCTCCTCGGCCCCTAATTATGCATTTGCCCCATCTCCTCGGCCCCTAATTTTGCCTTTGCTCCATCTCTTTTGGCCCCTTAATATGCATTTGCTCCGTTTTGACTCTACCCCTTTCCTTCGGCCCCTCCCTCCCATCTTAATTAGGCCTCTATATACTATCTTATGCATCGTTTAGCTGTACCTAGTCCTGCATCCAGTTAGTCCTGTCAACATATCACTTGTTAAAAGGAAAAAGACAGGTGTACGTGATGTGATTTGTACCTGTGGTCCCTGCACAGGCTGCGACAGTCTTCGAGTGAACCCTCTATAGAAAGCATTTAATTCCCTCGCTTGCATGAGCTGAACAAGACAAGCGTAGCATCTCTGGAGTACAAAAAGCAAAGTATATTTAAACCCGAGTAAATGAATAACAATTGTGTATGAACACATTCTAATGTTTCTGAATGCAGTTATGGTGATGAATAGATACAATGTATTCAGGTCTCTTTGGTTTGTTTTTGTTTATTGTTTCTCTGTAGCAGCCATATGTGAAAAATGTTAAAAAAAATAAATTTCCACATCGATCTACGTCCAACCAGATTTGAAAACGTTGCAAATGCAATAGAGTAAAAACTGAAGTAGCATTAGGTTACAAAATAAAAAAAAAAATAGAAAAAATGAATGGGTCTCAAATGCACTGCACATTGATCAATCAATTGATCAGGGGGAATGAGTTTGTGTGTGGGGGGGGGGACTGAAATCCTTGGCTCGTATTCCAAATCAGGTAGCCATTACTTGAAGCTCAGTAGGCAACAGAGCAGCCTGTGTTACCCAGAGGTACAGAAGAGAAATAAATAGACAACACCTCTATCGCTGCTTCTGAGATCTGTTATCCTTTTGTTTGGATGCATAAAGAGGGATTCGCCTTTTCTAGACATAACGGATTACTTCCTTACTCCTTTTTTGGGTGTCATAGAAAACCGACCTCAGATATATTCCTTTTTTGTAGTCCATTACCCAGAGGTCCTACCGATAATGTCCATACACATTTGTGCATCATATACTTGGTATAAGACAAGCAAAGCCTAGAGGGGACCATCTAGGCCAGTGTTTCCCAACCCATCCCCACATCCCGTTAACAGGCCGGATCTGCCAGATACCTGAAGCACAGCATGGGTGATATAGTTTGCTGCTCAGGGATAGCAGGATTCAGTCTGCATGTCCCTAAGGTAATCCTTAAGGCTGGTGTCAGACGAGCGTGCTATGTGCGCATGTACTGACGTGCTTACCGGCGTCCGTCGCAGCGTTGTGACGATGCAACGGGGCCGGTCACACACTTGTGCGCGTGTACGAAATGTGCCGCAACAAGCGTCCGTTATCGAAGCCTCTCCGGCAAATCGCTAGGACGCGCGTTGACGGAGCCACAAAACGCGATTCTCCCTAGGCGGATCCTGCTTCGCATCGCTGATCGCACTGAGTGCGCTCAGCGAGGTGGCCAGACGGGCGTTGAGTGGAAGGAACGTCCACTCTCACGGACGTTCCTTCCGCTCTCCAAAGACGCTTCTCTGACACTAGCCTAAGATCTAGCTTGTTAGGGTCGGGGCCGGATTAGCATAGGGGCAACTCCAGGCCCATGCCCCACAATAGGCCCAGAGACAGGATAACTAGCAGGGTTATTCAGAGAGAGGTGAAAACCCAGAGAATGGCAGGAGAAGAGAACAATCTAGACTAAATAGCTGATTTGGAAAGTGAGATAAAAATTTCTGGATTGACTATTTTGACCTAGAATTTTCACTTCTCCAGTCATTCTCCTGGTTTTCGCCTCTCTCTGAGTAACCCTGTATGTCTGCATTGATGGGCATTTGGACCCCTGTATCTTCGACTCCATAGCAGCTACAGGGTCATGACCTTTGCAGGGATACCAAACATGATCAGGTTTTATGTAACAATAAAAATAAAAAATGTCTTTCTAACATAGCAATATTGTTTACTTTTCAATTATAAAGTGAACGATGATGCTGCACTAACTCACCATCTTATTTCTAATGTCACCAACAAGTGTTGAGGTGATGGCGCAATGCGTTAATATGCATTGTTCCATCAAAATCCTAAACTGCTGCACTGGAGCGAAGAGAACTTGGGGACTTTGGAACCCTGCGCCTTTAATCTTTACACCGCACAAGGTCAAGTGAGGCATCATTGGACAGGTCAGAGTCTGGCCTTTCTAACAATACTAAACATGACCATGTAAAATCTAAAAGAAGAAAAAAAACTTTTTATTAATTTATTTTAAGTTTTTTTGTTCGAAAGCGATGGCAGTGCCCATTTGTCAAGTAGAAATACCACTGCCGTTACTCACCTTCTCATTTCCCATGCCGCAAGCAAGTTCAGTGTTTTATCAGGGGCGGACTGACCCATCGGGCTCTCGGGCGCTGCCTGAGGGCCCGCGGGTTAGTGGGGGCCTGGTTTTGTAAGGGACCACGGCGGCAGCGCTCCAGCGTGCCTTCCTGGGCCCCAAGTGCACCCTGCATTGATGCCGCCCCCTCACATGAAGCGCGCGCATCACGTGGGGGGCGGCGTCAATGCAGGGTGCACTTGGGGCCCAGGAAGGCACGCTGGAGCGCCGCCGCCGAGGCGGTTTGTTAGTGCGCCACCATGGTCCCTTACAAAACCTCTGCTGGGGTCAGTATACATCCATGTGTGAGCTGGGTATTATACATCCATGTGTGAGCTGGGGCATTATACATCCATGTGTGAGCTGGGCACTATACATCCATGTGTGAGCTGGGGCACTATACATCCAGTGTGAGCTGGGGCACTATACATCCATGTGTGAGCTGGGGCACTAAACATCCATGTGTGAGCTGGGGCACTAAACATCCATGTGTGAGCTGGGGCACTATACATCCATGTGTGAGCTGGGCAATATACATCCATGTGTGAGCTGAGCACTATACATCCATGTGTGAGCTGGGCACTATACATCCATGTGTGAGCTGGGGCACTATACATCCATGTGTGAGCTGGGGACTATACATCCATGTGTGAGCTGGGGCACTATACATCCATGTGTGAGCTGGGGCACTATACATCCATGTGTGAGCTGGGCATTATACATCCATGTGTGAGCTGGGCACTATACATCCATGTGTGAGCTGGGCACTATACATCCATGTGTGAGCTGGGGCACTATACATCCATGTGTGAGCTGGGGCACTATACATCCATGTGTGAGCTGGGCACTATACATCCATGTGTGAGCTGGGCACTATACATCCATGTGTGAGCTGGGCATTATACATCCATGTGTGAGCTGGGCACTATACATCCATGTGTGAGCTGGGCACTATATATCCATGTGTGAGCTGGGGCAGTATACATCCATGTGTGAGCTGGGCACTATAATCCATGTGTAAGCTGGGCACTATACATCCATGTGTGAGCAGCGGCAATATACATCCATGTGTGAGCTGGGGCAATATATATCAATGTGTGAGCTACTGGGGGCAATATATATCAATGTGTGAGCTACTGGGGCAATATATATCCATGTGTGAGCTGCTGGGGCAATATATATCCATGTGTGAGCTGCTGGGGGCAATATATATCCATGTGTGAGCGGCACATTACTGTGGGTTTTATTGCTGTGGAGCTCTGTGATACGCTCATACACACTGCACATTACTGTGAGGATATTTGCTGTGCAGATCTGTAATACGCTCATGCACTCTGCACATTACTGGGAGTTTTATTGCTGTGGAGCTCTGTAATGTGCAGTGTGTCAGGATTCTACAGTATCTGTTAAAGTGATCGGCAGTTACCCACATTTTCCACAGGGACTTTCTGTGCCGGGGTGTAGCCTTAGCTGCAATGAGTGGGTGATGGCTGCTGCAGCAGTGCGGTGGCCATCTGTAAATATGGAGGGGGCACAAATAAAAAAAAAAATTCAGTTTTGGTTAACATTGTGTATTTTCTCAGAAAAATGCAGTAACAGGTTTCCCATTTCAATTTATTATACTAACAAGAGTGCCCTATAGAATATGTAGCACAGGAGCTCTGGGATGCAATTCTTTGAATTGCTATGATGTGCAAGTGGCTTCTGCAATAATAAACAAACTAATTATAGCGTGGAGGCTTTTTATCTTGCTTTTTGTCCTCCACCACAACCCTTGTAAGTACTGATTTACCCTAGAGGTCCAAGCATCCACTGCAACTGGTCATTATGCTTAGCTCCTAGCTGATGAGGGTCCACTAAACCCGAAACAGCGCTGTCCTAGGAGTGACTTTGACCAGTTGCATTAACCTTATCTCTGCTAGAAAGCCATAGTTTGGCATAGCATTGATTTTAGGGTTCTGTGTAATTACAGACCCAGGATGCATAAAAGCGAGACAGGGGTCATTTGCATATCCTACCCAGAGGTCCTTGCTGCAGATGGGGAGTGTAGCACATGAGCTCTGGGATGCAATTCTTTGAATTGCTACGATGTGCAAGTGGCTTCTGCAATAATAAACAAACTATAGAATATATAAATACAAATCTTTGGATGATAATTTTACATGCTGTAAATGATTGAGATCTGCTCACACAGCCTGGTTAGCTATACCAGTATCTGCACTATTAAATAACCTAAATATATTTTCATTTCACTAAATTACAAAAAATGCCACCAAAATATTCAGCTCCAGGCCCATAGAGATCTTATTCCGGACCAGGGTTGGGAAGCACTGATCTAGGCACTGTGACCATTCAATGCTATTTGTGTGGTAACAGTACCTAGAGCAGTGATGGCGAACCTATGGCACGCGTGCCACACCTGGCATACGGGGCCGACTGCATTGGCACGTGAGCATTAAGCTTGCCTCAGTGCTGCTCCGAGTGTGCTTCTTCCTCCCAGCGGCCGCCGGAAAAGGGTGTTGCCCAGCCGCTCATTGAGATCCACCAGCCGCCATCTCGCGAGACCGCGGCTTGTGCGTGGTTCCCAACAAGAGGCCAGGCTACATCCTTTGCCGTGGCCGCTGGGAGGAAAAAGCACCCTCGGAGGCGCCTGGCAGACGAGAGCATGTGAGCTGGGGCCAATATATTTCCATTTGAGCTGGGGGCCAATATATATATCCATGTGAGCTGGGGGCCAATATATATATCCATGTGTGAGCTGGGGGCCAATATATATATCCATGTGTGAGCTGGGGGCCAATATATATATCTCTGTGTGAGCTAGGGGCCAATATATATATCCAAGTGTGAGCTGGGGGCCAATATATATATCCATGTGTGAGCTGGGGCCGATATATATCCATGTGTGAGCTGGGGCCTGTATATATCCATGTGTGAGCTGGGGCCGGTATATATCCATGTGTGAGTTGGGGCCAGTATATATCCATGTGTGAGCTGGGGCCAATATATATCCATATGTGAGCTGGGGCCAATATATCCATCTTCTTATACTGTATTTTTCTTCTAAGACTTAAGCACATAATTAGTTCAGACAGTTGTGTGAAGTGTTTTTTCTAAAACTAATAAGTATTCAGGTCTAATTGTGAGGTTGGCACTTTAAGACACATAAGTTGGTTCAGCGATCCAGTTTGGGCACTCGGGCTCAAAAAGGTTCCCTATCCCTGACCTAGAGGGACCCTCTAAGCTTTGCGTGGCTTATACAAAGTATATGATGCACAAAAGTATACAACCATATGTTCTGCTTATGACTTTCAATATGCTGACATTAAAAGCCTTTAGATTGGCTGGATGCTCCTTGAAACCTCCAGCCACAACAGATACATGTCATAGAAGCCAGCAGCATGTCAAGTCTGGAGGAGCCCAGCGCTGGAATGAAGGTGAGTTTTTAATCTATTTAAAAGGATAAAACTGGAAGGGGTCTGGAGGGGTTAATCTTTAAACAATTGGAATAAGCAATCATTTCCTGTCACTAGTTATCTGTACTGTACTCATAACCCTTTCAGCTATTTAGGCTTTTATTAATGCTATGCAAATATTACTGAAAAATTAGATATAAGTTTACGCAAACCTCAATGTAACTGACATACACATGTGATATGTGTAGCACAACTGGTCCCTAGTTATGACCATAGATGTAGAAAACAGATTCAGGTTGTCCATGTGCCTTGTTTTGGTTACTTGCACTTAGAATTTGATTTACTGATACTGCAATCTCGCCATCTGCAAAGTCAGAAAGGTTACTGTAACACAACAGTCCTTCCCCGCCTGGGTCACAGCTGTTAATGCCACTTCCTTGCCTGGACCCCCATGCTCTTCCCAGCAGGCTTTTATACGTTTCTCCAGTACTTAGACAAAGCTTAAGGACGGGTACACAAAAAGAGCCTTGCTACCTTGCTAGCATCCCCCCAGAAATAAGACAACATGTAGACCTGAGAGTTTTTAGAACAGCCACCACTGAATACCTTTACTGAGTTAAATATATACAGTCCCAGGTGGACCTAGAGACCAATGGAAAATTACACCGTGGCGCCCTCTATCTTCAAGTGAATCAGACATGTCCAGAGATGAAACAATAAGGTGTCATGTAATCACAGCCTGAATACATTAGATAACAGAGGAAAAGTTACATAAGTAGACAATCGTCTGATACCAAAATCTGTCAGGGAAGTAAACACATTCCTGATAGGGGATACTGGAAAAGGCTAAAATAACCCACTCAGTAAACCCATCAGCAGATAGCAACAGATACACATAGACCATAACGATAGACAATAACATTATTCATACATAACACAGATTACAGACACAAGGTGACTTCAACATATGAAAGAGTAGGGAAATAATGTAATACATCAAGATGTCTGCACCTCCCAAATGTATCTCCAGGCCCATGCACACCAAGTCCACAGTGACGCACGTCACTGTTACCATTACTGATTTGTGACTTGGATGAGAAGAGCTGCTTTGCATTAGTGGTTCAGTGATAGGTTTGCAACATTATGGCCACTTTGATGGAGAAATCAACTAATGGTATTAAAATGTATTACTTCTCCAGAAATTCTTCTACAGAGACAGGTTTAGGAGGCAGCTTAGTTTGGTCCGTCCTCATGTGCAAGCTCTCCATAACCGTGCCCCTGCCTATATCTCCTCTCTTATTAGTAGATATGGTCTATCCTGGTCACTTCATTCTGCCAATGATTTGTTATTTTCAGCTCCTTGTGACCTAAAAACTGTACAACTCAATTGAAAAACAAACTGAAATCTTGTAGGTGGAAAAAAAACACTTTACACGCTGTAGATGATTGAAAATTACAATTTTATTGCATTTTTTGTTATAAAATTATAAAATTCAGGCAGGGCATGATATATACATATAATAATGTTATATTTTGAATCTGCCGAAAAAAAGGATATATAATATGTCTGGGTCGTATAATAAAACGTGACTTTGAACCGCGTTTAAACCTGACGAGCAAAAGCGGTAAAAATGAGCTCAGCACACAGACATGAAATGGCTCAGCAGTGAAGGGGTTAAATACAGTTACAAGTATTTATAAAGCGCCAAGAAATTCCTTAGTGCTGTACAATGGGAGAAACAGAAAAACAAATATACATATATGTTACACACCGGAACAGAAGGAAGGAGGACCCTGCTCGAGAGCTTACAATATAAGAGGAGAGGGGTGACACATTAGGTGAGGGTTAATAGGGTAAGTGAAGTAGCAGGTTGCAGGAGGGCTGAATGGGAAGAGGAGCAAGAAATGTGCAGAAGGGGATCGTGGCTTGTACCAACTGGGTGGAGTAGAGGTAACATCACTGCTCTGCGTGGAGAGACCCTGTGGAGACATGGGTTCGATCCCGACGAGCACCTCTCCAGTAAGTGTCCTTGGGCAAGACACCTAATGGTACATACTCGCCACCCAGAACATACTTGAAAACGAGAGAAATCTCAATGTATCCATCCTGGTAAAATCCTTTCTCAAAAAAATGGAGAGAGCCAATAGGTTTCTCTAAAGTATTGCTTTTTCAGAGATTTCTTGAAGACCTGAAGAGAGGGGGAGCCTATTGTTGCGGGGAAGGGAGTTCCATAATAAGGGGGCTGCTCGAGAAGTCCTGAAGTTGGGGGTGCGGGTATGTGGAACTGATAGCATCAGATCATTGGCAGTGGTCGGGATGGGATGTACCCATGGGCGTCCATAGCATGGGGCAAGGGGGGCACTTGCCCCCCCTGGATCAACAGGCTTAAATTATGATAATGTTTTCACTGCACGCTGCAGTTCCTGGGCTCTCCACTAGGCTGCACAAGCGAGGGGAGTTTGCACCGAACCATGCCCAGACCCCCCAGGCAGCACAGCAGGGGCTGAGGATGTAACAGACACCCACACCAGATTGCACATTACTGTGGAGCTCTGTGACACCCATACAACACTGTACATTATGGGGGTGTCACAGAGCTCCACAGTAATGTGCAGTGTTTGAGGGTGTCACAGAGCTCCACAGTAACGTGCAGTGTTTGAGGGTTTCACAGAGCTCCACAGTAATGTGCAGTGTTTGAGGGTGTCACAGAGCTCCACAGTAATGTGCAGTGTTTGAGGGTGTCACAGAGCTCCACAGTAATGTGCAGTGTTTGAAGGTGTCACAGAGCTCCACAGTAAACACTGCACATTACATTACCACTGCATATCCATTCATTCAGCTCCCCAGCAAATCAATTCATTCAGCCCCCCCAGCAAATCAATTCACTCAGCCCCCCCAGTACATCAATTCATTCAGCCCCCCCAGTACATCAATTCATTCAGCCCCCCCAGCACATCAATTATTTCAACCACCCTCGGCATATCAATTATCTCAACCCCCCAGCACATCAATTATTTCAAACCAACCATACACATACACATGACAAGCCGAGCCCCGCCACCCGGGCATACCTCATGGCTGGCCCGGTGGTGTGTGCCAGCGAGAGCCGGGAGAGAGATGTCCTGGTGTACGCAGCAGGAACAGAAGGATCCGGCCCGCCCCACATGCGCCTCAATTCCATGCCACATGTGTGTGGGCGCACCCTGTGACCTAATCAGAGGGAGCCGGCGGGCCGCCGGCCCCCGCTGATGTCACGTGGAGCACCCTGTGACATAATCAGCAGGGCCCGACAGCTGGCCGGCTCCCTCTGATTAGGTCATAGGGCTCGCCAGTCGGCCTAGGCTGTCTTGCCGGGTGGTTGGCTATGTCGGCCGGTTGACCGGCGAGGAACGCTAGCGGCCGACTGGCCGGGAAGCCTAGCAGCCTACCAGGCAAACGCCCAGTTTGCCCGATGGCCAGTCCGGGCCTGACTCACAACCTCTCTTGGACTTACACAATCCTCCCTTCTCCCTACTCACCTTGAAGGTGACTCTATTGACCTTGTTTTTTCCAACCTTTGCTCCATCTCTGGGTTCGCCTGTCGCCATTTCCCTATCTCTGACCATGGCCTTTCCAATGACACCAAACATGGCCAGGTAAACATGACCAGGTTTTTTTTTTCTTCAAAAACACCAGTATTATTCACTTTCAATAATAAAGTGAATAATATTGCTGCATCACCTCATGTCCCACAGCAGCAAGTGTGGAGGGGATGGAGCAATGTGTTAATCTGCTGCAAAGAGCGCAGGGGGTACTTTGAAACGTTGCATCACCATAATGTACTCCCCACAAGGTCAAGTGAGGTGTCACTGGAAAGGACAGAGTCTGGCCTTTCCGATGATACCAAACATGACCATTTAGGGCATTGCCACACGAGTGCACTTGAGAGCGCAAGCAACGTCTTTGAGAGCGGACGTTCTTTCCACTCTACACCCATGTGGCCACCTCGCTGAGAGCAGTTAGTGCGCTCAGCACTACAAAGCCTGTTCCTCCTATGGAGGTTCGCACTTTGTAACTGTAATGTTTGGTTTTTGTGCTGCTGAAGCGTTTGTGCAAATGACTCTCGAATGCAGAAATAAGGATAAACGTGGTGCTGATTTTATTATAATATAGCAGAGCTGCTGAAATGACCATTGTTTACAGAGAGCCAACTGCTAACTTACTCAGCCAGTTCAACAGTCACCAGACAGTTTGGTTAATAATTACATATGCAAATATTAAATTTCCCTTCTTTTTAAAAAAATAAATAAATAAATAACTAAAAGAATAATAAAGTAAATGTCTGGAATAAATAAAAATCTCAAAACTAAATGTTAAACTACTATAACTATTTACAAATGACTAAATATATACACACTTAAAACTAGGAATAACGAGTCCATCTTTGTAGCAAGTAGCTGTCCTTGTACACCCTTGCGTGGTCACAGGTCCAGGATGTCTCTTGGCTTAATCTGTCATCTATAACTGGTTATGTAGGGAGAAGTTGTGGATGAGAAAAGGTGGTGAGCGAGTAGGGTGGATGGTTTGTTGCTGTCCTCAGGTAAACTCTTAATGTCCTCAGATGGTGTGCATTGCGATGTTGGGGTATCTGGGCTGATGTCCTCTGGTACAAAGACTGCATTTTCGGTACTGTGTGACTCTCTTGTGTCTAGGAGGTGACACCTGTTGCGACAATATTCTAGCCCATCACTGATGCGCACATGGTAGGATCTGTTAATATTAGCTGCTTTGGTGATGACTGCCGGGCGCCACTGACCATGTTCCTGTACACAAACTGACTGCCCTTCAGCGAGTTGTGATAATGGTCTAGCTGACCTGTTGTAGTAGCTCTTCTGAAGATGCTGACTATTTAGCCTTCTAGTTATGACTTCATTGTGACTGACGATTTTGGGCAAAAGCTGTTGGTTGCTAGATGGAAGCATGGTTTTTATGCGATGACTTATAAAACAGCTGTGCTGGCGACTTGAAATTATCGATAGGGCTATTGCGATATTCCAGGATACTGAGGTACAGATCTTTCCGGTCCACACTGGCCTTCTCCATTAGTGATTTAGCTGTCTGTATAGTTCTCTCAGCTAGTCCGTTGCTTTGCGAATAGTATGGACTTGAAGTGATGTGAGTAAAACCCAAGCTTTGGAGAATGCCTTATATTCACTGGATATATACTGTGGGCCGTTGTCGGAGAGGACAGTCTCTGGGATACCATGCCTTGCGAAGGCAGCCTTTAACTTGTGTATTACAGCAGTGGATGTTGTGTAGTGAAGTCTGACCAGTTCAAAGTATGTGCTGTAGTAGTCGACAGTTATGAGATAATCCATATTGTGCCAGGTGAATAAATCAGTAGCCACTACTTGGCACGGTCTGTCAGGTACTCTGTGACTGATCTTGGGCTCTCTAGAGTTGGATCGACGGTATGTGAGGCATATAGAACATTTACTAACTATTTCTTAAATTTCCTTTGCCACTCCAGGCCAAAATAACAGATCGCGTGCTCTTTGCTTGCACTTTTCAATGCCCAGGTGGCTGTCGTGTATGCGTGAGAGCATTTCTGGATGAAGGCTTGAGGGAACAACAATTTTCTCACCTTTAGATATTATGCCCTGAAAATATGAGAGTTCATCTCGGTGATCCCAGAATTCCAAGACGCTTTGGGGGCATTTCTTTCTCTCATCAGGCCAGCCATTTTGTATAGTGTCCTTTAATATTTGGAACTGTAGCTTTCGGTCACTGACAGGAAGACTGCTATATACAGTATGCACTTGTATGTCCATACCTTCACGGAGGCTCAGGTCTTGATCAGATACAGACTTTCTGGACAGCGTGTCTGCAACTGGAATGTCTTTGCCTGGACTGAATGATGTGGAAGTTATACCTCTGAAGCTGTAGAATTATTCTTTGTAGCCTTGGAGGACTGGATGTCATTGGTTTGCGCACAATGGCCTCTAAAAGTTTATGGTAATTTCCCACGATGATATGGCGGCCATAGATATATTGATGGAAATGTTTGCAGCCAAATAGTATGGCAAAAAGCTCTTTTTCGATTTGCACGTAATTAATTTCACTTTCTGTGAGTGATTGTGATGCGTATGCGATAGGTCTTCCATCTTGCAGCAGTCCTGCTCCGAGTCCATACTTCGAAGCATCAACCTGTAGCTTTAGTTCTTTGTGAGGATCAAAGTATGCTAGAACTGGTCCTGGTTCGCATGTAAACAGCTCTTGCTGAGCATCCCACACAAATTCACTTGATTGCTTTAGAAGTTGTCGCAACTGGGCAGAGACGTCAGAAAGGTTGGGTGCGAATTTTGAGAGGTAGTTGATCATGCCTAGCACTGTCTCAAGTTCACGTTTGTCTTTTGGCGGCTCCATTTCTCTCACAGCATTAATTTTCGCAGGATCAGGCTTCACTCCATCAGTCGTGAGGAGATGCCCAAAATAACTGACGTCTGTGGCACAAATAATACTTTTCTCTGGGTTAAGCTTGACACCGCATTCTCTTGGACGCTGTAACATAGCGGAAAGATTTTGATTGTGCTCTGCCTTTGGTTTCCCGTAGATGAGGATATCAACAACTATGGCTGTTACACCTTTTAAACCTTCATAAGTTTAATCTATTTTACACTGGAATTCATCTTGGGCTGATATTATTCCGAAAGGAATACGTTTAAACCTGTATCGCCTGAAGACTGTGTTAAAAGTAGTGAGTTTGGAGGATTCTTCAGTGAGCTTAATAGCCCAATAGCCAGATCCAGTGGCTTAGGGTAGGGGGGGCAGATGGGGGCACTTGCACCCGGGTGCTAGTCTGGGGGGCGCTGCAAACAGGGTGGACGGGGGGGGCCCCATCATGAAAATCTTCTTTATAAGAGGAGACTCCAGCAGCAGCCAGCACCGGGAGATCCTGCAGCAGTGAGAAGCCGTCTCCCCACATCACACTCTGCAAGGGTCAGCAGGGGGAAATTCCAAGCAGAGGTATGTGTCTTCGGAAGTGGAAGCTCAAACAGAGCTGCAGGAACAGAGCCTGCCACCTGACAGCTCTGTGTAGAACATGCTGCTGCAAGGGAGGAGAGCGAGGAGCTTTAGAGAGATCCCATCAGACCAAGGAGCAGGTGAGAGCACCCTATAACTGCCCCCTCAGTCTGTCTCCTTCCCCTGCAAACTCCTTCCTCTCTGCTACAGCTGGCAGGAAATAAGTAGCCCCACCTCTCCTGCTTACATACACACACACGAGGTCTGTGCAAGGAGTTGTAATATGTAAGGATGAGGGGGTGTCCTGTAACCAGAAACACAGAGACCCCTGCTGTAAAGGAGAAAATCCTGCATCCACTTTATTTTTTAACCCAATGCCAGGAATACCAGCACCATACTACTATGGGGGGTTATTCAGAGAGAGGTGAAAACCAGGAGAATTGGCAGGAGAAGAGAACAATCTAGACGAAATAGACGATTTGGAAAGTGAGATAAATGAGAGAATTTTTCTGGTTTGGTTATTTTGACTTTGAATTTTCACTTCTGCAGTCATTCTCCTGAGGTTCATCTCTCTGTGAATAACTCTTTACGGGCCACATTACATTCCTAGCATTAAAACGCGGGCACTAGGGAGGAAAAACTGCATCCGCAGTTTTCCCCCCTTGCACCCGCATTTTAAAGCTAGATTACAATGCAGGTGCAAAAAAATGCTGCCTGCATTGTTTACGGGCGTTAACCCCCAGGATGCGAGCGGCAGCGTTAAGCGTAGCTGCGCGCATCCTCTCAATGATGTCCATAGGACTCCATTGAAGCAGACACCGGCGGTCACATGACCAGCTGGATCTCACCTTGCAAAATCCGGCCGGTCAGCGTAGTGATACGCAGGGGGAGACTGGGGGGGACTTTTCCCCCAGTCTTTCCCTGTTCCCGCCAGACTGAGGAGGCAGACAGAGCCGCAGTCCTCGCCGCGGGATAGGAAGTGAGTGTCAGGGTTCAGACTGTGCTCGGTGTAGCAGGGCGTGGTTGTGAGCCCAGGATGCAGTGATAGAGGCAGGTTTCAAGGTAACAAAAGGGTGTTTATTACAGAATAAACACGAGGACGTATAATCAGGCAAGGTTCATACAAAAGAGTGGTCAAAGTTCAGAAATGGGTCTGGTACACGGGGAGTCTAGATGGAGGGCAGAAGGCGAGCAGGATGGGGGGGTACCGGTGTGATGAAGCAAATGAAAGTCCAGATAACAACAGAGGGTCCTAGGAGTCTTTGGTTGATGAATCAGGTCGTTGTCCAGAAGGTTCGGGGAGCTTTGGCAAACAGGTTCACAGCCAGCAACCACAATGTGGAAGTCCAGGGTTGAGGGTGGGACTCCCTTATATGCTGGACTGATCAGGGAGGATGAAGGGCAGGTGTGGTTCCAGGGCCAGAACGTCAGAATTCAGGAAGGTGCATTGTTCATACAAAGTCCTGGAACTTGCAGGGGGCATGCAGGATATGGCACAAAAAGGGGGCCAGGGCCAGGGTCAGGGCCTCCAGGACCTTACAGTGACTATCTGCTCACTTTCTTTTTTGGCTGGTGTTAACGGATTCTGCAGAAGCAAAAACAAACAAACAAAAAAAAACCACTATAAATAAAAGAGACTCTTTACTGCAGAATATTCTAATCAACGGTTTTAGATATTGAATTAAAACGGGAATATATATGTAGGCAATTCCCCAAGATTTGGCAAATTGATTGCTCTCCGAATAGCCGAATGGGCAAGAAAGGTAACCGAACGCTGATTTTCAGCGTTCGGTTCCCTTTCGGGAGCCATTCGGATCTTTTTGAATAACCGTGATGGTTCAGCATTTCCTTTCAGAAATATGTAAACGCTTGACCAATGCAAAAACGCTCAAAAAAAAAAAAGTCAGGCTTCATGAATTTAAAAAAAAAAAAGGAGAAATAACGGATTTTTATAAGTCCCTGAGTGGGTGTCGCAGTGCTCAAGTGTGTGTGTATATGTATGTCACATTTCCCTTTGCATCCGAGATGCCAGCCACTTCCAGGACAAGTCGGCGCCGGATCTCGGTACTTTCACCTAAGGGTCTGTGACCTTTCCAACGATGCCTCTTTTTCGTCTGTGCCCTGTCGCAATGGGGAGAGAGGAGTCCAAAGGAACCCCCCTCCCCTTCAGACACTCTCCCAGCTCTGCCTGGTGGCCTCTGAAACGGACATCATCGCAGGCCAGCGCGATGACGTCATTGCTCCGAAATGAGTCATATGGAACGGTCTGACGTTAAGGAAGTCAGACCGCCCCGGAACTCGGTCCAGAGTGGATTGGGTGTCTCTTTTGCTTTGGAGAACCCATGACTTGTGGGGGTGTCCTCCACACACAACGTGCGATCTTAAGGATGCCCCCCACATGTCATCTGCAGCAAAAGGGTTAATGTGTGTGTCTGTATGTGTACACATATATAATGTATGTATGCACCACGTGTATGTTTGTGTGGGTGGCATTTGAAGCTAGGAATATACACGACCCGTGGCTGGGAATGTTCAGGAAGAGGAGGCATGGAGAATGGAGGAAGGGGGGTATGAACCTTGAGAAGGAGTATGCAGAATGGGGGAAGTGAACAGGGAGGGGGGATGAACAGGGAAAGGGGGCATGCAGCCCATTGAAGTCAACTAGTACGCCCGCGTCGTAAAGGCCAACCGGATGCAGGGATGGCATGGTACACCCTGCGGCGTTAAAGGGTTAATACACAGAAAGGGAATATGGAGGGGGACGCTAGGGGAGGACTTGGACCCGGGCAACCCATGACCTTGCTACGCCTCTGGCCAGATCTAGCATCTAGTACACTAAAGTACTGAGCACCTGCTAGCTTGGGAGTGATGTCTTCTAGAGTAGGTAAAGGATAATGAGGTCGCTTGATCGCCTTATTGAGATCTTTTGGGTCTAAACAAATTCGTAATTTTCCTGTACGTGGCTTTTCTGCAATAATCATGGAGTTAACCCAATCAGTAGGCTCTGTAACTTTTAATGATTACAACCTGTTTCTCCATGCTCTCGAGTTATTCTTTAAGGCAACTGGGCATGCGAGAGGGATTCTTCTTGGTGGGTCCACTACAGAGGTTGCCTGTGGGTTTAAGTGTATGGTACACTCACCAGCCAATTCCTTTAAAGACAGCTGCAAATTCCTCCATGATTGCTACTTCACTCTGACTGCTTGCGACAGATAGTACCAGTTTGATGAGGCCAAAATCTATGCTGCTTTTTAGGCCTATGGTGGGAGGTGCTCTCGTTTCGACAATGTAAAATGTCAGGAACATTTGGGTGTCTTTGTGCTGGCATTTCAGGTAGCACTTTCCTATAACTGCTAGGCGTTCACCACCATAGCCATGGCAAGGTGCCGGTCGCAGGGTACACTGGCTTTTCAGTTTATTGTATTCGTACAGGTGAATGATATTAGCGTAGGATCCAGTGTCCATCTTGAATCTTATTCCAATTAATTTTGGACTGACTTGGATACTGGCAAAAGCTTGCTCCATGTCTAGACAGTGACTGTTTTGGGTCACAGAGTCTACGACCATTTCATCATGCTCTTCTGGGTCTGCGCCATCTTTGTTTACAGAATGGAAATTTTACTCCAGCTGGAGCGGCACACTTTGGCGAAGTGGTTTGGTTTTCCACATGAGTTGCATATTTTCCCCCTTGCAGGACATTGATAGTGAGCGGTATGTTGCTTGTTACCACAGTAGTTGCACTTTGTGGGTTACGCTTTGTCAAAGGGATGAGAAAATAAACTTGTTCATACTTCTGCATATGAGGGGCACCATGTTGCCTCCAGTCCACGCCAATGTTTGTGTGGCGAGAAACCTCGTGAACGTGGTTGCTACGCGGGGCACCAGAGCTTGGCTGTGTGGAAATTGACAGTAGCTGTGGCTGGGTCAATTCATGTGATCTGGCGATATTGATCGTTTTCTCTAGTGTTAGCTCAGACCCATTTAATAATTTCTCTCTCACCCTCGGAGAGTGTACGCTGAAGACAATGCGGTCTCGGATCATCTCATCGCTCTGAGCATAATTGCAGTCCCGAGCAAGGAGCCGTAAGTCTGTCACAAACTGCTCAAGGGTTCCTGAGCCTGCTGCACTTTCTGGTGGAACTTATATCGTGCAAATATTACATAGGCTTTGGGCTCGACATACGTTGCAAAACGGCTGTAATACGAATTTAGTGACAAAGCTTCGTCTGCAGGTAAGGCCCATGTATTGAAAATGTCTCTACCCTTTTCACCAGCCCATAGTAGGAGACAAGCATGTACTGGCCATAGGGAATACAGGGAGTTTCCCAGTGGACCGATGGCTCAGTGGGCCAGTGTGAATGCTGATTCACCGCGCAGCTCGCACTCTCCTTAATGGGTGAGGTGAGAACTTCCTCACCACCTGTAAAACAGGACAGTCTGCCACAGTACCATATTGGGGCCACTGTGCCGGTGAGACATGCTGCGCATCCACCTCACCTTAAGACATGGTGCACTCAACCTCAGTGCCACTGCATTGCTTTACCCAATTGCTCTGCAGAAACTGCGGCATCTGTAGAGCGATTGGTTGGTTTATATACTATTTTTATGCATGTTTGCATAATTAAATTGGGCTGGTCTGGATGAAGTCCAGGGCTGATTTTTTTTTCTCAGTCCAGCCCTGGTAGGAGGTAATTACATTTTTCATCCTCACTCTTACTTTTGAAGGGTCTGCTGAGCATGAGATCTGCTTGTTGTTTGAACTTCCGCCTTGCGTCAGGCAAGTTACTTGATTCGCAATTCATTGTTGGCATTGGGACTCCAGCGGCATCCATGTTAAGAGAAGAGATCCGTTTCTTCTGACACCATGTAATGTTTGGTTTTTGTGCTGCTGAGGGGTTTGTGCAAATGACTCTCAGATACAGAAATAAGATTAAGGGTGCTGCTGGTTTTATTATAATACAGCAGAGCTGCTGAAAAGACCATTACTCACAGAGAGGCCAACTGCTAACTGACTGACAGTCACCAGACAGTTTAAACTCTGGCATATGATTGGTTAATAATTACATATGCAAATATTACAGTAACCCTGTCCTACGTCCGTTGTAGCTTTTTGACGGGGAGGGTTTCAACACAACCAGTGTAGCATGTGCAACTAGTGCGCACGCTAGATTGTGTGGCCCTCACCGTCGTGCCATCAGTATTATAATAAATTAAAAATCCTGATTGTGTCAGCTCACGGTGCTGTCTGTGCAGAAACTATTGCACTGAGTGTGTGCATCTGCATAGTAGCAGAGAAAGAGGGTTTGAAGAACAAAACTTGATACTGTGCTTAAAAAATTTTTTTTGTAATTATTTGTGGTACATCTACCAAATACCTTCTGCTGCAGTGGAGTCAAACCTTCACACAACAAAGCTACCTGGAAACCCGTATGGGTCTAGAAAAGAGCCTAAAAATTTCAACCGACAAAAAAATCCCCCAAATAAACAACTTGGTAGAATGGACAGCTGGACAGCCAACAAACCCCTTTGTTGCCCCTTGCATTTTTTAAGAATAAGAAATTGGAAAAGGAAATTCACTACACACATCCTCTGGTTTCAAACAGCAAACACAGCTTCACTGTGTTCACAGTTGTGGGATCGCCCTAGCACAGGGAACAACATTCCCAAATTATTCATTCATGGGTTCGCCAATTGTCTATGAATTCTTTGCTAAATTGCAAAAAAATGTGTAATTCAGTTTTCCTTGTACCATTTGTCACAAATGGGAATTTTCTGCAAAGCAGTGTGTAAGATTGAAGTGGAAATAGACTGGAAGATGGCCGCCATTATAAGCCAGGCGACCATCTTGTTCAGAATATTGGTTCACTTGAAAATAACTAGGCAAGTTTGTAGCTGAAACTAGAATGAAATATACGTAGAAACTCAGGAATGTGTTTAGATTAGCAGAAAAGCAATTAAAGTTTTGAGAAAGGTCTAGGCTGTTCCTGGGACGGAAGGGCAGAAAGAGGAGTAGATTTACCAAGGTCGTTGAGGCCCGCAGAAATACAAAGGAGTATAGAGATCAGACCAGGTGTTAACTGTAACAAGTGATTGTAGGCGCAAGGGAGGGGGCGCAGCCTGGGATGGGAAAAGCAACTAATTATGATTCACTGAAACTAACATAAAGTTTGCCAATTTACGGCCAACTAATGAAATGTCGTTTGTATTAGACTAAGGGAGGTATTAACCTACGTGGGGTGGGAGAGTGTCATCGGGAGGTGGGCTAATTGGGATGTACCTAATTGTGTATTTGGGGTATAAGATAGGATGTCACGAGGGACTCGGGGCTCATTCTTTGCGATTGAATCCTGTTTGAGCATCTGTTGTGATATCACAATAAAGTTTGCCTTTCCTGAAGAGACTCGTGTTCAGACAATCCTTGCTCGTGTCCGGTCCGGCCTCGTCCCGAGTGAACCAAGTGGATTCCGGTTACAAGATTTTAAACGCAGAATTTGTGTTTTTTTTCTCTTGTGTTTGCCATGGAGTTTGTGAAGCCAGGCCACTGGTTTCCAATCCTCTTATCTGATCAGCTGGAGTTGAATGGTAACTTGATCTGGGAACCAAATGGTTGGGAAAGAGGGTGAGGGGCCAGCTTTTTATATAGCAAGCTCACCCAAAGCTCAGGGTATTTTGATAGAAGACTTGGAGAGAACAACATCCAAAAGAATCTTCTGGGACCTTTGAAATCTGGAAATACCCATAGAAGTAAGTCCCATTTTATTTCAAGAGTTGTATTTTCACGTTTTCATATTTTGTATGTCTTGTTTTTAATGTGATATTGGCACTGTATAAAGTTTGTATTCTTTCCATTAAAACTTAAAACCCGAGGGGGGCGGAGTTAACTGCCGAGACGAGAGGTCGTGCGAAACCGGGCTCCGCTGAGTTTTTGACTTATTTGATACTATCCCGGCTGCCATCGGCCCTCTACGTGACCCCAACTCTGCGGGGGGACTGCTGGTGACACCCCGGAGCTACGTTGGTGAAGACAGCTGCCTTTGCGGAGCCTCACAGCTCCAGAACTCTGATTGCGGCCTACTCCGGTCGGCCATTTTGGAGCCGCGTGTTCTCCTCTCTTTACCCGCAGGTGACTCCCTGACCTCCATCTTTGGATACACGGCACCCAAGATGGGTAAGAAGTCCACCAGGAAGTTGGGCCAAGCAGAGAGTTCGAGTCAGCGAGACATACGAGACGCTATGGGCAGGGGACCCGCTGACCGGGTTGCGGCCCCCTCCCCCGCCATGCTATCTGGCTATGGGTCCTCGGATGATGGGGAATATTACTGGCCCTCTGATAGCCTAGACAACATGCAGATGCTCACCTCGCAACATGTGAAGCCGGCTGGCACAGCTGCGAGGAAGCGGGCGCAGGTGAAGCGCCGGGCTTTGGCGGAGACGGTGGCAGGGACGCTGCCGAACGCAGAGCTGGCCCATATGCGAGAGGGTTCTGGGGAGGAATGTGCGCCCTCGTCGCCGGTCTCTCGCTCCTTGCCCGTGAAGGATATGGCACCTAGAAAACACGCTACTCCTGGTCCCAGGCAGGATTTTATGGCACCCCCCTTGCAGACTGACATCCCTGACCCTTGTGCCATCGAGGGTGATGATGCCCTCCCATCGACGAAGGGTGACCTTCGTCGATTTATGGACGAGATGCGTTCTGTGTGGCGAAGGAGGTAACGGGAATGAGGGCCGAAGTGGCGGAGGTCCACGCCAAGGTGTTGGAGGTGAAGACGCAATCGGATGAGGTGGCGAAACGGCAGACCGATCTCTCGACGGACGTAGTAGAGCTTAGGTCTCAAGTTGCTCTCCTATCCCGATCTGTGGAGGCGCTTGAGGCTCGACACCGCCAGCGAAATCTCCGGATCCGGGGTGTTCCTGAGTCCGTTCCTCTCACCGAACTCTTACCATACGTGAATCGTCTGGGGAATCAGGTCTTGGGCTCAATGCCAGGTTCGTCGGTGCTGTTTGTTTCAGTGTATCATATACGGAAGGCCGCGACAGCTCCCCAAGAGGTCTCCAGAGACATCATAGCGGTGACCATAGACGTTTCTACACTGGAGAAGCTTATGTCAGCCCCGGGAGCGAGACAGGCCGTACAGTTCGAAGGGCTAAAGCTGATGATGTTTCGCGACCTTCCCTTTGCGACGCTGTTGGCCCGCCGTAGATACCGGGAGGTGACGAGCTATCTCCGTTCCAGGGGAGTCCGATACCGGTGGGGACAGGCGGGATCCCTAGAAGTGACCCACGGGAATGTACTGTGCTCCATCAGTGACCCTGAGACAGCATGGTCCCGTCTGTCGGCGGTGGGACTTTCTCGTGAGGTGGTGGAGGACAGGCCAGGCTGAATGTACGTGTGAGTTTTTTTTTTTTTTTTTTTGTATCCCCCCCCCCAATCCCTTTGTTTGAACCGGGATCCCTTGGTTGCCATTTTCGAATGGCCTCCGACCACCCGGGCCAGGTGCCACTTTCCTCCCCAGCCCTCTTGCGATCATGTTATGGTGGCGACCGGGTTCTGGGGACGGCACGATTTTGGCCTTCCTTTTCTCTCCTATGCCCTATTAATATTGGCCCTCCCCTTTCCCTCTTCTCCCCCCCTCTCCCCCCTTTCACACGTTGAGTTGTCTGACACCCCCCCCCGCATGCTGGTTAATGATATTTAGAGACTTTATGTTTTCATTTTTGGCTGAGATCTGATTCTTTGGGTCCATTTAAATGCTAGCTGTGAAACTTTTCAGATGTCTTTTTTGCTGTCTGATGATACTAATGTCGGTATTATGGATCTATATAGTCTACACACTTGCTTGATGGTCTGCTGTCACACGTTGGCCCTGCGAGGCCACAATGCTATTGTTGACTGATATTGTTATTTAATGCTGTTTTTGAAAATAAAGAAAGATTAAATATAAAAAAAAAACACCTCAGCAGCAAAAAAAAAACAAAAAAAAAAACCAGTACTGTTTGCTGTAGATGTTAATTCATGCTTCGCGAATACAATCGCTTAGGTATCGTTACTGTAATATTTAGCATTTGGTGTGTGTGTGTGTATATATATATATATATATATATAATCTATCATATATTACACAAAACAAAACCACGGAGAGAGCACTCCAGACAAACACATTCAAAAACCTGCAACAACAGCTCCATGCATGGGTGCATAATACCAGTGTAGCGATGTGTTAAAGTTTACTGTGGCAGTACCCATTTTTGGCCACAAGATGGAGACAATCACGATTAAAGACCCTGGACACTCGAACTACATGTCCCGGCATGCTTTGCGAAGAAACAGGAAGTGGGTGGGTTTGTGGAGACGCTGTACATCCTGCACCTCGTGGAGAACAGGCAGAGCGCGCCAGGGAGCAGAGGAGAGTGGATGCACACACAGAGAAGGAGAGACCAAAAGATAGGCCGGAGCGCAGACAGAGTGGATTGGGCCTTAGGATTGGGTCACCCAGCCTTGCGGGATACAGACATCACCCTCTATACTATCCGAGTGCAGAGAAGGAGAGAAGACCCCTCGAGTAAGGAGTACCGCGGTCGATTGAAACGGGGAGCAGGCGGTAAGCTGGCTGAGTCGCGGCTGACAGACAGAAGGCCAGACAACAGATCCGGTGGTCGGCGTCCCCAGTCAATATCGAGCGGAGAGACGTCCTGGGTCAGCGGAACCTCAAGCTTGCGCTGGATGGGTGAGAGGCCCCCAAGGCCGTATGTAAATAAGAGCGTACGCTGCTGTTTTCCTTCTAAAACCCACAGGGCCCCAACTGACTAGTCGAAGACATCATTAAAGTAAACTCACTGGCCAGTTGAAAAGTACCCGGGTACCCTATACACACGAATACACACCACTTCACGTTCTGGGACTTAACCTGTGCAGGACTCAGTTTCTTTTTCCAAATCCATACAAGGGGGCAAAGTTAAAGTTACATTCCGAACAATTTTTCCTCTTTTTGTTCCCGCTGCGCGTTTACCGTGATACGAGAACTGTGTATTTTATTGTGTCCCGCTACGGGGTTTTTCCTCGAATTTCGTATCTTTTAAATTTCTGCTCGGTCGGGGTTTTTTTCCGAAAATACGAAGCTCTCGTGTTTTCGTTTCTTTTACCGCTACGCGTTTATCGTGTTACGAAAGTACTGTAAATCTTCCTGCATATACCGTGTCTCAAGAGCTGCAAACCTTTTTAGTAAACCTTTTAACTTGTAAAACTTACAGCGTGTTGGTGTATATTTATTCCCTAGTGCGGGGAGACTGACCCGTGGTTCATTTTCAGCGGCTCCTTCGGGAGTGAGCGCTACACCAGCTTTTACCACATGGTGAAAATTTCTAAACTCTCAGCTCTGCTGAATAAAATGGTGGAAATTTGGTTCGCAATGAACGGCCGTGAATTGCTTAAGCCTGCCAACCTGCGTCAATGTAATCCACCCTCTGGCAAGTCCTGCTCTCCAAACCTAATGACTGCCCATCATGGGTTAAATTCACTTACTGAGGAACAAGTCCCCTTCATGGAGCTCCCACAGATCAAGGTTAAATAGTACCTGGAGGAGGAGTACCTGTGGCAGGGAGGGGTGCATACCCAGGAAATTCATATGAAAAACACATGGGGCGGTTGCACTCACTGAGTGCAACCCCCAATGTGTTTTTCATTATATATATATATATATATATATATATATTACTATATTGCCAAAAGTATTTGCTCACCTGCCTTGGCTCGAAAATGTATGGGTGAGCGAATACTTTTGGCAATATATAATATATATATTAGCTGTATATGGTTGGGCTCCTGGATTGGGGTGGTATACAGCTAGTGGGGTTTCGAGAGTGCCCTATTACTTTCGTGGTGGCAGTGTATACATTCGGAAGGGTGGGTACTGTGTAAGGGGGTTAGGTTGGCATAACTTGGGGCCCTTGAGCGGGTAGAGTTAGTAAGTCCAGAGGCTTGGAGCTGTAATCCCCTTGTACGCTCTGCTTCCGCGCGTCACGGCAAGGTAGGTAGTTAGCTAGTTTAGCTGGCTCTTTTCTTTCCGTGACACCATTGTCACAGTTAACCAGCAACGCCTGCTCATGCACACTGTTACTTTGGAAAATCACTTGGGCAATGGCCGATCTGAGTGGGAGGACAATCATGCTAGTCCAAACACAGAGGCTTTGCTCGCGGGGTGAAACCAGTGAATGGGTCGCCATTGCTTTTTCACCTATTTATTAAAAAATAATTAATTTTTTTATCCAAGGAATAATCAAAAATGGATTGTAGCTGTAGTTTTGGGGAACATACACCTGTCTATCTACCTAGGAGATCTTTTCTTTTCCCCACCAGGAAATTTCCTAGGCCATTGTATCCCATTTGTCACGTCAGGTGAAATTTGTGGCTACACTTCTCTTGGCGATGCCTTGAAATAGCTGGGTTCCGCTATTGCCCAGCTGTTCCATACCAATTTTTATTAACAGCTTCGCGCAAAAGCGCACGCGCAGCGTAATTTTTTTCACGCGCAGCGTTAAACGTTAACGCGCGTAAACTAATGCTGGTATTATAATCCGAGCGCATTTTTTCATCCGTCAACAAATAACGAGTGTAAAAAAGACGCGCAAAAACATGCGCACGTTAACGCTGCGCACAGAATTTGGTGGGCAGACTGTTTTTTCACGCGATTCAGCCTATCTGAATTAAGAACCACAATTGTCTCCCGTTCAGTTTTTGCTCCTGTCAAAATCATTCTGAGTATATATGCTGCAGCAATAATAAAAACACGCACAACTTCTCCATTTTATTGTTTGGGTATGTGTAGAATGTGTAACTATACTTTGCTGTATTTTTTTTTTTGGCTGGTGTATTTGGTTTCGGCCAGGACGTTCAGATTTGCCATTAACACCAGCTTTTAAAAGACTTTAAAATTATGTGCGCAAACGTTGTCCGTTAAAATTTGCGCATAGATTGTAATACCATCCGCGTACCAGCGCACAAACGCATTTGTGCTCACAATCTTAAGTATAGGATGCTCGCAAAGGGTTCGTGCAGGTTCACCAGCGGTAGACGATAACGCGCATTTTTTGCGCGGACATTGTAATACAATGTTCTGCGTGAAGGGTTTTGCCCCTCTCGTTAATGCGTTTTTGCGCATGCGCAAAATTGTGCGCGAAGAGTGTAATAGTGCCCAAAATGTTTCCCCTCGTACCGTCGTCATATTGCCCAGAAAATGCCTGCTGGGCTGTGTCACGACCCACTACTCGCGCTGCTGCGCAAAGACGCCGGGTTAAGCCGCTCACTATCTATCTATCCTAGACCCAGATAATTACGCGCACTTCTCTACCCGTCCCGACCACACTTTCTCTCACAACAGGCACGTAGAGCACGATATACTGATCCCAGGATTGCAACGCAGTACAAGTCTTCTCCTGAAGCGCGTAATAACTACGTCTCTCACAATCCTGGAACTCACTTTCTTATTCTATTAGTAACGGACACTACGCGCGTCGCAACAGGAGACGCAGGGCTTAGCAGCCGCACTATCCTAGACTCGGACAGTGACTACGGATCCCACAATTCCCTGCTGTTTCCTAACGACCGCAACACGCAATTTCTTATATATAACCGAGCTTAAAGCAAATAGCAATACTCCCAATCTCTTAGTTAGAGTGGATTTCATCAGCCAGAGTCAAAACTTAAATACTTTTTTGTTTATTTATGATAGAAAAATCAGTGCTTGGTTACATAAAAACTTATAACTAGAATAAATCAATTACTTACACACTACACAGCAAAATATAAAGAAAAAGGTGTTAATCACAGAGCCTTACTTACGACGGAATAATCAGTAGCTAGCATCGGTGCCTCCTGGGGCCTGGAGGTAGGACATGGACCGATCAGTCCTCTTTAGAAGGTGCCCCAAGTGATCAGCTCTGAGCCATGCTTGATTCATAAAATATATAGGGCTGCCTTTTTCTAAGTCCAGCCTCCTAGCTGGCAGAGCCTTTGCCTACAATCCCCAGAGTGCCCATCTCTGGAGCATGCCCAGTGCACTTCGTCGTTAATCTTTAATTGCCTAAAGGCGTCCCTCTTCCCTCCAGACCCCCCTTAGAGATCAAGGATGTGCTTCCTGTCTTTGAAGATTGTGTCCATCTCTCTTGGGGCCGACCTGGCTGCCAAGGTGTGATTTTCTATGTTAGTGTACAAAGAAATTCCCTTTTTACAGCTACGTGTTATATCCTCCCCCCAAGGGAGAAAGCTAAACATTTTGATTACATTTCAGCTGTGGACACAGGGATACACTTACCAAATGGCCAGACACAAATATGAATATAACTCTATATGGAGGAGAGGAGATATGTATGAACAGGCAGACCCTTATATAGATAGAAATACAGGTCTAATCTGCCCCATCTCCCATACAAAGGAAGACGCAGAAAGGGAGGCTAACTAACATGCCTCTCACGTGCGTCTTAACACGGGTTTGCCAACGGGCACCTGGCACCTGCACCAGTCGCCGGCACTATGACGGAGTGCGGGATGCACAGGTGTCCGTGCACTTTGCCCACCAAAGCGTGCATTCCCTCTCGCAACCGCATCACACATTGCCCCATGCAGGCCTTTGGCGACTCCACCATTCTTCCCCACCTCTCCCAAACCGGGGGGAGGGGGTCACTCATACTGCACTCACAACATGGCACAGACTCGGGGAAGCCCCTGTGCGTCTGCAGCCCCTTCGGGTGCAGCACGGGTGGCTCACTCTCAGCTCGCACCTCAGTCTTACAGGCAGCAGAATCTTCGTAACCCGTAGCCTGTTCTGGAGCCAATCTTACAGCAGGGGTTATGGAGAAACAGGATGAAGCGCCCCTCTCCCCAGTAAATGTCACCCCTGCATCTGCCAACGAAGTCAGGTATCATACCTGGCTCTGGGCAGATGGCTGGGAGGTCACAGGAGCCACACCAGGACCCGCTGCCTCCCCGTCTCTCACTGTCCCCGCACATTCAGAATTTGGGGAACCATACAGATGGGGCACAAGATTCTCCACGCTCCCCTCGCCCCCCATTGCACACAGTTTCCCCACTTTATCACACAGTTTATCAAGTACGCCTTGCTTCGTAACCGATGAGCATACAGCCGTATGCCACCCTCCTCTACAGGGAGGTTGCTCAGTACCAGATTCCTGTGGTACTGGGAATCTGGTTGGCTTTCCCCCAGGGCAACACGCGTCCACCTCAGGCCCTTCGTCTTGATCACACAGAATGCGCTCGGTGCCACCCGCAGCCTCAGACACATGTGACACAGACTGGCATACCACAGTATCCTGCCCATCCAGGATCTTCTGCCCTCCACTCCTTTCACCTGGCACCGCCAACCTGGATGGTTCAGGCCCTGGATAACCCTCTGCCACCCTAGGCCTCTCCTTCCGACCACCCAGTATGCCCTCTGTGCCACGCACAGTCTCAGACACCTGCGACACAGGCTGGCACACTGCAGTATCCTGCCCATCCAGGATGTTCTGCCCTCCACTCCTTTCACCTGGCACCGCCAACCTGGATGGTTCAGGCCCTGGATAACCCTCTGCCACCCTAGGCCTCTCCTCCCGACCACCCAGTATGCCCTCTGCGCCACGCACAGTCTCAGACACCCGCGACACAGGCTGGCACACTGCAGTATCCTGCTCATCCCAGGCCTTCCAATGCACACACCTTCCATCCAGCACCACCGACCCAGTTGGTTCAGCCCTAAAGGAACCTGCCTTAGTCCTTTGTTCTCCCTCCCAACCGCGTGGTGTCACAGGCACACCTGAGTCTGGTCTAGGCAGGCACACCACAGTATCCTGCCACCCCTCCCAGGCATTCTGATCCACACCATTCTCACGAGGCACTAGAGTCCTGGTTGGTTTAGGCGCAAGCAGACCCGCAGTCATCCCATGCCCTGGCTCCCAACCATATGGCGTCACAGACAAACCTGAGTCTGGTCTAGGCAGGCACACCACAGTATCCTGCCACCCCTCCCAGGCATTCTGATCCACACCATCACATGGCAGAGACGGGCCTTGTGCCCTACTCCCCGCCGACCGCCAGCGGGTACCCACTTCCACCATGGGCACCGCGGCCTCCCCACGCATGGGGTCCGGGGAACCAGCTGACTCGGGTGCAGGTGGGCGTTCACTCACCCCCTGCCTTTCTTCCCAGTCACACTGCCCCCTCATGCTACCACACAACACCTCAGGCACACCTGGCGCAGGCGCAGACTGACTCACTGCCATCCCCTGCCCTCCCGTCCAGGAATCCTGTTGTGCATCCCCACACACAGCCCTCCCCACTGTAGAGCCACTAGTGGGCCTGGGTAAATCCCCAGCATCCCTTTCCAGCACATACTGTGACACCAATTTACCCAAATCCGTGCCCAGCAACACATCTGTAGGAATATTTTCAGACACTCCCATCCGACCTCTCCCCGCTCCCCAGTCCAGATAAACCCGTGCCATTGGCACCGCAGGACGTACCCCACCAAAACCCTTTACTGCTAGAGTCCTGCCAGGAATAAAGTCTGCAGGGCTGACTAACCCTGGAGGCACCAAAGTTACTTCAGCCGCCGTATCTCGTAAACCCACAGATACCTGAGTCCCGACAATGACTGCTTGCTGGTTCACATTGGCACTGCCCTCCGATCTGGTCACAAACAGGACAGAGGGTGATGTTGAGGGGTATCCTCCCCCAGCTGTGGATGCAGGCTTCTTCCTCTGCGGGCACGCTGCCAGGGGATGATTGGCACTGTCACAAATAAAACAGCGACGCGCACACTTCTTCCAGGCGAAGAAGGATTCGCTTCCCCCTCCCCAGCAGAGACTGGCACAGAGGGGGGCGCTGCCGCCGTGATGTCGGGGGGTCGTGCTGAGTTGGGCTTCCATCCTGATGATCCTTTGGGGGAACCTCTGCTCTGGTCCACAGACGCTCTGTTGGCCGCATGGAAATCGGCCAGCTCACCAGCTTCCAGGACCGTCTCGGGTTTGCGATCCAGTAGCCATTCCTGGATGTCAGGTGGGCACAGCTGCACGAACTGCTCTTTGATTAGCAGGTCTTCCAGGGCTTCCAAGGTATCAATCTTCAGCCCCCTGACCCATTGTCGAAATAGGGTGGTCAGGTGGCTCACAACTGCAGAGTAGCTCTCCGTGGCCCGCTTCTGCAAGGATCTGAACTTTTTGTGATATACCTCTGGCGTGAGGTTATAACATCTCTGCAACGCGGCTTTAATCGCCTCATAGTCCTGGTCGCTCTCAGCCGGTAATTCTGCAAAGGCTTCAAGCGCTGGACCTTTTAGTCCAGGAGTGAGGTACCTGGCCCATTGCTCCTTGGGCAGCTGGTACTGTCGACAAGTCTTTTCAAAACTTCGCAGGAACACATCCAGGTCCCCATCTTTGTCAAGAGTGGGAAAGTTCTCAGCACGAGGTCTGGGCGTAGAGAGCTCTGCAGCGCCCGCAGGGGCAGGAGATAATGGCGTTCTGCTTGCCTGTGTCAGAGCGAGCTGATGTGCCCGTTCGGCTTGGCGCTCCGCCGCTTCTCGCTCACCCACAGCCCTGCGCTCCGCAGCTTCTCGGTCCGCTTGGCGCGCTGCCGCCTCTTGCTCAGCTCGGCGCTCTGCAGCTTCTCGGTCCGCTTGGCGCGCTGCCACCTCTTGCTCAGCTCTGCGCTCCGCAGCTTCGCGTTCGGCTCTGCGCTCCTCTCGCTCTTGGTACTGCAGGATGAGCTGAAGCCGCGTCTGCGAGTCCGCAGAGTCCACATGTTTTAAAACAGTCTGCAAGTAAACATCCAGGGCAGTATCACCCTTGGGCGAAGCACTTGACACTGTTCTTTCCACTGGACTTGCGCTTCCTTCAGCTGGGTCAAGCATGGTACCCTGCTCTGCTGCGTCCTGGACTGCTTGCCTCGCCTCATAATCCTCGAGGGCTTGCAAAAGTTCCTCTTTCTTTTTATCCTTCGTCGAAATATTTCTGTCTCGACATAATTGTTCCAAAGTCTTTTTCGATGATTGCTGCGACATTCTCACTCCAGCCAAATAAAAGATAGAAAAGAAAAACACAAAGAAGGGGAAGGGAACTGCTGTGTATTGTGTAAATTCTAATAAATGCACTGAGTTCTGCTCTGGAAATTGGAAAACCAATTTCTTTAGTATCTGGATCTATGTTGCTTCACAGATCCAAATACTAACCTGATATCCCACCGCTTGCCACCAGTTGTCACGACCCACTACGCGCGCTGTTGCGCAAAGACGCCGGGTTAAGACGCTCACTATCTATCTATCCTAGACCCAGATAATTACGCGCACTTCTCTACCTGTCCCGGTCACACATTCTCTCACAACAGGCACGTAGAGCACGATATACTGATCCCAGGATTGCAACGCAGTACAAGTCTTCTCCTGAAGCGCGTAATAACTACGTCTCTCACAATCCTGGAACTCACTTTCTTATTCTATTAGTAACGCTGCCACCAGTCCTCACGGACACTACGCGCGTCGCAACAGGAGACGCAGGGCTTAGCAGCCGCACTATCCTAGACTCGGACAGTGACTACGGATCCCACAATTCCCTGCTGTTTCCTGACGACCGCAACACGCAAGCAAATAGCAATACTCCCAATCTCTTTGTTAGCGTGGATTTCATCAGCCAGAGTCAAACCTTAAATACTTTTTTGTTTATTTATGATTGAAAAATCAGTGCTTGGTTACATAAAAACTTATAACTAAAATAAATCAATTACTTACACACTACACAGCAAAATATAAAGAAAAAGGTGTTAATCACAGAGCCTTACTTACGACGGAATAATCAGTAGCTAGCATTGGTGCCTCCTGGGGCCTGGAGGTAGGACATGGACCGATCAGTCCTCTTTAGAAGGTGCCCCAAGTGATCAGCTCTGAGCCATGCTTGATTCAGAAAATATATAGGGCTGCCTTTTTCTAAGTCCAGCCTCCTAGCTGGCAGAGCCTTTGCCTACAATCCCCAGAGTGCCCATCTCTGGAGCATGCCCAGTGCACTTCGTCGTTAATCTTTAATTGCCTAAAGGCGTCCCTCTTCCCTCCAGACCCCCCTTAGAGATCAAGGATGTGCTTCCTGTCTTTGAAGATTGTGTCCAGCTCTCTTGGGGCCGACCTGGCTGCCAAGGTGTGATTTTCTATGTTAGTGTACAAAGAAATTCCCTTTTTACAGCTACGTGTTATATCCTCCCCCCAAGGGAGAAAGCTAAACATTTTGATTACATTTCAGCTGTGGACACAGGGATACACTTACCAAATGGCCAGACACAAATATGAATATAACTCTATATGGAGGAGAGGAGATATGTATGAACCGGCAGATAGACACATATATACAGGCAGACCCTTATATAGATAGAAATACAGGTCTAATCTGCCACAGGCTGCAGCGTGACTTCGAAGAAATCGCTAGAGCAGTGGCTGATCTGAATGGGAGGACAATCACACTAGTTCAAACACAACTATGAATTTTTTTCGACAACACATTGCTTCCAGACCATATAGCTTGTTTGACAATGACCACTCTCTCTCCAGATCTCACTTTGGTAGCAAAAAAATCAAGAAACGTATCAACTGGTGCCATGGCCACTAGTTGGGCTGACTATGTTATACCATTCTGTACCCCCGTTAGGGTCTGCTTCGCGCAGGCTATCCTTTCTGCAAAGATGTTCCTTCTAATACGAACTGTATTGAGTCACACTAAGATAAGAAGATGATCAGCAACACAAGCAATTGAACAAGTCAATTGTTGTAAGTGCAACTCAAGTTAAAAATCATCTGGGCCAAAGTCCACACTCCACGATGGTGGAGATCTTCAACATCTGCTGATCCAGTGCAATGAAATATTTTATGGTACATCATTTTTCTGTATCATCTTTACTTTAATTCCGGTTTTCTTCTTTACATTACAACACAACTACTATTTTAGGTCACTTCACAGTGCAATCTTTTATTTAGTTAGTACAAAAGTCACACAACTACACGTAGTCATATTTCATCAGTACGCATAAAAAAGGAGATAGAGGTACGTATATGTAATGCATATTTTAAAACAAAATAGTATACAACAAATATTGATGATGTACTGTGAATTAGATCTTCAAGAATCCATAAGGAAGGTAACTATATACAGTATTAAGTATAGTAATGATAGTATATTAATATAATTTAATATCAATTTGTGTGTATAATGTCAATGTCACTCTATGTTCTGTACACTTACATGGGATGTGTCTGTGGCTTGAATATATTATATGATGTGTACTGTACATGGGATGTGTATGAATTTGCGTTTTGACGAAAACTTTTTCGTTCAAAACAAGAAGAATCAGAAAGAATCTTTACGGCTTCAACAAGTCTTTTTCTAACCCTAATTCTTATTTCTAGCTTCTAACCCTAAATGCTAACCTTGATTCCTTACTTTAAATCAAGCCTAGCTTCTATTCTACCCCTAATGTCAAACCCTAATTTCTAACTCTATTTTCTAAAATGTAATTTCTAACGCTAATCTCTATTCTAACCCTAATTCATAGCTTCTAACCCTAATATCTAATCCTATATTCTAACCCTAACTTCTAAAACTAGTTTTTAACCCTCATTTCTAAAACTAAATCGAGCAGCGTTTATTGTTAATTTTTTTGGTTTGTATGTTTTGTATTCAAATCGATCTGAAATTACAAAACGAAACAAATCAGCAGTTCAACGAATTTAGTTTTAGACGGAATTTTTTCCGTCCGAAACAAATTTTTCAGCCGTGCACACCTCTAGTTAATTCACCGGTTTAACCCTTCCCTCTTCAGAAGAATCACCACCATTCACTGCTCATGCATGCTATTTTTCACACCTCTGCCTCGATGTATTCTACATACATGCATTTGTTTACCTAGATACAAAAATTAGATGTGGTGTCTATTAAAAGCTTCAATTTCTTTACTCTCCATGATGTCCCAATTTACATGTATGAGAGATGGGATTATAATTTCGTATTTGAGAAAGATCTCTGAATAGTAAATCCATATAGCATCTGCGGATCAAATAAGAGGCAGGTGAGATCCTTTAAATATTCAATACAGACCTTAGTGAATGAATACAGTAACAAAGAATAAAAATAATAAAATATCGAAAATTATGTCATTGACTAAAACAAAAGAATACAAACACCACACACACACCATTAGAGTTAGTTCACGATATACCAAGCAAGGACGGAGCCCCCCCTCTCCAAATCTGCAACCTCCACCCCTCTAATCATGAAAATAGATCCTGCATCTTTAAATAATTCATGTTAATCTAGCTGCAAGATGGAAATGACGGGCTGTGAATACGGTGACATCAGCAGCAAAGCAATAACAGCCACCTGCTTCCACCGAGCGAGACAGGGAGGGAGGGAGAGACCTAGCTACACCCCATCCTAACCGATCACTGCGCTTCGACTATCGGACTGGCTCTCCAGGTGAGTTACCTGCCCCCCAGGCACCCCGTGCCCTCCTCCCCTCTCTGCCCCCCTCTGTGCCCTTGCCATAGAGCACTTTGGAAGCAGCGCCTGTCCATTTCCTGCAGCTGCCAGTGGAAGCAGATGGTGTCTGCTGGGTCCCAGAGGCCTCCGCTCCCAGATTGAGGAGCTTCTCCTAAACACGGCACTCGTTCGTTAAGGATTTCAGGTCCTGCTTGTAGTCCATCCACCGTCACCACACCTGTAATACAGGCAGTTCGTAACAAGCTAGCCGGGAACGGACAAAAAAATTGCACATTTTAGGCCAAAACAGCTGAATGTGAACATTTTTCCAACTCCGGTATTAATACAGCCTGACTATTCTCACTCCCATTCATCGGGTTTAAGCTCTCCCTATGTTAAGGATTACAAGGAGCACCCCTGGGGTCTCATAACAGACCCCACACACAAACACACCCCCAACATGGGTATAGGATGGATTGACAAAGATTTATGTTGCCCTAGATATTAGAAATAATCAGAAAGGTCAGATTACATTTTCTATTTAACCCACCACAGTCTGTGCTGAATTCACACAATCATGGTCCGGCAGGAAGTTAAAAATGATTTCAAAATAAGCCCCAGTTAAACACTGCTAAGAAAAACTCAGGACTGGTGATAATTCCAAAATCAGCCGAACGTCTTCAGAATGACCATGAGTGTGAGATAAAATAGTGTAGAAATTGCAACATCAATATCTCAGATACCTCCAATTACAGGGCTTACTGTATGAATTCCTAGTGATTTGTTATACGTGCCTCCTCAATTATTAATCCTAATCAGGGGCGGACTGACATCTCTTGGGGCCCCCGGACAATAGGAGATCGTGGGGCCCTCCCATTGCGCCTGTCCTCATGCAAGCACCACCCATATGTGCATTATTGAATTACTTAATTTATTTCTCCATGATATTTCCAAAATGAAAGCCTAGTCGCAGCCATCACTTACACTCTGGTATATTGGGGCTGGTCTAATACATAGGGGCAGATACATATACAATTTGCTGCTGATACTAATTCCAGATTATTTTTTAGCTGTGGTGGTGTGGGTCCACACTGAAAGGGCAAGCCTTAGTGGGCCCTCATGGGGCCCCCTCCTAGGCCAGGGACCTCAGGCAGTACCCTATTGGTCAGTCCACTCTTGATCCTAATGGATTCTGTCATATTTTACTTTAGGCAGGGGTCACACGAGTGCAGAAAGTAACGAACATACTTTTGCCATGACATACTTGTGGACACCACACGATGTGCATGAATTTTGAATTAAAATTAAAAAAAAACTCAAGCAATATGGAAGCTGAACAAGCCGCTGCGGTTTGTAGTCTCTGTTTCTGACACACACACAACAGACATCAAATTCGAATTCGTCGGATGTACTCCCACCCCACCCCCTTTAAGAAAGCATAATGACCAAAGACATGTTTTAATGAGCATCCTAGTGGTTTGACGCTGACCAAAAATCCATGTCGGTTATCACATGCATGCAAAGTGTGGGTGTATGTTGTGTACTATTCCCTATATGGTACGTCTAAACTCTATTGGCCATATTACATAGCTGGTGCTAACTTAACCAGAGCTGTTGTGAACTTCCCAGAGCCATTATAGCCTATGGAGGTTTTCAGTTTACAACAGCTCTGGTTAAGTTAGCACCGAGTATGTAATATGGCCCTATGACGGACCTCAAGACGCGCGTTACAACAGACACATTTAGTGCGCTCATGTGGCCCGATCTGTAGCCGCAAAGTTTGCTTGCAGAGGCTTCATGCCGAAAATTAACGCTTCCGATACTTTGTATAGAAAGCATTAATTTGAGGGCAGCTGAGAAATAAAGAGCGATTACAGAACCACTCGCTATTCATATCATGAGCCCCCTGTTAACATATATATATATATAGTCAAATGCACACACACACACCACAGCTCTCAGAAGCCACTGTTAACTGATTTTGCATTTGTCAGGAATAGGGAGTCGCTCGGGGTTAACGGCTCACTCCGCATTTCCCCATTTGCGGTTCCCTATTGATGACTCCGCTGGAACAGTATCCCAGGTTGGCCAAAGAGTGATCGCTTTTATATATCACTGCTAAAAGACCACCTAGAACAGGGGTCAGCAACCTTGGCTCCCTGATGTTTTGACTCCCTAATGGGTGACTGAGCATCTTGGGAGATGTAGTTCCCAAAACATCAGGGAGCCAAGGTTGCTGACCCCTGACCTAGAATAACGATTATAAAGATGTCAGATTCAAGCCAGTTCTCTGTAGTTTGAGCTGGTTGAAAAAATATATGAGCATTGGGGCAGTAAGATGATGATGATGATGATGATGATGGGCCCAACCCATAAAGTCTGAGATCTGGCTGTGTGGGATTTAACGAAACAAAAATAACAAAAGGCTGGCAGCTTGTGAATGAAAACAGGCCTGGCTATGTGAGTTTTTGTCTGAGCTTGTGATCCTTTGCTAAAATGGGAGCTGGAGGGGGGAGGATTGGTGTCTGCCGCCTGGGAGCCTGGGATAAATCGTGATCCTCTGTGACTGCATGTGATGATGGTGGACTGTGTGGGAGGTTTGGGGATTTGTATGATGTAGAGGGGGTGTCAGCTGGATGGCAATCGTGGTGTGTAGAGGTGATGCCTTTCCGCACGTGTCCCATCTGTTGTGGTGCACCTGCCATTATATAGACAGTGTACTGTGTCACTTGTTTGTCTCAGATCCTATAAAAAAAAGTATCATATACCAGAATATAATGTATCTGCCTTAAGTATGGCCACCATACCTATTTCTGCATTCTAAAAAACTCATCTTTCCAAGCACATGAAGCTGTTTTACAGTAGTCCGGAATCTACATGCATTATGTTTAAGTGTTAGGCTAGCCGCCCACTGGGTCCGTAGTCGGTCGTCAAACTATGGACATCTTGGGCCCTATCACATTCTTTGCGCATGTTTGCGTCCGTGCAAAAACGCATTAATGTGAGGGGAAAAACCCTTTGTGCTGAACGTCGTATTGCAATGTCAGCGGAACAAACGCACGTATACGTCTACCGCGGGTGAACCTGCACGAACGCTGCGCAAGCTTACTGTACTTCGCACGTCCTATACTTAACATTGTGAGCGCAAATGCGTTTGTGCGCTGGTACGCGGATGGTCTTACAATCTATGCGCAGTTTGGAGCACACAGCCTTTGAGCGCATAATTTTAGCAACTCCTAAAACCTGGTGTTAATGGCAAATCTGAACGTCCTGGCCGGAACCAAATACACCAGCCCAAAAAAAAATGCAGCAATGTATAGTTACACATTCTAAACATACCAAACCAATAAAATGGAGAAGTTGTGCGTGTTTTTTTTATTGATGCAGCATATATGCGCAGATTGACTTTGACAGGCGCAAAAACTTAACGTGAAGATAATTGTGGTTCTTAATTCTGATTGGCTGAACCGCGTGAAAAAACAGTCCGCACACTGATTTCTACGTGCAACGTTGCTACGCATGCGTTTTTGCGCATCCGCTTTACACGTGTTATTTTTTGACGGATGAAAAAATGCACGAGGATTGTAATACCAGCGTTGTTTTACGCGAGTTAACGTTTAGCGCTTCGCGCAAAAATTCACGTGTTCTGCGTGCGTTTTTGCGTGAAGAATGTAATAGGGCCCCTTATTTGTACAACCTGGGTCGTCCACTGCAAGCGACTATGGATGACCTAGGAAGACCGCCCGACAGACTGCCGACCACTGCAGGAAAAAAAAGAACACTTCTGGAGTGCAAAACCCCCCTCCCCAAAAAAACCCGCCTTTTTAAAAAAAATGGGAATCAAAATTTTTTTTTTTAAATTTCTTTAGATTTGATATTTAATTCTTTCAGTATCAAGCAGGTTTATTTGAAACATACCATGTGTTGTTAACACATAAGTAGATACTCTAGTGCTGATCTCAGATTCTTCAGGATCAGGACTCTGTCAGGGTCACCCCAGAGGTGACTAGTGAAACTTTTAGTTGGATATTAAAATCCAAAAACGTAAAATCCAGAGTGTATAGCAAGGGGAATAGTTGGGATAGAGAAGCCAAGATTGGGGCAGGTAGCATAGTTTGGTCACAAGGCAAAGGACTAGTACATAGGAGAGGAAATAATTAGCCTATGGCCGCTACCAGGATACTTGGTACAATTCTTTTTTTGAGGATAGGTGTGCCTAATCTCCATTTTATAGGAAGGGGTTTCCGAGGCTCTTTCTGCTGAATAAAGTCACCAGAGACGTCATTTCTGCATGTTGCAAGCTGGCCACCATTTTGCCAGAGACCAGCCGTGCGCCTATTCCATGGCCAAAACTCTTCCTCGAGAAGAGACGGGTGATCGTGGGGATGCCCTTACTCTATCAGGTTTATTCACTAAAGGGTGAAGTCAGTGGAATTGGCTGGAGAAGTGAAAAGTATAGGTCAAAGTAGCCAAACCAGTAAAAATTCTCCCATTTATCTCACTTTCCATATCAGCTATTTGGACTAGATTATTCTCCTCTCCTTCCAATTCTCCAGACTTTACCTTTTAGTGAATAGACCTGTGTGTGTAGAGAGTCATAAAGTCATCCTAGCAGGGAGCCACTTGACTCGCTGTCAGATGAGAGGCCCAGGATGGCAGATCATTCTGACAAGCGCCATAGGCCTCGCTGACGGGTAAGTGGCGCAGTGACACTTGTATCCAATGGCACTCAATACGCTTGCATTGAGAGCCATTGGATTGGTTGGACACTCGCTCAAGCATTCATCCTTCCACCGTTATGCAAAGTCCAATGCAGCAGAGAGGGAGCACAGCACCATAATAAAGGCCACGTTTAAAACAACAAAAAAAACAAGGGGAAAAACATTAGGAGGTGTGCAGAGTGGGTCAGGAGGGTTTAACCCCCTATATTCAACTTCGTTCCATTTTAACAACAGAGTATTCTTTTATAAGTAAGCTAAAATGGCATTTTTGCAAAAACAAAATGTAATTGTAAAGTACCAAAATATTCCGAGCACTGTACAATAGGTAGGACAAAACTAACAAAGTTATACACATGAAAAAGTATAGAGAACCCCGCTCAAGTTTGCTCACAAAGTGAAGGTACACAACGGTGCAGAAAGTGAAGGGGTTATTCAAAGAGAGCCGTGTTGGCCACTGAATTGCACTGAGCGGTGAATTTCCCAGTACGGTGCAATTTTATGGCAATTCAGCTATTCAAAAAGCTGGCAATTCACCAAATATTGCTGCGTTCGACGGATTTATTGGCGGCATTGTCACGTTCCACACATTCCAGCCCTGCCCCCTGGTGGTGAGAGCGATCCAGGCCAGCTCTTCCATTGTCTGGGCTAATCCATTTCTCCCTCTCTGCTCCAGGATTCCATTTGCAGATGGGCTGGCCTGAGGTCACATGCTCTGCCATGCCCTCCATAAATATCCAGCAGTGCTATTGCTCTGAGCTCTTGCTTGGGCCTTTTGTTCCTGAGGATCATTGCTTGCTGTATTCCTGATATCTATGTCCTGGTATTCCTGTGTATGATCTTGGCCTGTTTCTGATGATTCTATTGTGTTATCCCTGTTTGCTATTGTTTGTTGCTAATCTGTGTACAGATTCCTGGCTTGTCTGACTTCCCACTTTGGATAGTGATTCCTGGCTAGTATGACTTCCTGCTCTGGTGTGTGATTTCGGCTCTGTATCTTGACTATGTCACTAGGTTATATATTTTTTGTGTCCTGTATCCTGTTCTGTGTATCACCCAGCAGCATTGTATGTATTAGTATAGAAGACCATTGCAAGGACCTTATCCCAGAGTTAGGGTTTCCCTGTGTGTGCTGCTGGCTGTGAGTATATTGTTGTTGCTATTATCTTGTTTAACCCACGCTCTTCCTGCTCTCTTGTTCTGTGTATTCTTATGAGGTTCCCTTCCCTAGATTGACAGCCATCCCAAAGGACCGTATCCAGAGTTAGGGTTCCCTTTAGTGTTTTGTTTTCTCCTTGTTCTCCTGTCCTTTCTGTTGTTCAGTTGTTCTCTTGTCTGGTATCTGTGCTGTGTTCTGTTTATGCAGCCAGCAGCAAACCAGCCTCAAGGGCCGAACATCCCCTATAGAGGGCCCAACTTGGCTCACACCGGGTGCCCCTGTGACAGGTCTTTGGCAAATTCAGCTTGCCGAAGTGCGCCGAATGAAAGAGCACTGACATTTTGGTGCACTTTGAATCACTGTCATGGAATTGACATAGCGCTCCCCGCTTCAACCACAAGACTTTTATGCCCATGGTGAAAACCCCAAAAGAAACAGACAATTGCATTGGGAAAGACTTTATGTTCATTTATATTGCATGGCGTGATTTTAAATGTATTGCAAATTTCTTGGTTTTAGTTTAAATGTACTTTTATTACTTTATGTAAATGGCAACTTGGAGATGTGTTTTGAAGTGGCAGCCTGACGTTATTTTCAATGCCCACTTTTGTGTGGAATGTTTGAGTAATGTGTGATTATGCAAGACCACTATTCTTTTTATCTGGTTGCATGTTTGAGGAGCCATGAGTCTGGGGTAGTGTTTGACTTTAATCTGATCTATTGGAACAATAATTATGCAAATGATGTTTGATAACTGAATGCTAAGGAATGTTTACCGAAATATCTAAATCTAACTGACCTAATGTAATTAGAGTTATAGTAAGTCAATGTTCGTGGTTTGGTATGTAAATGATCCCTGTTGGACCACATAAATATGGTTTTCTCAGTAAAGCATATAGTTCTTGGTTGATACATTCAGCTTGTCTGGTGTGTTATTTCCTCTGCACTCACCATCAGAAGGCACCGAGTGCCACCTGAAAGTCTGACCTAACATCGGGGCTACAAGTCAGGAGATCAAAAGTCTGCAGATGTCATATCCTCAGCCCCTGCTGTGCTGCCTGGGGGGGTCTGGGCAAGGTCCTGTGCCAAGAGCTGGCCGACTGCCAGCAGCAGGGAATGGCCGAGTGGCATCTGAGGGGGCGGAGTCATCTGAGGGGGTGGAGTCTGGCGTGGTCAGGAGGAGCCGCCGGGTTTAAAACAGGGCGCAAGGAGTTGCCTCGTCGCCCTGTCGTGGAGTTCTGTTCCCGCATCGCTAGCTGATTCTGTTTGTTGATTTTGTTGCCTACCCATTTCTGGATACGATCCCTGCTCCTGATTTTTGACCCGGCTTGTTTTTGACCATTCTATTTGCTGCTCGATTGCGATCGCTTGTGTTGTGCTTGGTGGTTTAACCCCATGTTTGCCGCTGGGGTGTTTACACGTTACGGGGGTTTTGTCCCTTCTTGTTTTGGGGTATCGTCTGTGGCCGCATTAGCCCAACCCATATACCCAACCCAGGGTTCGTGTTTCTTTGCCACACACTTATGTGAAAACTGCGATCGAAAGATACTGTTTATATTCAGCCTATGTTCAGTGTGCTCAAACCGCCAAATACTGTATACTCGCTACTGCACCAGCGGTAGACCCCTATGTGTTTCTGTTACCTCTGAACATCATAAGGTACCGTTGACCTGCTCCAGATTATCAGAAAACGTTGAATCTGCACATTTCCTGACTGCCCTGCAGTCCGTACAATTCACCTACTGTCTGAAGTATTTTTGTGTTTCTGAACGTGCTCTATCGGTCTCGAAACCTTTAATGCTTAGTAGCAACTCAGTTGTTCGCTCATCCTCCCTGACTCGAGTGTATAAATCTGTGTATACCAAGCAGTGTGTAAACGTCAAGCAGATATCTCAGTCCTTAAAGATCTCAACCTCGCTACTCCTTGGTGGGCGCTACTACGCCTGTTACAGCAGATCCCTAGAAGCTGCTGTATCTGCGGCCCAGCACTGGCACAGATCCCTGCCAGCCAGCCCAGGTCTCCCAGCAGGCAGAAGCAAGCGGGTCAAGCTGCTCGAGGCGCTGAGGGGCGCGTTCCCAGTAGCCGGGCTGACCGCAACGAGGGGGTGTCGGGAGAGCCAGGACGGGCGGAAGAAAGAGGTTTCCGTCACAATCACCCCTTGAGTAATAGACAAAAAATAAAAAAGGGGTGTAGCGATATCAATGTCCTTCACAGAAAACAATGTCCCGTTTGTAATCTTTTTTCTCCAAGTTCTTTTCTTGTGATGTTCCTCAGAGAAAACACAGAGAATAGATCATAGTGCAACCTGTATGAAATATCATATATATGAAATCAAGGTAATAGCACTCACATGAATTAGAACCCTCCTGGTTCTAGGTATGTTCACTTTAGGGATATTTTTGGTTTCCCAAAAACCTTTTCAGAGACGAATCATAGGATCCCCATCAGGTTTCCAAGGATGGAAGTTGAACTCCCTGCGTTGAGTTCAACTTCCATCCTTGGAAACCTGATGGGGATCCTATGATTCGTCTCTGAAAAGGTCAGCGGAGCCTTGGTGATCGAGCGGATGGGTGAGAGGCCTCCAAGGCCGGTTTTACAAAGTCAAGAAAGCACGCTGTTGTTTATTTCTAAAACCCACAGGGCCCCAACTTGACTAGTCGAAGACATCGTTTAAGAGATTCACTGGCCAGTTGAATAGTACCCGGGTACCATAACACACACATACACTCACAGTTCGGGACTTAACCTGTTCGGGACTCACTCTCTAGTATCCGAAAAAGGGGCAAAGATTCGCATCTTATTTTGTTTTCCGCTGCGCGTTTCTCGAATTACGAAATATTGTATTCTCTTTCCGCTGCGCGTTTCTCGTAATTACGAAGCATTGTACTTTTCTGTTCGGTCGCGCATTTTTCAGAAATACGAAGTCTCGCATTTCTTTTTTTTCCGCTGCGCGTTTACCGCGATACGAAATACTGTAAATATATCTACGAACACCGTGTCTCATTATATGCCTTTTACTTTAGTAAACTATATAATTTATAAAATCCACAACGGTGCTGGAGTATATTTATTCCCTAGTGCGGGGAGACTGACCCGTGGTTCATTTTCAGCGGCTCCTCCGGGAGTGAGCGCTACACGTGGGGGCTCGTTTCTGGGATCCAGTCTCTGGAAAAACCGCATCTAAAGGGTTAAATATGGATCCAGACACTGTTGCCGAATGGTGTGAGGAGCACAGTAGTCAGCTAGAATGTTGTATAGTCATGGATATTCCCGCAGACACTTGGGCCGAAGATCAGATTCGCCAGGCCGTGGCCGCGCTGACACCAGATCATCGGGAGTTAATCCTGGACATTAAAAAGGACACAGATACCTCTCATACGTATGTTCTTTTTGAATGGAGAAAGGGTGTTCCAGTGTGTTTTCAGGGCGCGAGCGTGAAGCTGACCGATGAGGTGGAAGTCCAACTGATTCAGCCAAGTGCGCCACGTGGCGAATCCGCAAGTGTTCCCGCGCCCAGTCCGTTGGCCATGATCGGGCCTGAATTCATAGTGGCTATTGGAGATTTGCTGGCTAAGTGTCAGAGAACAAGCCCTCCGCACACTAACTTCGGTTATCGACGGTTGAGAAATTTTACAGGAAACGTACCAACTCCGGCGGGAGAAGAAACCTTTGAGGAATGGGTGGAACAGGCGATGCAGGCTCTGGATGAGTGGGACGTCCCTGAAGCTCAGAAAAAGCAAAGGATCACCGAGAGTTTAAAGGGACCTGCGTCAGAAGCGGTGAGAAACCTAAAACTGAGTAGAAAAGACTGTACTGCTTTAGATTATTTAAAAGTTTTGGAGGAAGTTTTTGGGCAAACAGAAAAGGCCGCAGAGCTTGTATATCAGTATGAACACACCTATCAGCGGAAAGGTGAGAGAATGACCGAATACATGAGGCGCCTAGATAAGATTTTGCACCAGATACTCCTCAAGAAAGGGGCCGAGCCGGCCGAAGTGGATAAGATCCGAATAAAACAGATCCTGAGGGGCTCTCAACCTCTAGATCCAGTGATGCTGCAGCTGAGAAGCAGAGCAGGTAATCAAGAACTGAAGTACCTGGAACTGATCCGAGCTGTCAGAGAGGAGGAGGCTTTGCTGGAGGAAAAATCCTTCAGGCGAGGGGAAAGAGCTTACGCACAACCTGTAAGGCATAACGACGGTCTGCAGCCTGAAAGCGACTCGCTGGATACTTACGGGTCCGACGTGGACGAGCAAGAGCACCTGATCGCTTTTAAATCCACAGAGAGGGCTGCCAAAGAATTACACCTCTCTGAACGTGGTGAGTTGTACAAAACTGTTAAGAAAGTACAGGAAGCTCAAGCTGAATTGCAGCAGGCGTACGCGGAACTGTGCCGAGTGTTGATGAAGGTGACAGAGATGCAGGCAGAGATGCAGAAGTTCCTTACAGGCATGCAGACAACCGGAGTTGCTGTGGCGTCTAGCCAAGGTCCTTTAACTGAATCACAACAGGCGACTGCGTCTCCACTTTCCAAGAAGAGATGTTTCGGTTATGGAGAAATGGGCCACTTCCGCGCACAATGCAAAGACCGAAAGCCTGAGAAGAATAGAGTTGATGAGTTGTTAAAAGCCTTAGAAGGACTATTATCTACCTCACTGGCGGGAAACGCCAGAGGGCACAAGTGAAGGAGCAAACTAGGTGCCCGAAGGTTGAACCCCGCTCCAAAAATCAAGCCAGGACTAAGAGGGCGAGAGGGCCCAAAGTCCGGCCAACTGCTGAGCCTGCCAGGACTGAAAGAAACACTCCCTTAGCATCCGGACCTACGTCATGGGGAAGCAATGCACACCCAAAACCTACACGGGCCAAGAAAAAGGCCAGGGTACAGCAAACTGGGTCTAAGTGTCCTGATACCGCCACCAAGTTTCCTGACCAACTGATAGGCCCTTCTCCTATTGTGCCAATTCAAGTGGAGGGAGTCTACACCAAAGCCCTGTTGGATTCAGGGGCTCAAGTGACATTGATCTACCGAGACTTCTACGAGAAACATTTGAAGCACATTCCTCTACAGAAATTGAAGGACCTGGAAATCTGGGGTATCGGAACTGAGAAACTCCCCTATGACGGGTATCTACAGGTGAAATTGGAGATCGGATCCGAAGTCATCGGACAGTCCGGAGGTTGTGATGCATTGGCCATTGTGTGTCCTCGACCCTCAGGTGCAAACAGAAGTTCCATGATAGTGGGGACGAATACGGATTTGGTGCGGCGTCTCCTGACACCTATCATATTGGAAGAAGGTTCTACTCAAGGAGTACACCCAATGCTACGTCCAGTCTATCAGAGGATGGTAGAAGAACAGAAGGCACCTGCTGAAGTGGGGCGCCTATGGAGATTAGAAGGAACAGAGAAGGTTCTGCAAGCAGGAGAAGTAGCGAGTTTCCGGGCTTCAGTCAAGTTGAACGGATCGCAACCAGGCCCCTATGTGATGCTGGAAACCGATTTTAATCATGGGAGTGAAACCGGAGTCGAATTAATCCCTGAAATAATCTCCACTAAAGCTCTGAAAAGAACACGAGGAAGAGTCTCAGTCAGCGTGTGCAATGTGTCTGATTCTCCAGTAGTCCTTAAAGCACGAATGCCTATCGGGCAAGTAGAGTCCGCTACGCCCCTCTCCACCGATTTAGGAGGGGGAGTGGATAAAGAGATTCCAGATGAAAGATTCTACCCCAAGGACGCTCCCATTTCATCCGAGTGGAAGAAACGTCTTCAGTCTCAAGTTTTAAAGTGGAGAGAATTGTTCTCGAAAGAGGAGTTCGACGTAGGCCTAGCTAAAAGTACTGAACACCGCATTCGATTACAAGAAGACAAGCCGTTTCGCGAAAGGTCAAGGCGAGTTCCGTTGGGAGACTTGGATGATCTGTGAGAACAGCTGAATGAATTGCAAAGAACCAAGGTGATTCAAGAGTCCAGGAGTCCATACGCATCTCCAATAGTGATGGTCCGGAAGAAGAACGGTTCTGTCCGCCTATGCATAGACTACCGCACGTTGAACCGGAGAACCATCCCAGACCAATATGCTACTCCTCGGATAGAAGATGCCTTACAGTGTTTGTCTGGAGCAAAATGGTTTAGCGTGCTAGACCTGCGAAGCGGGTATCACCAGATACCAATGCATCCCGAAGACAAAGAGAAAACTGCGTTCATCTGTCCACTGGGGTTCTTTGAATTTAACAGAATGCCTCAAGGCCTTACGGGGCTCCAGCCACGTTCCAACGGTTAATGGAGAAGACAGTCGGGGACATGAATCTGATCGAAGTATTAGTGTACCTGGATGACATAATCGTGTTTGGGAAGACTCTGGAAGAGCATGAGCAACGTTTGGAGAAGGTCTTGAAGAGGCTCCATGAAGAGGGATTGAAACTGTCCCTGGAGAAATGCCAATTCTGTCTACTGTCTGTTACGTATCTGGGACATGTGGTCTCAGCAGAAGGTGTTTCGACAGATCCTCGGAAGTTGGAGGCCGTAGCTTCTTGGCCCAGACCCAGAAACGTCACTGAACTTAGATCTTTCTTGGGGTTCTGTTCATATTATCGAAGATTTGTAGGAGGATTCGCAAAAATAGCTCAACCACTGAACAAACTCCTACAGAAGGAAAACACCGAAGAAGGCTGCAAGGCCTCTGACCGAAATCCGTCAGCTCCAGGACCAAGGAAAGCTCGAGAGTCCATACAGGGCGAATGGACTAGTCAATGTGAAGGTGCTTTCTTGAAGCTGAAAGAGAGTCTCACTCGAGCTCCTGTCTTGGCCTACGCGGACCCTCACAAGCCGTATGAGTTACATGTGGATGCCAGCAGAGAAGGTCTAGGAGGAGTCCTGTATCAGGAGTATGGTGGATTGCTGAGGCCTGTAGCGTACGTGAGCAGGAGCCTTACGCCTTCAGAGAAGAACTATCCTACCCACAAGTTGGAGTTCCTAGCCTTAAAGTGGGCAGTGGTGGACAAGTGAAAGGACTATCTGTATGGAGCCGAGTTTGTGATAAAGACGGATAATAATCCTCTTACCTACGTCCTTACTACTGCGAAACTGGACGCAACGGGACATCGGTGGTTGGCCGCTCTGTCAGGGTTTCGGTTCAGCCTGAAGTATCGCCCTGGGGTGAATAATCGAGATGCTGATGCTTTATCGAGAAGACCCTACACTGCAGAATGGACTCAGTTAACTCCAGACGGGGTGCAAGCTTTGTGTCAAGGAGCAGAGCGCCGGGTCAAGGGAGGGATCGAAGCGGAGGCCATAGGAGTCATGGCTGCGGCTGTTCCTGAGTTCTACTGCAACCCTACGCAATTGAGGGATGAAAGTCTACCTACCTTTTCAAAACAGGACCTGAAGGCGGATCAGGCCAGAGACCCTTTAATTGCATTGACCATAAAGGCCCTAACTGCGAACCAGCGGGAAATTCTGCTGACCAATTCCCCGGATGGAGCCAGATTGGTCTACAAAGAGTGGGAACGGTTGAAGATGTTGGATGGGGTGGTCTACCGAAGGGGCCCCTCAACCAATGCTGAAGAGACTCAACAGCTATTCCTTCCCACTAAGCATAGAGAGAGTGTGCTGCGATCGTTACATGATGAGCATGGACATTTGGGTGCTGAAAGAACTTTTAAGCTGGTGCGAGACAGATTCTATTGGCCTTGCATGAGAGCTGAAGTGGAAAGTTACTGCCATTCCTGTCTGAGGTGTATTCAGAGGAAGACTCTACCGACCCGAACCGCTCCAATGAGCCATCTACAGAGTCAGGGACCCATGGATTTGGTGTGCATTGACTTCCTGTGCTTAGAGCCGGATGCTAGCGGGCAAGGGAATATTCTAATAGTGACTGATCATTTCACTCGTTACGCCCAAGCTTTTTCTACGAAAGATCAACGCGCTCCGACAGTAGCCAAGGTTCTGATGGAAAAGTTCTTTGTTCACTACGGCCTGCCAAGGAGAATACACTCTGATCAGGGTAGAGACTTTGAAAGCCGACTTGTTGGGCAATTGTTGGAACTGTTGGGCATCCAAAAGACCCGAACTACACCCATCACCCTCAAGGTGATGCTCAGCCTGAAAGGTTTAATCGCACGCTGCTGAATATGCTGGGGACTTTGTCAAACATAGAGAAGCAGAGTTGGAGTCGTCACATAGCTACTCTGGTGCATGCATATAACAGTACGGAGAGCGATGCCACTGGATACTCACCGTACCGTCTTATGTTCGGTAGAGAAGCCCGACTGCCGGTTGATCTGGCGTTTGGGTTATCTCTAGACCAGACGTCGGTAGCTTCCCATAGAAACTACGTGGATAGACTTCGGAAGAATCTGGCTTCTGCGTTTGAACAGGCCCGTTTGACCTCAGGAAACAGGGAGCAAAGGAACAAAAGGAATTATGACTTGAAAGTTCGGATACAAGATCTACAACCCGGTGATAGGGTTTTGTTGAAGAACTTGGGTGCTGCTGCGAGGCACAAGTTGGCGGATAGATGGAGTTCTCAAGTCTACATTGTCTGCAAGCAACTGCCGGGTCTGCCGGTGTATCAAATCCGGCCGGATGGAAAGGCTGGGCCTCTTAAGAACTGGCACCGGAATCATTTGTTACCTTTGAGAGAGGCTGTGAGGATACCAGTTGGGGACGAACTTCCTCTGCCGAATCCGCCTGCTCCATGTTTGCCTCCTGTTACTCGGTCTCAGCAGACCCGGGTTGTCGAAGAGAGCGAAAGGGACAGTGAGGAAGAGAGTTTCTGTCTGGACTGGATGCGTTCACCGGAGCCTGAAGAGATTATCTCAGTTCCTGAACGATGGGAGAGTAATTTGAGGCCTGAAGCTCCTGAATTTCAGTTAGAAGTCCCTGAGACTGCTGGAGTCCCTGTAGCTCCTGAAGCTGAGTCTTATGATTATAGTTCTATGCCTTCACTGGAGGGATCATACTCTGAAGAAACGTCTGCTCCAGTGGTAGAAAGAAGGACTGAGCCAGCACCTATAGTACTTCCACCTGAAGAGGAACTGATTGAGCCAGAACCAAAACGCTCTGTTCGACCGCCCCAGCGACTCCCCTACGACTCACCAGGACATAGCACTGAAGAGGCCATCACCACAGTGCAAAGGTTGCCCGAAGTGTCTGCTATGTTAGCTGAGGTAGCACAAAACATGAGTCAACTTGAAGAAGTGTATCTAACCCACGGTATGTTTGCTGCCAACCCTGTATATGTTATCTAATTGTATCGAAATGTAAATGTAACTGTTATACCTCCAGGGAGAGACCCAAGAGTTCTAGGAGGGGGAGAGTGTAGCGCTGTGTTTAAAACCTTACTGTGGCAGTACCTATTTTTGGCCACCGGAGGGAGACAAGTGCGATAAGAGACACTGAACATTGGGACTACGTTTCCCGGCATGCTTTGCAAACAGACAGGAAGTGGGTGGGACACAGACGCTGTACATCCTGAGCCTCGTGGAGATAGCTGGCAGAGCGCGCCAGGGAGTGCATGAGAGAGGACACAGTGCTGCAGAGCGGAACCGTGACTAGGCCGGAGCGCAAGTGTGGCCTATCAGGATTCCAAGTGGGGTTGTCCAGCCTTGCAAGAAGGAGCCCTAGTTATCCACAGACATTACCCAAGCTGCGATCAAGACAAGCAGAGGACCCCGAGTAAGGAGTACCGCAAGTCCATCGGATGGGAGAGCAGGCGGTAGCTGGACAAGTCCGGGCCGGAGCAAAGAAAGCCTGACCACAGATCCAGTAGCCGGTATCCCAGCAAGGCATCAAGCGGAGAGACGTCCTGGGTCAGCGGAGCCTTGGTGATCGAGCGGATGGGTGAGAGGCCTCCAAGGCCGGTTTTACAAAGTCAAGAAAGCACGCTGTTGTTTATTTCTAAAACCCACAGGGCCCCAACTTGACTAGTCTAAGACATCGTTTAAGAGATTCACTGGCCAGTTGAATAGTACCCGGGTACCATAACACACACATACACTCACAGTTCGGGACTTAACCTGTTCGGGACTCACTCCCTAGTATCCGAAAAAGGGGCAAAGATTCGCATCTTATTTTGTTTTCCGCTGCGCGTTTCTCGAATTACGAAATATTGTATTCTCTTTCCGCTGCGCGTTTCTCGTAATTACGAAGCATTGTACTTTTCTGTTCGGTCGCGCATTTTTCAGAAATACGAAGTCTCGCATTTCTTTTTTTTCCGCTGCGCGTTTACCGCGATACGAAATACTGTAAATATATCTACGAACACCGTGTCTCATTATATGCCTTTATTTTAGTAAACTATATAATTTATAAAATGCACAACGGTGCTGGAGTATATTTATTCCCTAGTGCGGGGAGACTGACCCGTGGTTCATTTTCAGCGGCTCCTCCGGGAGTGAGCGCTACAGCAGCTACGGTGATTTTTCTAGTTATTTGTAAAAACAGCACTTTATGAATTACCTCTTCAGTTTTCCCTTAGGACCGACGTGTGTGTGTGTGTGCGTGTGTGCGTGTGCACACATACACACACACACACAATACACTTGGCTGCACTCAAGTTATTCACTTGTTGTGGGTCTCCTGATCACCAGTCTGTTGTTTCTGACTTCATTGCTCAGAGTGGAATTAAAAAGAAGTTTGTCTCCTTTCTCTTCTCTCCCCCCCCCCCACGTGACTGGGGGTGGTAGAAGTGTTGCATTATCTTTCCAGGAGCTCACTTTGAGACTCTTAAGATATGACTAGGTTATTATAACATTTTGTAAATCAGGTTAGGTTAGGATCGAAAGATATACCATGAATATCCTGTATCGAAGTGAAGCTCACAGCTTGCAAACATGACAATCGTTGGTTGGAATATAAGAGTGTGTCCATGTACCCCAAGAATGGGCAGACTTGAGGGGTTACTCATAAAGCACTGAAAATTCTGTGCTTTTATTATTATTATACTTCATTTATATAGCACCAGCATATTCCGCAGCGCTGAACAATGGGAACAATATAGACAAGGTTACAATACATTGAGACTGAACAACATTTTGATAAACCAGTACAGGGGGAAACGACGGCCCTATTCCCGTGGGCAGGGCCGCTGCTAGACTATTTTGCTCCCTAGGCAAGACCAATTACTTGCACCCCCCCCAAATAAAATCTCACATGGGTATATTTGCCCCCAGCACACACATGGAGATCTGCCCCCAGCTCACACATGGAGATCTGCCCCCAGCTCACACATGGAGATCTGCCCCCAGCTCACACATGGAGATCTGCCCCCAGCTCACACATGGAGATCTGCCCCCAGCTCACACATGGAGATCTGCCCCAGCACACACATGTGGATATCTGCCCCAGCACACACATGTGGATATCTGCCCCAGCTCTTACATGGTATATTTGCCCCAGCACACACATGTGGATATCTGCCTCAGCTATTACATGGTATATTTGCCCCAGCACACACATGTGGATATCTGCCCCAGCTCTAACATGGTATATTTGCCCCACCACACACATGTGGATATCTGCCCCAGCTCTTACATGGTATATTTGCCCCAGCACACACATGTGGATATCTGCCCCAGCTCTTATGTGGATATCTGCCCCAGCTCTTACATGGTATATTTGCCCCAGCACACACATGTGGATATCTGCCCCAGCTCTTACATGGTATATTTTCCCCAGCACACACATGTGGATATCTGCCCCAGCTCTTACATGGTATATTTGCCCCAGCACACATGTGGATATCTGCCCCAGCTCTTACGTGGTATATTTGCCCCAGCTCACACATGTGGTTATCTGCCTCAGCTATTACATGGTATATCTGCCCCAGCACACACATGTGGATATCTGCCCGAGCTCTTACATGGTATATTTGCCCCAGCTCACACATGTGGATATCTGCCCCAGCTCTTACATGATATATTTGCCCCAGCACACACATGTGGATATCTGCCCCAGCTCTTACATGGTATATTTGCCCCAGGTCACACATGTGGATATCTGCCCCAGCTCTTACATGATATATTTGCCCCAGCACACACATGTGGATATCTGCCCCAGCTCTTACATGGTATATTTGCCCCAGCTCACACATGGATATCTGCCCCAGCTCACACATGGATATCTGCCCCAGCTCACACATGGATATCTGCCCCAGCTCTTACATGGTATATTTGCCGCTCCAGCTCCGTCTCAGTCTCGGCACCTCCTCATAGTCCCAATACGTGCCGGCGTCGCCGCGTCAGCCGCCGGCGTCAAGGAGATGGAGGCGTGGACTTGGTGCAGGAAGCACCAAGTTCACGCCTCCGTCTACTTGATGCCAGCGGTGACGCCGGCACATATTGGGGCTGGCTGCAGCACGCGGCCGCCCCACGGGCAATTTTTTTTTAAGTGGTGGGCCGGCTGCGCCCTAGGTGGGCACTGTGCTCTAGGTGCCCGCCTAGCGGCAGCGCCAGCCCTGCCCGTGGGAACTTACAATCTAGAAGGGTTTGGGGTGGAAACAGGAGGAGAGGAATGCAAGGTGAGAGTGATGGACTGGTTGGGGCAGTGAGGTGTATTAGTGAGTCGGGTGGTAAGCTTGAAGCGTTTGAAGGAAGGGAAGCTAGGGAAAAGTCTGACAGTACGTGGGTAAGCGTTCCAGAGGATGGGGGCTGCGCATGAGAAATCCTGCAGTCTATCATGGAAGAGGTGATGCAGGGAGAAGCTAGGCGCAGGTCGCTGTTTGACCTTAGGGAGCGTGCTGGGGTGTATTTGGTGATTAGTGAGGACAGGTAGTGGGGAGCTGAGTTAGTGAGAGCTTTGTAGGTCAGGGTAAGGATTTTGAATTTAATTCTGCAGTGGATGGGGAGCCAGTGAAGAGACTCGCAGAGAGGAGCGGCAGAGACAGAGAGAGAGGCAGGTGAGGTGGATGAGCCTGGCAGAGGCATTCAGAATGGATTCATTATTCACTATTCACCACAGGGTCAGAATAAACACAAAAAAATTGAACTCTCCCATTCTCCGAATAGGCATTAAAACTGATAGAAATATCTTAAAATGTGTATGAATAATAAAAAAAACGTCCTGTAAATTTTTTTATAAAAAAAGGTCTTAAAGAATAAAAAAAACAGCCTTTTAAATATAAATAAAAACCGGGAAACAAATTTTTGCTGAAAATAAAAAGAATAAACTGCTTTTTTTTTTTAAAAAAAAATTGTTTACCTTGAATCCTATGGGATTCGCCTGTTTAAACCTGTCTATCTGAAACGACGAAAATCTGGGCATGTCGCTGACACTTGGGCGTTCTGTGAATAGATTAACCATTATTTGTGTATGGGACAATTTTGCTTTGTCAATTCATGTCCAGACGTTAACATGTGCCTGCACCTTCGAAAACCTCCCGTCTCAAGACGTTTAAAAATGATTGATTCCCATGTTAAGGATAGGAGATGCAAGGTACAGTAAGCTTACGCAAGCTGCCAAGCGCGAACGGCTTTCACCGCAGTGTAGCGTCAACTATGGAATATCAATACCAGACGTTAAAATTACTAATCCTAGTGCTAAAGCTTACATATCGAGATGATACGAGAGCAACGACTATGTAATAGAGCCCTATATGATCTTTATGGGATATTGTTCTTTCTCTGAGTTTTTGGGGTCTTATTGTCATAATTTATACAGTGCCAGCAGTTTTCACGGCGCTTTACAATAAAAACTGAGAAATTAAGAAAATTACAATGGGAAGAAACATTGAGGTGCAGAGGGCCCTGTCCAGAGAAGCTTACAATGTAAATAATACATATATATATATATACAGTATATCTATCCTAAAGCAGGCACTCCGCTCCTCAAAATTACCATTAACACCTTCACTACCAAGCGATTTATGTTGAAGAAAATGTTATAATATTTATTTGAAACATGGGATGTGAAGTTAACAATGAAAAATATGGTAAAAGAGGTTTTGCACAGAAATTGTTATTCTGAGATAGTTAAAAAATTTAAATAATGTTAATTTACTAATTTTTAATTTGTCATGTATTTGTTTATCCTTTGCAGAAATATGTTTCTAATCTGGCTTTAAAATGGTGTGAAAATGTTCTTTTGATGTGCTAAGGAGTGCTTTTCGGTGCAAAAATCGTCATAACTCAATTTTGGGTTTCAGAGTGGAAGGAACATCCGTGAAATTGGACATTCCTTCCACTCGCCGCCAGCCGCCCCCCCCACAGCGCTGCAAAGCGCGATCATCCTATAGAGGATCGCGCTTTGCAGCCCTGTCGACGCGCCTCCTAGCGCATAGACGGGGAGGATCTCTAGGCGGAAGCATGCTACGTGCGAGCACACAAGCGGCCCCGTCGCAACGTCACATGGTTTCAAAGGGCGCTGGTAAGTGCGTGCACACTAGGTGCGCTCGTGTGCATCCGGCCTAAAGTGGTTAAGCGATTCAGCTCCGGGGGAAGTCAAAGCACACATCTGTCATTTGCTGGTAACTCCTCCTCTCCCATGACTTTATCAGTTGGTGTACCTCAAGGCTCTGTCCCAGGTCCTCTGCTCTGCTCTATCTACACCTCCTCCCTGGGCAAAATCATTATCAGCTTTGGCTTTAATTACCACCTCTATGCTGATGATCCTCAGATCTACCTCGCCACTCTCATGTCCTCTCCAAAGTCAGCAATGTTTCAGAGGCGCTTTCAGTTCGCTTTTTTTCATTCTAGGTTGTATGATCTTATCTCTGTTTTATTATGGACTCAAGATCCCTCATGCGTTTATTTTCTAATTTTGATCATACCATTTGACTCTCACTTTTTACGACATCTAATCCCCCCACCCTTAATGTTCAATTGTAGGAACTGATCAGTAAACTTCCAGACCTGAGGAAGAGAGGGATCCTCTCCAAAGCTAACCTCAGTCCAATGAAAAAGGCATCACTACCTACTGCTATACTCGTGATAGATATATACACACACACACCTTTTTTTTTTTTTTTAAAAAAAACAAAAAAAACATTACAGATATCAGAGCTGGGAATTCATTTATTTACATCTCAGTTATTATTATTGTGGACATACGGTGCTTTTCATGGTCAGAGCAGTGCATGGCGTAGCCCCTCTCCTGGCAGCAGGATACACAGGTCCCATCCTCCTGTGTCTTGCGATGATGATAATAACACCCCGCATGGGAGCCGCGGGGCTGTGCTTTGTGTGAGGCGTTTGAAGCCTCTTTCATCACGGGCTGCTCCCTCTAGGACCCCGCGGCCTCCGCCTACACTTCCTGCCTCGCTCTCACGGCGCCTACCTCCAATCTGCCGAGCCGCCCCGCTACCTCGCACAGGCCAGGCCGGGGACGCCATGTGAAGGTAGGCCGCAGCGCGCGGGACCCCCTCCCTTACACTCAGGTGAGCTCGTCTCTCCCACCCCACAGGCAGCCGCCTCTCCCTGGGCCCCGCTACATCTCATGTACGCATTCATGGGCTCCTACTCCGGGACGTCACACAGCAGCACTTCCACAACTTCACCGTGACGGCATCGGACATCTCTGACCCCCGGAGCTTTATAGCCATCATCTCCCTTCCCAGCCATGATGTGTGTGATGGGCTGTAATCACATTGTATTACTATGCTGGGACGTTTCTGGTTAACCCTATAAAGGTGCGCAGCTCGGGGGATCTCCCTGTGTGTGTGATCATATAGGGCCTAATCAGCCATTTAATGGCCTCCCTGTTTATTACACATAATATGCATCAGCCTTTCATTAACGCCTCGGCCCCCAGACTCCCCTTCCCCAGGCTCTGCACCCAGCATCCTCATCCCACACCACTTGGGGGACCTGGGTCTGTGCCCTGTGACCAACATGAGGGATTTACATCAGATTTTAAGGAGAATAAACACTTTTTTTATGTGCTATGCAATGTAGGTACGTGTGCTTTTGCGTTCGGGTGCGGGTAGGTACGTGTGCGTTTGCGTTTGGGTGCGGGTAGGTACGTGTGCTTTTGCGTTCGGGTAGGTACGCGTGCTTTTGCGTTCGGGTAGGTACGCGTGCTTTTGCGTTCGGGTAGGTACGCGTGCTTTTGCGTTCGGGTGCGGGTAGATACGCGTGCTTTTGCGTCGGGCTGGTAGGCGTGCTTTTGCGTCGGGGGTGGGTAGGTAGGCGTGCTTTTGCGTCGGGGGTGGGTAGGTAGGCGTGCTTTTGCGTCGGGTGCGGGTAGGTACAGGTGCTTTTACGTCGGGTGCGGGTAGGTACAGGTGCTTTTGCGTTGGGTGCGGGTAGGTAGGCGTGCTGTGCGTCGGGTGCGGGTACGTAGGCGTGCTTTTGCGTCGGTGCGGGTAGGTAGGCGTGCTTTTGCGTCGGTGCGGGTAGGTAGGCGTGCTTTTGCGTCGGTGCGGGTAGGTAGGCGTGCTTTTGCGTCGGGTGCGGGTAGGCGTGCTGTGCGTCGGGTGCGGGTAGGTAGGCGTGCTGTGCGTCGGGTGCGGGTAGGTAGGCGTGCTGTGCGTCGGGTGCTGGTAGGTAGGCGTGCTGTGCGTCGGGTGCTGGTAGGTAGGCGTGCTGTGCGTCGGGTGCTGGTAGGTAGGCGTGCTGTGCGTCGGGTGCTGGTAGGTAGGCGTGCTGTGCGTCGGGTGCTGGTAGGTAGGCGTGCTGTGCATCGGGTGCGGGTAGGTACGCGTGCTGTGCGTCGGGTGTGTGTGTGTGTGTCTCAAGCAGTGCCATGTGGATAGGTAGGTGTGCGCTGTGCCGTGTAGTAGGGGCTGGCTGTGTATTGTGTGCATTGTACAGATCCCTCCTCTGGCCTCGGATCCTCCTCCTCTCTCTCACTAATAATAATAACAATATTGTAGTTCACCATTTTAAGGCTGAGCTTCCTTCTCAGATTCTATATCAAATCGCACATCCCTCCCCTCCCCCCCCACCAGGCTGCTCGCAACAGCAAATGGAGGCCTCCTTGCTACAACTTTTTTTAATTTTATTTTTTTGTTTTTTCTTTTGCTTTCGTGTCTTTGTTAATAGAAACAGAATTTTCTCTTTTTTTTTTTTTTTTTTCTTTCGCCTGATACATTCTAAACAAGGTGGCGCTTGATGGCCATAGACGTGCTTTAATCACAAATAAAAAAAAAAAAAATTCCGTTCCTCTGAGCTCCTTTTGGGATGAGGGATGCTGTGCGGTGTTCGCCTCTTCCCTACCAGCTCAGTAGATGGCACGATAAATGCCTGTTTAGCCAGTGCCATACAAAAAACCAGTTTGCAGGGAGATCGTCGTCTTATTTTGCTAGGGTTGCTTTCTGGGATTATAAAGTGGCAAGCTGGGAAAAATTGAAATTTTTTTTTTCCTGTCAAAATGGCAGATGTTGTGGGGTTATTTTTGTTTTATATAATATTTAATTATTATGGCCTAAAATTTGCAAGGCCAGTGCAGTTCTCTGCCAATTCATGTCAATGGGTAAAAGCAACAACGAGATGACATTAATTGTGTTTAGTTACTTATAAAGCACCAACAAGTTCTGTAGCGCTGTAAAATGGGAGAGTCAGAATAACAACTATACATACACGTTACACACGCACAGAACAGTACTCGTGCTCGAGAGCTACCGGTGGCTTCTTGTTCTGCCTGTAACCCTCAGCCATCACAAATGCTGTAATACCCGTTTCAGTGGTGGTGCTTTTGGCTGTCCTGCAGGGTGTATGAGCTTCCAAAAGGAGGTGGACAGAGGTATATTCATGATAAACCCCTAGCTGTCGTATTTTTTCCAAACGTTGGGCCTATTCCAACCTTGGTGTGAGTTTAACCAGAGCTGTTGTAATCTTCACAACTCCATAGACTTCAATGGCTCTATGTAGTGTATCACAGCCCTGGGTACGTTTACTACGGGGTTGGAATAGGGGCCGTTATGTTTGATATTGTTCCTGTATAAAATCCAAACTGCCATGAACACAAAGCCCACCCTTCTCTCCCATTAAGGCTGGTGTCAGGGCTGCAACTAGCTATTATTTTCATAATCAATAAATTGGCCAATTATGTTTTCGATTCATCGGATTAAAAAAAGTTTACTTCAAAAGGAACATTATGTTAAAAAAAAATCAACTCCTGCCTCCCTTTTTTTTGTAAACAATTTGAGTAGTGTACATAACTTTCGTAAGAAAAATTGCATACTTTTCACACACAAGCACCTGGTCATAGTGATGGATTGATGCTGCATGCCGAGCTTAAGCCTATGTCTGCCTTCTCCCCAAACGAACGCTGCTACGAGCGCTCAGATAGACCTGATGATGTCCGTATGAAAGCAGGGTGAGAAGGGGGGGGGGGCTCTACACGCAGCCTGACAACTTTAATAAGCTAAAGTGGTCAGTGTGTGTAGAGTGTCCCTTTACAATAATTGCATGACCAGAGTGAGAGGAAGGTGCAGTTGTGGAAGAGCGTGTGTTTGGGCAAGGGACTTGACCTGAGTGTGAGAGGGAGTGGGTTTGGGGGAAACAGACTGGACCTGAGTGTGGGAGGGAGTTTGTGGGAAGGAACCGTACCAAAAGGGAGAGAATGGCAGCTCCAGACCAGGGAGGGTGGGATGGTGGCACAGGACTCCAGCTTCATGTAAGGATAAAACACCAGCGTTCCAGTGCCCATCCCCAGCGGCAGTATTCCATGGTTTGTGTTTATAGAGCTGCTACTACAATCGTAAACTAAATAAAATCAAACTGGTTATATCTGTCATAACCCTAGAACTAAATCACACTGAGTAAAGCAGCGTCACGTCTTCTGAAATCAGAGGCACGTTCAATACCTCAGCCGCTGCAATTGCTAAGTTAGCAACTTGCCATTGAACGCCGTTCAACCACTCAGCGCTCAGCACTGCTAATTTAGCACTTGCAGCGACCCGAGGAGATGCTGCGAGTAGCGGAGTGTGACGTATTAAAGATGGCCGCCACCATGAAGCAAGTAACAATTCCGTACAGCAAGATGGCCGCCGCCACAAAGCAAGTAACAATTCTGTACAGCAATGTTAATTTTGAGGTTTTTGTTCACCAAAGCACAAAATATTTATTTATTATTTACCCCTGCACATAGAAATATATTACAGTTCAATTTAGATTTTGTTTCAGAAGTAAACATAACGTTTATTCAATAAAAACTATCATTTGTGGTGTGTGCGTACAAAACGGAATTGTGTTGACTGCTTTTCTTTATCATATTTTGTCCGAGTGATACGAAAAACAAGCTGAATCTTTAATTAAAAAATCGTCGGCCATTTTGGATTCAAAATTCGCATCCAAAGCGTTCAATGACACTGCTGCAGCAATTCAGCAGCTGCTGAGGTATTGAACGGGGCTCAGCTCTGAAGAAGAGTCAGAGGTTATAACCTTTAACTCGGTCTGGCTCTAAGCATTGTGTGCTGTACAAAAGTGGATTAATCGATAAGGAGGATAGTTGTCAACTATTCTCATTATCATTTTCATTAGTTGTCGATTAATCAATTAGTTGCTTCAGCACTAGTGTCAGACGAGCATTTTTAAGAGCGGATGGAACGTCCGTGAGAGTGGACTCAGTGCTGCAAGGCTCAATCCTCCCATGGAGGATCGTGTTTTGCCACCCCGTCGAATGCGCGTCGTAGTGCTTCGGGGAGGCTTTCTAAACAGACGCAGCATGCCCCCCGTAGCACACGCAATTAGTGCATGCGCTACATCGTGTTTGCATCAGTATGGGCGCATATAGTGCACTCGTCTGACACCAGCCTAAAACGTGAGTAAATCCTTCATGAACCTGACCCACACACATTTATTTCTATTGGTTACACTATCGGGTTATTTCTTTCCCATATCCTATAGCTGATTGGACAGTGGGTTATAGAAGCAGGAATTAACACCATGCCTTTATTTTAAGGGTAAATATTCTATTTTCCTTTTAAATACAGTTGTGCTTTATTCTAAATATTTACATACCAGTGTTTGTACTGTTTTGATGTTGCAATGTGTGATTATATATACATGTTTTATTTTTCATTTCCTCTTGTATGAGTATACAGACATGAATGTACACGTTCAGGTAAAACAAAATGAGCCGGTTATGCCCACCAGACGTTGTTCTCATTTGATTGAGAATCACATCAAATATATACAAGTGTTTTTTTTTTTTTTTCTTTTCACCGGCACAAACAAAGTTGAAAAATAATCAATTTGGTATTAAAGGGACATTATGAAAAAATGACCCCCTGCCTCCCACCTTGAGTAAATGGGCAGACGCTGCCAAGATTATTGTTGTTGTTGTTGTTTTTTTTAAAATATATATATATATATATATATATATATATTTTTTTTTAAAATACCCATGTTTTCTCCCTTGTATCCGCGCTGCTCCTCTTCTTCGGCTGAAGACATCCCAAATGCAGATGTACCTAAAGCTTCTTACGCAATTTGCATAACATATGTAACCTTTGTATGTACGGCACGCTATGCAAACTGCGTACTTTTTGCTCAAAAGTTACGTGGGCATCTGTGCAGGACAATGGATGCATTTCTCACAGGACACTTGTTGGGAGAAAGGATGATGTTATCATTGGTCCCTGAGTTGGTCCCTTGTAGACAGGATATACAATATCCTGTCTGCCGATTGACAGCTTTGTGAACAGAGGAAATTCCTTCACTTTGCATAGCACTAAAAGCCAAATGTGACTAGGAGGGGGGGGCACTCCATGAAACCTGACCACTTTAATAAGCCAAAGTGGTCAGTGTGTAGAGTGTCGCTTTAATATTTTGCCGTCAGTCACTTTGTGTGGCCATATTCTCCCAGTGTGACAGGTCAGCTATCCACCCACTCTGTGTGATTGGCTGTCTATGTGCTGGCTTCAACGCTGTGGGCCATTCGCTGTACGCTACAGGATGGCCTGCAGTAAGCTCCGCCCACAGAGAGAAACATTGTGACACTGCAGCCTGTACTTACCAGGTTCCAGTATCTCCTCAAGGGGTGAGATCTCACATTGATTGATTTTTGAGACCAATGTGATATCCAACCCAGATGGGGTATCAAAAAGTTTGCCTAAATCCGAAAACCTCATGCCAGGTATTGATATGGGAGGATCTATGGATGTGTGGGCCAGAGGTTAATGCCCTTTATTTGTGGAGTTATCTGGGGAAGTATAGACAAGTAAAAAGATGGCGTTAGTCTGAGAAGGTTTACAGGTGGTGAAATGGAGATTTGAATTAATACCTAACAGTGACATCCTAGTATCTTCAGTTTCTCCTCAGTTGGTAGATGCATGTAGGTTTCATTGTAAGGAATGCGTAGTGAATTGTGTTGGAAAATCCAGTTTTAAGTGTTTTTTTTTTCTTCTTCAAACTACAGATATGGAAGCGAAGAATCGTTTTGACAGCTCTGGCCAGCCCCTGTTACCCAAAACCTCAGGACTGAAACCGCTGCCTCAACCCTTGGAACCCGTTTACATTACCAGCTCTCTGGTGAAATTTCCTCAGCAAGCAACAGGTATGTGTCCCATCCCAGGCCAGGTGCTGGAACTGTCCATGTCAGGTCTTCTGCACAGAACCCTCTGTGTCTATTGTAATTTACATATTTGTCCAGGCAGTCAGCTGTGTGTACCTAATTCTACATACATTTCAACCTTCAGCACTACTTTTATGTTTGGTTTTTCAATTAATGGGATACTCTTGAAAAACAGAGTTCCAGACTTCTGCTCTTAAATAACTGGACAGATCCTGCTGACAGCCTCTGCCCGATTTATTATTTTTTTATATTTGGGTGAATTTACTCACCTTTTGTCCCTCGCCGCACGCAGCCCCTACTCCTCAGCTCAGGGAATCCTGAACCTGGAAGTCCCTGAAGCTTTTTAACGCAATTTGCTTTCCTACACAACTTGCATAGCCCAGGAACCACTATAGACTTGTGCACTTTTCGCACCCAAGTTCCATAGAGCCTGTGCAGAGCAATGGATTGGATCTGTGTGCGCATGCTCTGATCCCCAAGCGTCGCTGACTCAGACTGCTCGCTACAGTGGGTGATCTCCGAGAGGGAGAAGACGACAGCACACTGTCTTCATGCTAATGTCACTATTGGCTGATCTGGTGACCAGCAGCTGGGAAACGCAAAATCCCAGCTGCTGGGTGAGGTGGTGGAACCTCCTCCACTTCATCCAGGTGTGTGCTTGTTCCTCACACCATGACTATATAAAACAACAATAAAACGGTCAGGATGGGTAGAGTGTCCCTTTTTAATTACTGTTTCAAGATTGTTGACCAGACAGATCCTGTTCCAGCAGGAACCCCTGGTCTTTTTTTTGCAGTAGTAACTCTTCACAGTGTGGCCAGCAATGAATTAATGGGACGTTGTAGCGGGAGGAGAAAAAACGGTTGGGAGATGGGGTGACTTAATAATTATGACCTTTTGGGTTTTCTCCCCCTGTTTTTAGCCTATGGTGTCTTTTCACTGGTTTGCCTAGAGCAGTGTTTCCCAACCCTGGTCCTAAGCTCCCCCTAACATGCCAGGTTTGCCAGATACCTGAAGCACCGCACAGGTGATATGATTTGCTGCTCAGTGATTGCAGGATTCAGTCTGCGTAAGGTAATTCTTAAAATCTGGGGGTCCTGGAAACCAGGGTTGGATACCCCTGGTTTAATGCACTGTCCATAATAGTTTTTATTTTGCACTCTTGAACTGTCAGGAGAAAGTTGTCACCTGTTGAATAGTCAAGGAACGTCTTCACCTCGTCACTACAAAGTGGTTTTTTATAGGGCCAGTGTCAGACAAGCGTTTTGCAGAGTGGAAGGAGCGTCCATGAGAGTGGAGGTTCCTTCCACTCTGACGTCCGTCTGGCCACCTCGCTGAGAGCAGGTAGTGTGCTCAGCGCTGCAAGGCTCGATATTTTTTTTTAACCCCCCCCCCCCCATATGAAGGATCGAGCCTTGCGGCCCCGTCGAATGTGCAATGTAGTGTTTCGATGGGGAGACTTACAGCACGGCCGTTGTAGGGCTCGGAATTCGTGTGTGGCCAGCCGGGAGACACATCAGTACATGCATACCTAGCATGCTTGTCTGACCCCGGCCTAAAACCTTTGTCAACAACTGGTGTTTTATGGAAAACTGTTTTACACAACCATACACTTAAAAAATGAACTGGAGTAATTCCTAGGACATACTACCTGTAAGTGCACTCTGTTTGACAGGCCGGGGGCTTTCTGCTGGCCACATTTCCTTAAAGCGGCTGCAGTGCCACTGGGACTGCCATGATGCTCCGCAAGCAGACTCTGAGGTCCTGGGACTCCAAAGCTTTCCAGTACTGGGGCTGTCATACCTGATCTGTTCTATTTAAGGGCTCGTATAAATGGAGCCTGTTTCCAATAAACATAGTTCATTTGCATTCCTCCAGAAATTGTACAGATAGAATGAACTCTATCTTGGGTGCCTGCCGGGGCTTTCGAGGATAGTTAACCCCATCGTGGTAGTGAAAGGGGTTAAAGAGGTTTGTTACCTTGATATTGGTTTTAACCCTTTAAAGGCAGACATGAAGTTTTGTGTAGTGCAGTCCATTACTTCCCACCCATTAAGATGTTATGTTTCATATGCTGTAATTTAGCTTTTCAAAATATGAAGTGTAGACTCCGTCTGAAACGTGGATGTACTGCTAACGTGAGCTTCTACTAAGGGTGTCAGGGTGCTCTGTATACCAGGGATGTCCAAACTCCGGCCGCCCAGATGTTCCTGAACTACAACTCCTAGAAATCTCTGACTGCATTGGATGGATAGAGAAGCATGGGAGTTGTAGTTCAGGGACATTGGGGGGGGGGGGTGGAGTTTGGACATCCCTGGTGTATACTATGCAACAGGATGGTGTCACACTCACAAGCCCATCTCACTATGTCCACACACGCTGTGATCACACTGTATTGGGAGCCCTCCACACCAGCGCGAAGTCACCGCTCAAAGGGGATGCCGAAATACCCCTAACATACCGTAAAGAACGGAGTGGGACTCCAAACAGCCGGGTGTATAATCTCTTTCTTTATTCGTGGGAAAACAGTCTAATCCATAAGAAGTGACGTTTCGGCCATGACAGCCTTAATCATCGTATGATTAGACTGTTTTCCCACGAATAAAGCAAGAGATTATACACCTGGCTGTTTGGAGTCCCACTCCGTTCTTTACGGTATGTTAGGGGTATTTCGGCAAGCCCATCTCACTGACATGAAAATAATGTACTTTTAATGCCCTGATCTTCGTATCTGTTATTGGTGAAGTAAGGACATTTACCTGTATTACCCACATCGCATGCTAGAGCCAGTTTAAACCCGGTCCCTGGGTCGCAGCATGAAATGGCTTTTTTTTGTGTTTATTATTGTTCTTGAAAAAAATCAGAATGTCAAACATGGAGGTAGATTTCCGTTTAAGGTGTGGATAGCTTGTACTTATTTAAATCAAATTTCTTTGTTAGTAGCTGCATAAAGAATACAAGTTTTTGAAGCCAAGAAGAAAACAAAGGCGTAACCACGTGTTTTAGGAGAAAGACATTTGCATAGAGTAATGCAGAAATAAGATTTTAGGAGTTGGTTACTTACTGGACCCTGGACTTGCCAAAGGCTGTCTTGAATGTATAAAGTGTTTTAAAAACACATATTCTCGTCAGCCCCCCCCCCCCCCATGGCTGTAGGCTTATTGCTAGAAATCTTAATAACATACAGAGCTGAAATGTTGTATTTCTTTTTCTTCTTCTAACTCACAAATTAATTCAGATTATTTTTTTTCTCTTTCCTCAAATCCATCCAATGTGACCAGTATTCACTTTTTCTATTGTTATAAATCGACCGATATCTCTAGACCTGTATATTTACCCACCTTCTGCCCTTGTGTATATTGGGACGGATTTGTAATTAAATATTTATGGTACCATCTTTGTTTATTCAATGAGGCAGCAGCGCTCTTGTAAACTTCTGTAGCTCCTCTAAGACAATCAAAAGAATAACAAAACATTAAATAAATGTTGAATATTAATTTCTATTAAATGTTAGTCTCCGTAAAAAGAAAAAAACAGCAACTTTTTATTTCCTGCTGAGTAACAGATTTATGCACTTCATAGATATTTTTTTTTTACGTTTGCCTCTCTCTGTTCTTTAATGTTTAGGACTGAATTGCGAAATGCCAGTTAATGGTCAGATATCTCCTACTCTGTCCACAAATGCCCAGGGGGCGTTTACGATGGATTCCACCCCAAACTACGACTACCTCTGGAAATACACAAAGTCACCCATCCTCAAAGACTGTCATGGGCTCTCTCAGTATCAAGTAAATGGCTCAACCTCTACAGTGGCCAATGGCCCCTCCTGTAAAGGAAGCTTGCTGGACAACTGGGGCAATCGCGCTACCGGCCCCGCTGCGTCTTTCAGCTTCAATGTGCAGGACTTCTGCAATATCAGCGAGGCCAATGTGAAGTTGGTGACTGCAGCTAATGGAACAAACCATGGCTTTTTAGAGACTTCAAAACCAGTTAATGCCCCGGCTTCCAGCACACAGACGGTTTGCAAGGCTTCCAAGGAGAAGGGACCAGAAGACATGGGGTCCTGCGTGACTGAGGAGACAAGCAAAGACAGAGAACATGTAGCGTGTCAAGAGCCATCTCGTGTGCAAACAGGTTTAGTAATTTTCTCCTCTTTCCACACTATTTTTATTAAACCACTTTATTGACATCTGAAATATGGCTATTTGGCTTAATATAACGGCGCTTGCAGTGACGAATCCAGGGGTTTGTGGCTGGAGCTGCCTGAAGGGGTCACTTTGATTAATGGTGGCCCACTAATACAGGTCAAGGGAGGAAGACATTGTGTCCAATTGAGGTGGAAGATGCTTATAGAATCACATCAGACGGTCGTTTTTTAGGGGTTCTACTGTAGAATTACAGATGGAAGAGTTCTGGTTCAGTGCTTTCACATAGGTGTGGGAATATTTTTTTAGGGGCATTCTAGTGATATTTATTTTTTTGTAACCCTAATTAAATACAGCCTGGTTATCGGTACATGGATTACTTGCATGATGTGTCTAGATAGGTATCGACTACCTCTTCCCGGCAAGGTCTAAGCCTACATAAGTACATAGGTACTACATACATACAGTACACACCACATAGTGCACATATTTCATACTTGGGTACATAAACAATGCTCACCAAGTACACGCCACACAGACCATATTCAGGTAAGGCCGGGGTTAGACGAGCGGAAGGAATGCCTGTGAGAGTGGCGTTCCTTCCACTTGACGCCTGTCTGGCCACCTCGCTGAGTGCAGTTAGTGCACTCAGCGCTACAAGGCTCAATCCTCCTGCGGTAGATGGGTCTTTGCAGCCCTGTCCAACATGCGTCTAGTGTTTCGACACGGAGGCTTTCGGCACGTCCACTTGTAGAATGCAAAATTCGTGCCTGCACTACAGCGTGTGAGCAGCCCCGTCGAAGTGTCACAACGCAGTGCGCTCGTCTGACCCCGACCTTAAGTAGAGCTACTCTTTTTAATACAACACTGGGTGCACACAGGTTCATGTACATACAGAACACACTGAACACCTGGACATACACCCATAGATTCACACTGACTTACACATACACTCACCTTTCCTTGGTGGCCGTTGCCTCCTTTCTCCCCCATCTCTCCTGTGTGTTCTCCTAATTTGTCTGTGGCGAATGACCTTTAGGTCGCTTTGGAATAATATAATTTTTTTCTATATTGGTATCAACGAGCTAAACGTTGTGACCTGAGCAGGTACACTCTGGTTAAAGGAAGCATTTAATGATGGAACCTGCGTTAATCTGATCTGTTCAGCAGACTCCACTTCCTATACCTTGTTCATAGTTTGGGGCTTCTGCTGTTCTGTGCAGGAAGGTGAGGATCTCTGATTGGCAAAGAAACTGGAACCCTAGTGGGAGAGAACAGCAGATTAGTCCAGTGATTCATTGTACATCTTTAAAAAGTAAAAATGATTCTGCAAACCTATCCAAAGATTTAAGAAAGCTAGCGATTCAGCAGCAGAAAGAATTATAGAGAGGATGAGCGCAAACGCTACTGGAATATCTCTTCATGGGTTTTTGCTTGCAATCTGACAAGAGCTTTTGGTGGGTGATTAAACCTGGCTCCCAAATGGCATGGATTTATCCGTCTAAGGGAACTATCAGGACTGTTGTGTAGATTGGTCAGGTTCTTCCACATTGGTCTCGAAGGATTGTTTGTGTGTGCGAGCGCTGCTCTTCGTGTTTTGGGGCGTTTTCAATCTGCAGCACGAACGGACTTTAAACTGCAGCCCCAAAATTGTAAGCTAAAAAATGGACATAAAGAGCATGTCATGTGGTATCGGAATGGTTTTAAAAAATCTCAGTGACCTGGACACTTCAGGAATAAGCAATGTTCTCAACCCAGCAAAGTGTGTAAATAATCGTTGTCTTTCTAATTGTATCCATTTGAATTCAGAACTACAAAGACATCTGTGCAATGGAACAGACGTGAAATCCGCTCCACAAGGTCACGCCGAATCCAGCATTCTTCCACCCTCTACCATCAGTGAATTGGATGACTCCTGCCAGCAACTATCCAGTCTAGAGATATCTCTTCCTCTCCACCCCAATTCCCAGGAGTCTTTAGGGTCTGATTTCAATGAAGGTAAAATGTTTCTATTGAATTTCCATTTCTGAGGCAGGATTCCCAAGCCTTGTGGAAATGTAACCGGATATGTGGTAGTCTTAGCATTTCCACAGACTTTAATGGCTCTGGTAACGTTAACACCAAGCTTGGAATAATGGCCATTGTGGATATGGTGGGTCCAATTTGTGCTGTTACTCTTGGTTGGAAAAACCCCATCTATATGGAAATGTTAACCTCCCTGGCTATTTTCTATGGGCAGTATTACAATGTTGGTGCTAACTTAACCAGAGCTGTTGTTGACAGCTCCATAGGCTATAATAGCTCTGGTAAGTTTACAACAGCTCTGGTTAAGTTAGCACCAACTTTGTAATATAGCCCTATGTGTTTATTTTCAGTAGCAAGTATACTTTTCTTTACTTTAGAAGCCAGACAGGCTTTTGTTTGTCATCCACAAAGCGCCGTGATCCTCCTGAAATGGGAGCCCACTGCAACCCCATCGAGCTGTCATAATGCTGCGATGGACGCTGGGAAGAGGGAGTCACATGGATGCGCTGAGTGTGCTCGTGTGACCCAGGCTTGAGACTGAATGCAAACACACCTGGATTTCAACAGGGAAACTCACAGCATCTTCCATTCCTTTTTAAGTGACTGAGCAGGTGGGGAAGACACTGCCGAGGCTGCAATGCTTCAAATGAGTGGCAGGGAGTCTTGGTGGCTAGCAGGTCTAGGACGCAGGGATCAGATCAGCTTGAAAAAGCTGATCTTCGATCCCTGAAAAATGATGCCATCGGAGCAGGGCATCCAAATATGTTCAATTTATTGTCCATAATTTTATTTCTACATTTCAACACAAACCGCCCTTTTATCAGCAGCAATGCAATTTCTTCCAGTTTTTTTTCCTTCTGTTTTGTTTCTAGTATGCAACTTCATTTTTAATCCCTTAAACTGAATCACAGATCACACTATGAAGAAAAACCAAAGCGTTTTCCTTAGACTTGTGAACCCCACCATATTGCAGTTACACTTAATTGTTGCAAAAAAAATATTATTTGCAGGTTTAAAAAAATTACTAAAAAAGAACATCCATCAGATAAAGTTACGTACATCCAAGTAATGGAACAATAGAACCTATAAAACGTGGATAAAAGCTGTCAAACTTGTTCATTGAGCATGGATTGATACAGAACATGGTGACTTTAAAGGCTCGCTCAAATCAGTCAGTGGTCATCTCGTGAAACCAGTCTAGGGAGAGGATTTCTCAGCAAAGACTTCCCAGGACTCAGCTCTTCTAAGGTTTTCATCAGCCAAGAGTTTCCAACTCGGCTTCTTCATGTTTCTGAAACGATCACACATTGATGCTCCATTAAACCAACAACATCCTATGTCACACAGCCTAAATTCCACTTGTTTCGCTTTAGCTCAAGTACATCCATTTGGCCACTAAAGGGGTTATTCAAAGAGCACTAAATTGGCCGTGAAATTGCTCTAGACGTTGACTTTCCCAGTATGGTGCAATTTCGTGGCCATTCAGCTATTCAAAAAGCAGGCAATTCACCTAATATTGGTGAATTGCCAGTGAAATACGGTGGCCTTTGGCGGCAGTGAACTCCCCGTAGAGAAGGAACGGTTAATCTATTCAGAGAACACAGAACAGCACCAAAATACCCTACTTTTCGGTGGTTTCATTCGACAGGTTTGAACAGGTAAATCCCATAGGTTTCAATGTAAAAATAATTCCCCTTTTTTCTTAAATATTCAACCGTTTATTCTTTCCATATGCAGCAAGAGTCTCTTTATTCATTTTAACTTTTTTTTTATAGGATTTTCTTCGGCGACATTATTTTTTCTGATTATTTTTGTTGGTGTTGTTTTTTTGTTTTGCTAACAGACCTTTTTATTACTATTCATAGGACCTTATATATTATTTCCAGGCATTTTAATGCAATATTTATTTTTAGCGCCTTTTAAAAGTTGGTGTGTGTTTTTTTTCTTTTTTTTTTTTTCTTTTATCCCTGTTTGTTGGCTTTTTCTGGCGTCTTTTCGTAATGATTTGGCGGGTGCCTTCGGTGGTTTTGCAATTCGATAGTTTGCGTCGGTTTATCGGATGCGTGCGGCGGGTTTATTCGCCTCACTTTGGGGACCCTACGGTGAATGCTGAATTCACCACAGGGTCCACGAATTTAACTCGCCTAAGTGCGCCAAACTAGAGAGCACCGAAATGAATAACCTCTTAAATAGGTGCACTTGAATTAAAGGGCCACTACCATCAAAAAATGAAATATTTTTACTTTGTTTATTTTATGTTTCTGATCTCTTAAATGTGCCTTGTTTTTCCTCATCTTTGTCTTTAGTTTAAGAATATTTTACTGTGTGTCACTGGGTGCATCCATTGTGTGATCTTTTGTGTTGTAAACTGCCCCCCCCCCGTATCTTTTACAGCATTTGCTCCTCACTGTGTGGCTTTGAAGGGAGTCTAGGGGTCAGTCACCAACTCGGAGGATTGTATTGTGTGGGATATCAAAGGACATCACCAGGGAGTAGATTATAAATCTTTTTAAGCACCCTGTGTTATCTCATTCAACTGCAAGCTCTTATTTCAGGTAGCAGGGACAAGACAATAGACCTCCTGCTGCCTTATCTAAACATTCTCCTCTCCACCTCATTAACCGTTCAGTACTGTAGAAGATAAAACCACAGCAGAAAAGAAAAATGTTTGCACAGATTTTGGTAAATGTTGCATCATGGGAAGAATCCACAAAATGGAAACATGAGATAAAAAGCCTAACTTTAACTTTATTTTCCTTTTTTATATGCAATTACTTCAATCAAAGGAAAAAACCGTAGCGTGGTGTTTTTTTAAGTGGTAGTGTCACAGTGGTAAAGTACTTTATTTCTATGTATTAGTAATTGCTTGTAAATCCTAATCACAAAATATTTTGAAAGAATGTAATGTTTAATCATTTATTGCTTTTTATGTTAATGACAGATCCAGGAAGCAGCACCTTGTATGATATGGAGGAACAGGTGGTGGAGACACAGCAAGAAGAGGATCCACTGCATGAACAACAGACTTTGGATAGTCCTTTAGATTCCAGGCCTTCCTCCATTCCACTTTTATGTGAAACCTTTGTAAATTCCTCTCTACTCAAGGATATTAGTGTTCCTCCTATTCAGGGAAATACTTTAAAGCAAGGTAAGTTCCCCTTCAGCTAGTGTAAGACAAGTCCTGTAACTTGTCATGGTCTCTCTTATGTATTGTGTCAATATAACGATGCAGCCGATCACCAGCCTCTTGTTTATAAATCATTTAAACCACATCTGAAAAACACACATTGTCACTGCTTGCAAGAGAATTATTATTTTATTATAATGTGATCTCGTTTAAATGACTTTCTTGTGCTTTTTGAACCAGACCCGAATCCGTTCAGCATCTTAAATCAAGCATTGTACTGCTTTGCATCCTATATTCAGTCTGTACCTGTAGTGCGTTATTCCTATTTAATTTAGAGCCTATTGACTTAAACCCAAGCGCTTTACTTAGTGGCTAAGTCCCTGAGCTTTTACTTGCATAGAACCGCGCTGCAAAATCAAGAGAAAAGTTAAAAAAAAGCTTTAAAATGCTCTTATTGGTGGGATGTTTCCAGCACCAGGGTAAGTACAGTATACTATGCAAGGAAGTGGTCCCAAGTATTGGGAAAAATACGGTAATGTTGAGTGGCAGTTTAACAAGAAATCTGTTGGTCCTCAATGTTTGTCTGAGAAGCTTCTGATTGGATGTTGAGTGATGACAAACCAGGACGTCATGTGCTCAGCCAAAATGGCGGAGCAGCAATAACTACCAAAAGAAGAAACGCCAGGACCAAAAGTGTGATTACTTCTAGCCATGTTTCCCTTCTTCTCCAATCTCTCGCTTTCTCTATCGTCCCTATCTTTTGTGTGTGATTCTACATTTATATGTGTCAGAGGTATATCCAGAGGTTGGTTCAGGATGATTATTAACCCATACTGACATCCCCATGCAACGCATTGAGCCAGTTTGATACTTCTCAATGGAGAAGCATTGTGGCGCTGAAGAAATTCTGTCACTAGGTCAATGAGCTGGAAGAACCCAATCTCAAAAGGTTGTCTGGTGGCTGATTGACAATTTCAGATTGTAGGGTAGACCACCTCTTCTAGAATGCCAGTCACAGAGGCCAGGAACTGCTGGATGGCGGTCATTTTTATGACACTAACCATTTAAATTATACATGGTCATAATGTGGCTAGGTTGACTGTAGAAAACTAATAATGTTCCCCACCCCCCAAAAAAAAAAAATCAACTTGCACACTTCGTGTCGGCGCCCCTTTATTTATTAGTTGCTAGCTTTTAGACATTAAGGTGTACTTTGCTGCAAATGCGTCACCTGGTGTTACATTCTATAAAACATGTCTTATGTGTGTTTTGGTGATAGAAAAGAAAACCTCAAGCATGAAATCTGCTGTGCGCCGTCACCAGTTTGGGCCACGCTTGGATCATGCATGTATGTAAAAGTACATATTTGATTATCGCTTTTATTAGGTGTGGTAGGGATCTAATTCATGCTATTCATGACTTGAGATAAAAATAGAACTACTTCCTCAGTATGTGATTTGTAATGCAGTGCTTTTGTCTTGAATGTTCAGGCGTAGCAATGATTTTATTCTTTATATAGATTTACATAAATGTCCTCGGGCACTATCATCTTCCTACAGCTAAAACAAGGACACTAAGGGGACAAATTAGCATTTGCTAGGCTCCCCTTAGTGTCCCCGTTTTACCTGTTGATTACAGGGCAGGCATTGAGTCCAGCAGCCTGCCCCATAGCGGCCGCTAGCCTCTTGGATACTTGGGGCAGCACTAAAGCGCCCCCTCCATGGAGACCTTAGGACTATATGAAGGCTTCTGCTGCTGGGTCACATGACCGGTAGGATCTCGCCTCTTGCAAGATCCTGCAGGTCGGCAGCGTGATCGCGGAGGGAGACTGGAGTCTTTTTTTTTTTTTTTCCCCAGTCTCACTCTGCTCCCAGCAGCCAGAAGTGGTGGTTCGGGCAACGGGAGAGGTATTCGGATTTTTTTTTTTTTGGGGTGGGGGCGTGCATCTGCTCCTAACTGATTCTGCAGCAGTTCTAAGCTGTAGCAAACTTAGTTGGTGACAGCTGTGAGTAACTTGCGTTAGGACGATGTGTTCCTAACGCTATTTACTGATAGACTTTGCACTCCCCATGTTAAGCATAGAGAGTAAGCTGGCGCTAAAAAACACTAATACAGATTCACTAACAGATTTTTTTTTTTTTTAACCCATTGGCAACTGGGAGGTGATCTGGGCGTAACACTCATTAATGTGAGTTCTAACATTAAGGAGGTGATAGTGCCCTCCCTGTTTCAATAGTTTGTTCATGTCAAGGGTAGGCATGTGTTAAATCCTCTAGAACGGTGTTTCAGTTTTGTCGTAAGAAAAAAAGAAGGGGAGGGTGGTAAATATGAAACTTATTTTCTTGGTCTTCACATCTCTATTCATGTCTGTTATGACACATTTTATTTCCAGTTCATTTCATCTATCACAAGGAAACACCCTTTTGTGTTGTTTTCATAGACCCTTCATTCCATACTCCATTGTTTACAAATCCTATATAGTCTAACAGGTCTATTGAAAGAAAGGTGAAACTCAGGAGAATGACTGGAGAAGTGAAAATTCTAGTTCAAAATAACCGATCCAGAAAAATTCTCCCATTTATCTCACGTTCCAAATAAGCTATTTGGTCTAGATTGTTCTCTTCTCCAGCCAATTCTCCCGAGTTTCACTATTCTCTGAATAACCCTGCTAGCAAAAAAAAAAAATAATGAACAAAAAATTGTGTGTGTGTGTGTGTATATATATATATAAGTGCTGACTGTTGCCACAAATCATATATACACACAAAACTGGCGTGTGTGTGTGTGTGTGTGTAATATATATATATATATATATAATTACAGTTTTGTAAGCTACTAGCTGTAATAAGGCGTTACTCTCCACCACTAATGCCACCCATTATTTTGACAGATTTGACCTTGTGGTTTTCACCGATTATCTGCTGTGGTTACTGTTTCCTGTTTCTGTCCCTGCACTCCTTTTCCCCTCCTCTTTCTCTATTTCACCTGTTCCTACCTACGTCCATACTTTCAATCTTTAATGTTTTCCTGCATCCATACTCCTCACACCACAACTCTTCCTGACAATACCAGTCCTTCCCCTGTCTCTGCACCCTTAAGATGTTCACATAAAATCTATGTCCTTCATTACTCTTGTACTCTTAAATTGTGCTCCTTATACTCAGGGCTGGATTTACCATTAGGCACAGTAGGCATGTGCCTACAGGCGCCTGCCACAAGGGGGCGACCTTGCTCTGTGTGTGTAAAAAAAAAAAAAACAAAAAAAAAAAAAATTAATTTGCAATAATTTAGACCACTGTATCTCTGGAGCCCTAAGGGCTAGAGGGACATATGAGGTATCATTGGAAAGGTCAGCTTATAGCCAGGTTATATTTATGTAAATATAAAATATCTATTAGAAAAAAAAATGAGAAAAATATTATTTTAACACGCACTATTATTCAGTTTACAATTATAAAGTGAACAGTGATGCTGCACTAACTCGCCTCATTTACCATACTACCAGCAAGTGTGTATCTGGTGAAGCAACGCATTGTTTAATTCACAACCTAGACTGTGGCGCTGCAGTGAGGAGGGACAGGAGGACTTTAGAACCTGCATCCCTGAATTGTACACCGCAAAAGGTTAAGTGAGGTGTCATTGGAAAGGTCAGAGTCTAGTCTTTACTATGATACCAAACAAGACCATGTAAGGCAGGGTTTCTCGACTCCAGTCCTCAGGACCCACTACAGGCCAGATTTTGCAGATCACCTTGGGGAAATACAGCCTGAATCCTGCAATCACTGAGCAGCTAATTAGATCACCTGTGCTGTGCTTTGGATATCCCACAAACCAGGCCTGTTAGTGGGTCCTGAGGATACGAGTTGAGAAACACTGATGTAAGGTGTTAAAATAAAAAAAATGAAAAACGTAAATGCAAAATATTTTCTTTCTGTTCTACAGCAGAGGCAATATATGCTTTTACATATTAAACAAACAATGCTGCTGCATTCACTGCCCTCCTCCTTTAACCATTCTACCCCACTGATTCCCTCACTCCCTACCCCCTACTATGTCTTCCTTTTCTACAGTCTCAGAGGAGTATGTAACAGAACTTCTTATGTCCTCCTACACGACCACCTGTCCACTTGGTCCTATCCCCTCACACCTTATTCGACCTGTCCTACCAGTTACTGTCCCTGCTTTGACTACTGTCCCTATTTTAACCTCTCCCTCTCCTCTGGAATATTCTCCTCTGTATTCAAACGTGCTTCGATCACCCCATTCTAAAAGAGCCATCTCTTGATCCTACCTCCCCCTTGAACTACTGTCCCATCTCTCTGCTCCCCTTTGCCTCCAAAATCTTAGAACGTCTGACCTATAAACCGCTCACCAGTTTTCTTGCTGCCAACTCTCTACTCGATCCGCACCAGTCTAGCTTTCGCTCCCAACAATCTGAGACTGCTCTGACCAAGGTGCCTAATCATTTAGCTGCCACTGAAACCAAAGGTCACTTCTCCCTCCTTATTCTTCTTGACCATTCCGCTGCTTTCAACACTGGTGATCACCCTCTACTGCTCCTCACGCTGCGTCAACTTGGCCTCAGTGACATCACTCTCTCCTGGTCCTCTTTCTGTCTCTCTTTTCGCTCCTTCAGTGTCTCCTTTGCTGGTGTCTGTTCACCACCCGTTCTTCTTTCAGTTGGGGTACCTCAAGGCTCTGTTCTTGGTCCCCTACTCTTCTCGATCTACACTGCCTCTTTAGACAACCTCATCTCTTCCTATGGATTCCAATATCACCTCTATGCTGATGACACCTAATGCTATACCTATGCTGATGACACAAAATCTACCTTTCCTCTCCTGATCTCTCTCCTCATGTGCTGGACCGTGTTACAGCCTGCATGTTGGCTGTCTTTGACTGGATGACTTCCCGTTTCCTAAATCTCAACCTCTCTGAAACTGAACTCTCATCGTCCCTCCCTCTAAAACCTCCATTCCTGTGCCAATTTCTCTTCAGGTGAATGGTGGAACCATTACTTCTACCTCTCAAGCTCCATTGCCCCAGGGTCCTCTTGGACTCCAATCTATCCTTTACTCCTCACATTCAGTCTCTAACCAAATCTTGCTACTTCACCTAAAAAACATTGCACGCATCCGTCCCTTTCTTTTTTTTTTGTATTTAAGATTTTTTATTTTGTAAAGAAGTCAGCATATAATCAAACATAGTACTACTTGTGAAAAATAACAAACATCCCCCGGAAAGGGGGGGGACCCAGCTTAAAAGAAATAAGGGGGGGGGAGAGAGGTGTTATTGCTCTGTGTTCCCCTGAGACATCTATCAAGGGATGGGGGAATCTCGGCTTCAAAGTAACAATATGTCATAGTGGGGGGGGGGGGTAGGGGTGGGGGGAAATAAAAATTTGGGGGGGCAACAACAACGAAAGTCTGCAGTCAAAAGCACATAATACACGGGGGGTTTCATAGGAAATCAGCAAAGTCTCAAATAGTGAAAAGAGAGATGGGGAAAGGAAAACAAAGAGAGAAAATAATAATAATAAAAAAAGTCTCAGTATCCCCAGCCGGGGAGTATCATCAGAGGTGGGTATAAAAGGACCCAAAAACATCAAGAGAAAATAAAAAACAGTCTCAGGTGTCCCATCAACCCGTGTCTCTAAAAGGGGGTACTTGCTTGGCAGGCAGCTTGATCCACGGAAGGCCGATTCGCGCTGCCCAAGCCGCTGCATCTTCGGTGGATCGAGGTGCCCCAGAGATCTCCGCTTCAACCTCCATCGCCATAAACACCACTGTGTCTGCAGCAAGGCAGACCTCATATAAAGTGGGGGAATCCACCGCGCACGGGTCACAGGGTGGTGCAAGAGCGGTCGGGGCCCCCCCGTAAGACGTCGCTGCCTCTTCCACTTCCTTCAATAGCAGAGCCGGGGATGGGGTGATAGGCCCAGGTTGTGGCTGCCTTCCGGCCAGCCCGTGGGGGTCCTCCCGCTCCAGATACGGACCGGGATCTCCACATACCGGCTCACAGCTCGACGGTCCACTAGCGACTGATCCGTCCCTTTCTTAATCCAGACTCTACTAAAATGCTCATCCAAGCTCTTATCACCCGCCTTGACTACTGTAACCTCCTTCTCTCTGGCCTTAAGAGGTCCCAGATTCTCCCTCTGTAGTCTGTAAAGAACGTCTGCACCAGACTCCTACACCTCACCTCCTGCACCTCTCACACCTTTCCTCTCTGTCAATCTCTACACTGGCTCCCTGTTTCCTTTTAGAATCCAATTCATTATACTGGTGCTCACATACAAAGCTCTCCATAACCGCGCCCCTGACTACATCTCCTCCCTTATTAACAGGTACATCCCATCCCCACCACTTCGCTCAGCCAATGATCTGATGCTATCCGTTCCTCGTACCCCCCAACTTTCGCCTTCAGGACTTCACTCTAGCTGCACCCTTTCTATGGAACGCAGCTCAGGCTCGCTCGTCTCTCCAGTACTTCAAGAAGTCAATCCGCTCACTCCATGATCCCCCATTTCCTGCTCCATCTTCCCATTCAGTCCTCATGCAACCTGCTACTTCAAATACCCTATTCAACCTCACCTAATGTGTCACCCTCTCCTCTTAGATTGTTGGCTCTGCACCTCCCAGACCTGGTCTGGTACCGCTCAACATGGTGATGCATTCTTAGTACTAGCTCTGTGTCCCCAGACCTGTCTCTGCATTTGTAAACATGCCTCTGTTCCCATATATCTGTCCCCATTCCTCTAAATCTTTCACCACCCCATAAAGCTGTTCTTTCTGTGTTTACAATCTTTAATCTGCACGTCTACACTGTCACCCCATCAAATTTGTTCCTGTCCCACTCCTGGCCCTTCACCCGTAACTTCCACTCCTAATGCTGTCTCTACACTCCTAAAATTATCTCTGCTCCCCTAAACATGGCTTTTTTCCAGTATACCGGTCTCTGCTCTTCTAAAACTGACTATATCCCGCCCTTATGGCTGTTCCTGCTCCCTGTATCGCTCTCCTCTGCTTTACAAAGATACAAACAAACCACACAGAGTTTCAGGTTAAAACTCGTCAGATAATTTATCACTTTCCCTAGGCGACTGGACAAGTAAATTATTGAACTCTGTTATATACTGTTCATAATATGTAGATCTCTCGTTCAAGCTGGACTGGCCACACAAAAATGAATGTGAAGTCCTCAACTTTATGGGTCTAAAACTGCATAACTAAATTTAGTCACAGTAATTAAATTCCTGGATGGCTCTGACTGTGTGGCTTTCTTGTGTACAGATAGCGCATCCGATATGAGTGAGGAACCAGAAGAACCCAAATCACAGGAAACAATCCCTGCAGTGGAAAGCATCTCCCGAGAAGTAATCGCTCCAGAAGACACAAGTCCTGGGCCCCGTGGTTTTGTGGAACCAGAGGAGGAAGACCTTGAACCTGGGGAAGTGAAAGGTAAATCTAATGCTTTTGCAGTATTCATTGTTTCACAATGTCATTTGGTTGACGTATCCCTTGGTTTGAAAATACATTTGTGAGAAACTTTGGAGCCAAGGACACCATTTATTCACTAATTTTTGTGTAAATTTATTCAGATATATATATATATATATGTGAGAGGGAAAATTTGTCTGTCTTGGCTTTTTCTAATCTTAGATTGCACTGCTGTGGTTACAGTGGTTAAAACCTAAACTATTTATGAAAAGGTAGCAGAGGTTCCCCTCTGTGTGCCACCCCACCCCACGCTTTAGTATTTGGCTACAGTTGATAGACCACTATATCATAGCTTATTAGCTTTACCTCATTTGATCGGAGTACAGATTAATAAATTCCTTTCAAATGTGCTGCCCGAATACCTTTCAAGTCCGTGACTCGTCAGAACCCTCTGCTAATGAGTGGGCAGGAGAGCTGACCTACAGGCATTTCTTCTCTCTGCATCCACACATTGATGGCACAGTAGTCGGTGCATTTGCATCAATGCACAGGCCAGGGCAACACGCATTACTTCCTGCCTCGGCACAACACCCACAGACCAAAGGGAAGGTGGCGGCACACTGAGATGCTATATACGTCTAGTCTATTATCTGTGCTATAGCAACCTCTCGGGATACTTGGTTCCAGCCAATCAACACGGTCTTCTAGCGTATACACAGCCGTAGACTAGAAGTTGTGCAAAATATCTTTTTATTCCATAAACAAACGCCACACTTGTCTTGAATCACAATTGCAGGTGATTTAAACAAAACCACTACAAATCAAAGCCTAGCTCCGTTACTATACATACAGCAATCCTACCTATCTAGAAGCCATACTCTAATAAACAAAAGAAAAAAAACAGCCTCTCTTTAGAAGTGTTACTGCTCCCCACCCTGCTCTGAGCAGTCTAATTATAAACACTATCTAGCAGTCAGCAGCCTGGGACTTTACCTGTCGCTTAATTGGTTAATTGGCAACACGTGTGAGAGAGGGTAGAGGCCATGCAGGATTCTGGGTCCTAAATACCTTCCCTCAATTACTTTCCCAGACATCCTGTTACCCAACCGAACCCATGTACCCTGTCACATATCATTATAAACGATCGTGCAATGTCCTTACTTGATAATGTGTTTTGGAAAGTTAAACGGCCAATGTTTGATGTGCATCAAATTCTATCAGATATTGAACATGTACTTGCGCTCTTATCTTCCATTTACAATTCCAACCTGTACTCCTGCGGATTTTGGTTCTTTACTTTGAGTGTTTTGCGTATAATGGCAGACGTTCACTATAAGAAGTCATTGACAGGATTTTATGCGAACGCTGTTTCTATGCATCTGCATCCTCCCTTTATATCACACATGCAATCCTGTTGCTTTTATCCACATGAATTTAGTTTTTGGGTTCAGCCAGGTACAAATTGTAGGTCTAAGGTTTTGCAGATTACTCCCTCAAGCTATATGACGGCCATTAGATATTGCTGACTGTGATCCAGGAGTTAATGAGGATAGTGATGCTGCCCTAGTATTGGTGGCTGAGGCTGAATTGTGTATTTTCTTTTATGCAGGTTGGTTCTTTTTTTTCTTTTCATCATATCAGTTTTTATGGACGTAAGTCTGAGTTTCGTATTTAACTTTCTCTTCATTGGAATCTTTCTACCTCACACAAACTGTTTTATCAATGTATTGCAAGTTCTTTCAAGGTAGTCCAGACGTGAACCACTTGCTCAAGTTCTGTTAATCTGTATATGTGTTGTTTTCTTAATATCTTGCATTGTATTACTTTGTATTTCTGTAACTGTAACACTTCAATGTTCTTGAACCCAGGACATACTTGAAAACGAGAGAAATCTCAATGTATCCTTCCTGGTAAAATCCTAAATAAATAAATAAATAAATAAGTGACCCAGATAGGCATCAGTTTGCCTAACTATCGCCAAAATGATCACCTGGTGGGAGGTAGGGCTGCATCTCATGTGCTAAGGAAGCCATTGTATTTTGGTTGTGGTTCCCGTTCAGGATGCATGCGGGCATATTTGAATATGGTATAATTTTCTCTGTAATGGCCGAAACAAATTCTAAGACCTGAACGGATCACCCTGAAAGACTAGGCACTAATGCCTGTTCCCATTGCTCTCATAAACTTGTTTTTGGTCTCCGAGCACTTTTATTGGCTCATTCGTCATTCTATGTTTGCTGTAGGTAATGTGGCACGAAGAAGGATGGCTACACCAGAAGAGGTGCGTTTTCCGCTTCTGCATGGGTAAGTCTGGCGTAATAAATGTGAGCATGCTGTCCTTTAATACTACATGACGAGTAGCTATAAAACATGTTTTAGTTTCAGTGATTTGCTTCCAGCACTATGAATCTCAGTTCTAATCTTCTATTAAAGCCCTTTTGTTCAGTAATTTTTTGACATAATTAGTGCTGCTACTATGACTTTGACTTCTTGGGATCCTTTTGCAGCTTAGACATTGACACATTCTTTAAAACGAAACCTGTCAACTTCTTTAGTATTATTGAAAAGAGGAACATGCCGTACAATATAAAAAAACTCTGGGTAAACCTGTTTGGTTTAGAGAAACGGCGCCTTAGAGGGGATCTGATAACTTTATATATAACTTTTAAAAAAACGATTGGATGACTTCCTGCAGACACAGAATATTAACCTCCCTGGCGGTTCGATTCTGACATATTTTATATGTCAGAATCGGTCCTATTTATTTTGGCCCCCTAGCAGTATAAGTGTGGCTCAGGGATTAACTTTCAATACTGAAAGCGGTATCCCCGAGCCACACTCGGGCCGATACTTGCATGTCCCTGCACTCCCCCGCAGTCACTCTGCAGCCGATCGCGATGTCACACTTCCTGTTTCACTCCTCGCGAGAAGAGATCCAGGCAGTGTGACGTTGCGAGCGGCTGGAGGAGACTGTGGGGATCAGCGAGGGAGCGCAGGACATGTAAGTATCCAGCCCGAGTGTGGCTCAGGGATACCGCTTTCGGTACAAAAAGTTAACCCCGAGCCACACTCGGGGAAAAACGTCAGGGTGGTTAAGGGTCATAATATTTAATATGTGGGTAAAAGCTTCTTGATCCAAGGAGAAATCTGACGCCATTCTGGGGTCAAGAAGGACTTTTCCCCCATTATGTTGCAAATTGACTGGGTTTTTTGCCTGCTTTTGGATCGACAGCAGTAGGTGATGTGTGAGAGGCTGAACCCGATGGACGCTTGTCTTTTTTCAGCCTATGTAAACCTCTTTTGGATTCTACAACCTTACCTTTTAAGGGCGCACAGTCCATAGAAAACGCGCTCGTCTGACCCCAGCCTTGGAGCTAAGCTTCTGTGGAATCGGTTAGCAGCTGAAAAGCTCCTCAAAAATCCGATACTCGCCTCTCCTCTCGTGGCGAAAAGAGCGGCTGATCCATCGCTTCTGGCCACCGTGAGCATTGAGGAGAAAAGTCCCCAGTCTCCCTCCGTGAATCACTCCACGGACCTGCAGGATCTCGCGAGATCAAGATCCTGCATGTCAGCTGACCCGGCAGCACAAGCCTCCATGGGAGTCCTATGAACTCCAGGAGGGGATGCTAGCGGCAACGCCTTAGTGCTGCCCCAAGTATCCTGGAGGGCTAGCAGCTGTTACAGGGCAGGCTGCTGAATTCAGCGCCTGCCTCGTAATCTGTTTGTAAAATGGGGACGCTAAGTGGAAACTTGCGAGCGCACATTTTCCCCCATGCGTCCCTGTTTTAGATCGGGGTAAGTGATTAGTGCCCATAGTGAGCAAGGAGTGAGATGGAAAGGACTACTGAAGGTAGCGCTATCATGTCCTACCTTGCTGAATACAAATTAATATATACCTCAGACCCCAATAGGGGTAAACGAACAGTAATTTAAGTAATGGGAGTGGCAAATGTTGGTTTTTTTTTTTAACACCTATGGATGATTGTCAAATGTGATTTTTGTCCTTTTTTAATTTTTTTTTATTATAATTAAAAATTTAAAAGTTCAATTTTATATGTAATTTGTATCCGCCAATAAGGTAGGACCGAAACTGGTCCCTTCAGTAGTTATTTTCACCACACTTGCACTATAAAGGAACCCATAACGCTTCAATCCGATTGGCTAATCCACTTCCTGATCTGAGACTAATGCAAATAGAAGGTTCTTTTGTTGTTGATTTAATGCTGTGGCTCCCAACGCTGTCCTCAGGTACCCCCCCAACAGGCCAGGTTTGCAGGATATCTGAAGCACAGGAGATATGATTTGCTGCTCAGTGATTGCAGGATTCAGAATGCACTTCCACATGATAATCCTTAAAATCTGGCCTGTTGTGGTACTTAAGGACCATGGTTGGGAAACCCTGATTTGAATAGACACCTCAGGCTTATAGTATAGTAAAATTCACCTTGTATCCTGGTCATTCTCTGCACTCTTCTGGCTGGATGACACTTAGTGCAGGAAGCATCATGGTGCTATCCACCTGACAGTCGCCTGGGACCTACTGTATATCCCAGTTCTCTTTCTGTGAACAGATTAACAATGCTCTACTCTATGTAGATAATAGATTGAAGGCTGGAGTGAAATGTGTGTTATCCACTCTTTCCTGCAGCTGGAAGAGAGAAGTTCGTATTAGAAAAGGAAGCAATCGGTGGCAAGGGGAAACCTGGTACTATGCTCCATGCGGGAAGAGGATGAAGCAATTTCCTGAAGTTATTAAGGTAATGCAACTTCGTTATCTGAACTACTGCCAGTGGAAGCTCTGCTTGCCATTTTATTGTAGTAGAAGATCCCATTTATGTTATTTCTAACACGTCACTTCTGTACAGTCATCTTACAGGAACATCTGGTTCACATAAATTGCAACATTTTATAGATTTGATTTGAGGATCCTGATACTTTTTTTTTTTTTCTTTTCAGTATTTGTCCAAGCATGTAGACCCACTTATCCGCAGAATACATTTTAGCTTCAGCCCTAGGATGCCTGTTGGAGACTTTTATGAGGAACGAGACACCGGAGAAGTGAGTTCTTTTATTTATTTATTTATTTATTTTTCTAATGTTATTTATGCTTTATTGTTCAGTAGAGCCTTGATTAGTTGAACATTTACTGTTGTTTGTGGTGGCTATTCAAATTTTGTGGTTTGATCATCATAAAATGTATTCGTCATCAACATGGGGTATTGACCATATCTTGACATATTTTAGCATGTTATCTGGGTAATTATTTCAGCATAGTCCATGTGACTCTCCAACTTGACAAGAATATATACTTACTACCAGAGCTCCACAGCTATAAACCTCACAGTAATGTGCAGTGTGTATGAGCATATTACAGAGCTCCACAGCTGTAAACCTCACAGTAATGTGTAGTGTGTATGAGCATATTACAGAGCACCACAGCTATAAACCTCACAGTAATGTGCAGTGTGTATGAACGTATCACAGAGCTCCACAGCAATAAAAATCACAGTAATGTGCGTTGGTTAGAAACTAGGGGTACAGAATAGGGTTAGAAACTGAGGTTCAAAATTAGGGTTAGAAGCTAGGGCAACAGATTAGGGTTATGCCATTATTCCATTGGTTCAATTGTACCGCATGGTACTGTTTACCCAATGAGGGATTGCCCGCTCTCTATACCTCCTGTTTTGGTTGAATCCCTCCACGTGACCGCATTATTCTCGGCTGCGAGACCTATATAAGACCTGATACATTGTTTCTTGGCGTCCCTGAGGAGCAGACCTACGCGAAACATGCGTTGGACATGCCAAATTTCTTCCCTCCCCGATTCTCTATGCCTAATACAATCTTTTTCTTATTGAAATGACCTCTATAGTGGACGATCGTGGCATGCGGTTAACATGCACCGATGCATAATGCTTCTCTAATGGGAGTATTTTGTTCTGGAGTGAGGGAGATTTTTGATTTGTGTAACTATACCTGTCCAAACTGTGGGCTCTGAGTAATGAAGTACTACATCTGACTAGATACAGTCAGGTCCAGAAATATTGGGACATCGACACAATTGTACCATCTTTGGCTCTATACACCACCACAATGGAGTCGGAATGAAACAAACACAATGTGCTTTAACTGCAGACTGCCAGCTTTAATTTGAGGGTATTTACATCCAACTCAGGTGAACGGTGTAGGACTTACAGCAGTTTGCAGATGTGCCTCCCACTTGTTAAGGGACCAAAGGTAATGGGACAATTGGCTTCTCAACTGTTCCATGGCCAGGTGTGTGATATTCCCTCATTACCCCAATTACAATGTGCAGATAAAAGGCCCAGAGTTAATTTCAAGTGTGCTATTTGCATTTGGAATCTGTTGCTGTCAATTCTCAAGATGAGATCCAAAGAGCTGTCACTTTCAGTGAAGCAAGCCATCATTAGGCTGAAGAAACAAAACAAACCCATCAGAGAGATAGCAAGAACATTAGGTGTGGCCAAAACAACTGTTTGGAACATTCTCAAAAAGAAGGAACGCACCGGTGAGCTCAGCAACACCAAAAGACCCGGGAGACCACAGAAAACAGCTGTGGTGGATGACCGAAGAATTCTTTCCCTGGTGATGAAAACACCCTTCACAACAGTTGGCCAGATCAAGAACACTCTCCAGGAGGTAGGTGTATGTGTGTCAAAGTCAACAATCAAGATAAGACTTCACCAGAGTGAATACAGAGGGTTCACCACAAGATGTAAACCATTGGTGAGCGTCAAAAACAGGAAGGCCAGATTAGAGTTTGCCAGACAACACCTAACAACAAAGCCTTCACAGTTCTGGAACAAGATCCTATGGACAGATGAGACCAAGATCAACTTGTACCAGAGTGATGGGAAGAGAAGAGTATGGAGAAGGAAAGGAACTGCTCATGATCCTAAGCATACCGCCTCATCAGTGAAGCATGGTGGTGGTAGTGTCATGGCGTGGGCATGTATGGCTGCCAATGGAACTGGTTCTCTTGTATTTATTGATGATGTGACTGCTGACAAGCAGCAGGATGAATTCTGAAGTGTTTCGGGCAATATTATCTGCTCACATTCAGCCAAATGCTGCAGAACTCATTGGACGGCGCTTCACAGTGCAGATGGACAATGACCCAAAACATACTGCAAAAGCAACCAAAGAGTTTTTGAAGGGACAGAAGTGGAATGTTATGCAATGGCCAAGTCAATCACCTGACCTGAATCCCATTGAGCATGCATTTCACTTGCTGAAGACAAAACGGAAGGAAAAATGCCCCAAGAACAAGCAGGAACTGAAGACTGTTGCAGTAGAGGCCTGGCAGAGCATCACCAGGGATGAAACCCAGCGTCTGGTGATGTCTATGCGTTCCAGACTTCAGGCTGTGATTGACTGCAAAGGATTTGCAACCAAGTATTAAGAAGGGAAAGTTTGATTTATGATTATTATTCTGTCCCATTACCTTTGGTCCCTTAACAAGTGGGAGGCACATCTGCAAACTGCTGTAAGTCCTACACCGTTCACCTGAGTTGGATGTACATACCCTCAAATTAAAGCTGACAGTCTGCAGTTAAAGCACATTGTGTTTGTTTCATTCCAACTCCATTGTGGTGGTGTATAGAGCCAAAGATGTTGAATTGTAGATGTCCCAATATTTCTGGACCTGACTGTATATGTGAAGTCTATCCACGGTTTTTCAACCTGTGTTACTACATCTGCCCTATTGCTTCATATTTGACAATTGGTACATGTAGGGCCATGTTACAATGTTTGTCATTAAAGCTGTTGTAAACTTACCAGAGCCATTATAGCCTATGGAGGTTTTAAGTTTACAACAGCTCTGGTTAAGTTAGCACCAAGTATGTAATATAGCCCGTAACGTGTAACCACATGACTCATGGACAGGGGCACATTCGGTCCTAATATATAGTGACTTTTTTGGATTGAAGAACCCGTGTCACAACATCTATCATTTTTTTTTGGACTGGTACACACCTTATCTGGTACTTTTTGTTATGCTGTTAGGGCAGTATTACGGAGTGCTTCCTCCTTCTTTCCTCCCTATTGGTCCAGTGTGGTGTGTTTTTTAGACCCCCTTTTTTTGTTGCGGTCAGATCCTCAATTTCCTTTTTTGTGTGTTTCCATGGTTTTGGCTTTTGTATATTTTGTGGTGTGGTTTTATCTTGATTACATTAATAAAACTTTTTTATTTTTAATTTTGAGACCCCTCATCAGCTTTTTGGATCATTGTGATCTATATGTTCTTAGAAGCTTGGGGTAGAGAATAAATGACAGAAGAGCGAGGGGAAAAAGTAAAAGGGAGAAGGAGAACATTAATGAGGGGAAATGGAGAAAGAACATTAGAGAAGTGGAAACATTAATTATAATGACAGATGGCAAAACAGACGGACAAACATATTCAGAAAGACAGATAAATGGATACACCGAAGGGCACACAGAGATGAGGACAATCCTCTCCCCTCCCTCCATACTGTCCTGCCTCTTGCTTCCAGCTCGCCCAGCTGCTCCTCGTGCTTTCTCCCAGCATCAGCACAGCAGGGTCCTCTGGTCACATGACCAGTCCCTGCTATGGAGTCAGAGGCAGCACAGGGGTTACTGGACACCTGTGCTGCCATACAGGAGAAATCCCTATAGTGGAGGCAGTATGTTGTGCTGCCTGTCACAGGGACGTGCAAGGCCAGTTCCCTACTTCTGCCAGCAGACACAGCAGTTGAAAGGATTCAGGACACCCTCCCCACCCCACAGGCCCTCGGTCGGTGCCTGAAATGCCCAACCTATCAGTCCACCCCTGCTTACTACTTTGTCTATAACCAAACGTAAAGCCTTCTTTCTTCCAAAAGACAGTCAAACTTTTAAAGTATAAACAAGCAATAATCTTTATAGCATCAACTTATGTCTGCAAAAACGGCAATTTGAAACTTCGGAAAAATAGTGCTTTGTTTGCGCTTACTTGTTTTTCCATAATTTACAGAAAGTTGTGTATGTTAGCACCATTTCATATACCGATACATAAGAAACTCGTGTAACAATTTGTGTATGTATATGTACCGGGTGTCCATAAAGTCTCTTTACAATTTCAAATATTTATTACAAAGGCAAATGAAAAGACAGATAAGTGAAAATTATTACAAAATGAGATGTATATATTTTAACCTCCCTGGCGGTATTCCCGAGTGTGACTCGGGGTTAAAATTTCGCTACCGCAAACGGTAACCCCGAGCCACACTCGGGCTGGATGTTTACTCACCTCCTCCTGGCTCCCTCGCTGTCCCCCGCAGTGTGATCGCGGCGAGCTGCTTCCTGGAAGGCTCCCTGCGAGTCACATGATACATGGGGGCGGGACCAGCATAAAATAAATCTTTTTACAGTTTACACTTTGGATTATACAGTGTAATGTTTATGAACGGCCACTAGGTGGCACTACAGGATAAGAAATAGACCATACATCGTCTCACCCTTGTTTTCAGACAGATTTCAGTGTTTTTTGTTGTATTTTATTGAATATCATTTATTTGCATTATTTTGGATAATTATTTTTGGGATCATAAATTATTATGTCGTGTTTCAAACTTTATCGGACTCAGTGTATTTACTATTTATTTTTTATTTATAAATATGGGGCACCATTCGTTGCATGAAGCACATCAAGACAGTACTCGATTTCTTGTCATGTTCGCTGTAGCATACCCTCATCAATGGTGGCAATGGCATCAGTGATCCTCTGCTTTATTTTAGTGATGTCCTGTACCTTTGTTTGATACACCATATCTTTAACATAACCCCATAGAAAGAAGTCGAGGGGAGTGATATCTGGTGAACAAAGTGGCCAGGGAATTGGGCCACCCCTTCCAATCCACCGGTCTGGAAATGGGGTTCATTTAAGAGTACCTCATTCATCAAGATGGTACCTGAAATACACAAATGCAATGTGATAAAAACCTTGATAACCAGTGAGTACATAGAAGAAATCTGAAGATATCTCATCATTTGCCTTTGTAATACACTTTTCAAATTGTAAAGAGACTTTATGGACACCCTGTGTGTAAAAAAAAAAATATATATATATATATATATATTTTCTCTTTGCTTATTTCCATGTCGTTTTTATTTTTCCAGGGCAAGCAATGGATGCTACTGTGTTCCGAAGAAATTCCCTCCCGGATCTTGGCCATCACAGGGAAAAGGGGACGTCCTCGCAATATGGAAAAAGAGAAAGTAAAAGCGAGTAGGGTGAAGAGAGGAAGAGGACGACCTCCTAAAGTCAAGATGATTGATTTGCTGAGCAAGCCTGATGCTAAGCTCCTAAGGAAGTTGGAAAACCAAGGTACAAACTCAAAATTGTACTATGTTATGAATCCTACACCTGTTTCCTAAAGTGTAGTATTTGTAATGTAACGGCATTATGTAAACACATGGTCTCAGCAACCGTTTCAATACATAAATAGCAAATTGCTGGAGATTACAGTCCTCTCTGACACCTTTCATATTGCAGGAGGTATGGTGCAGGTTTACTAAGGACAGTAGGGGATCCTGTGTTCTGATGCAATATTTTTCCAACTTAAGCATTTGTCTTTCTTCTTTTAGTGGTATGTTGTTTTCTAGGCACCCATATTGCCTTTTGTAAGCATTGTGTGAGGTCTGAGCCAAAAACTGAGGTGGTAGCATCTTAAAATATTTTGCAATCATTTTCCCAAACGGGTTTGCTCTGCTAGGTTAGTTTTTTTAGAAGGTGTGGGCCTTCATTATATTTGGGAGCAAGATCTATAACTCTCTTTGACCATCAAACAAGAACAAATCCTTGATTTCGTGAACCACTCTGCAATTATTACAAATACTCCTATAGAAGGCAAAGGGAGAAAAAACGTGAAAGGGGTGAAGTGACCCTATCTGTATGTCGTCTTACATCATGCCACTCTGCGGCGTTAGAAGTAATCTGTTTTATTGCATGATTGTTAAATCCAGCACTTAATAACTCTCTGATTTAACTGACCACATTTTTTCTGCTGCTGTTATTGCTAACTGGCTGGTTTTTGGTGTGTGGGGGCTTTTTTATTATTTTTTTAAATTCTGGTTTTCTTTGCTTAAGATTGTGACAAGCACCTCTGAAGTTCAACATACATACATACTCTGGATTTAATCCACTGTGTGAACACGCACCCTCTGTTAGCTCTCCAGTAGAATGCAAAATATAAAGTAAAAATAGCAAAAGGTATTGAATAAATGGCTCTAGAGGACAGCGTGGTGCATATGCAGTTACTAATATTCTGGACTAGTACTTCATCATGCCATGACATTTTATTAATTTGTATCCACCTGTCAAGATATATGTATATGTGTGTCATTCTTGGCCGCACTTACATGGCCATATGTTATCCTATTATTATGCGTTTTCTTTGTGGTGGTTTTTTGCAATGTACCTCAAGTTTCTTCTTTCTGAATCAGATATCCTGAGTGATGTAGAAAAAGTGCTACTGAGCAAACTGAAAAAGAAAATGAGACGGAAGGTAGGTTTTGATCAAAGTGACATCAATACTATTTGAATTACCAAAACGGATTTATTTATTTTAAGATGCCTTGTGTACTTCATTTGTTTTTTTTCTTTTTGTTACGTGGGATAACCCTTAGCTGGTAACCCTTGATAAAGGCGATACGCCGAAACGTTGGGTTTCCTAGTCTGGACTGTTGCGTCTCCCCTCGGGGCTCTCTATATCCATGGTACTTATCTTTCTTTCTTAAGTAGGTATTTTGGTTTGTTTTATATTTGGGTTACCAATGCTGCCTTTGCTGTATGATAATTTGTGCAGGTCATATTGATGTGGATGTTTTTGTTATAATTGGAATCTGTGCATCGCACAGACATTCCTTATTGTTGCTTTGTATATCTACTCATTTCTCTTGTGTTTTCATTACTGCACGTATGTGATCATTTATATTTGTTCTTTCGCATATGGTTATCTATTTATTTGTTACTATCAATAAAGGAATATATACTATTTTACTTGGTGTGTGCATACAGTTCTATTACTTCTTTGTGTTCATCTTCAGCCATAGGGGGTGGCTTCTTTCACTGGATAGCACCCTTAGAATATTATTTCACTTGTCGTGTGCAGCACAATTTATTTATAACCCTTAGCTTGAACCTGTATTTTATTTATGGTGTTTATCCCCCCCCCCCTCTTTTGTCTGGAATTCCAGTAGAAATCTATATTGCCGTTTCACTTGTGTGCACTTAAGCACATTGATCTTCTATGGAAGCTCTGAAGAGGTGGCTGTGTCAGTAGGATTTTGCTTAAAATATTTTATGTACAGACACCTATCACATTGCTTTGGGAAAATGGAACAGATTTTTTGGGGGCGGTGTTTGAAGATAGAGATACAGTTGTGTTCAAAATTATTCAACCCCCACTGAAATTGAGTGTTTTGGCCAGTTTGACATTGATTTTGATCAGTCATCTTGCTTACAATTAAATCAAAGAGGCACGTGTAGGTCAGACAAATATAACATAACATTTATAATGAAATAACCACAAATGTCTTTTCTGTGCTCACATCATTATCAGTTTTATTCAACTCCCAAGTGACATTCAATCTTGGTACTTAGTGCAACATCCTTTTACAGTTATAACAGCTTTTAAACGTGAAGCATAGCTTGACACAAGTGTCTTGCAGCGATCTACGGGTATCTTCGCCCATTCGTCAGGGGCAAAAGCCTCCAGTTCAGTCACATTCTTAGGCTTGCGCACTGCAACTGCTTTCTTTAAGTCCCACCAGAGGTTCTCAATCGGATTTAAGTCAGGTGACTGCGATGGCCACTCCAAAATGTTCCAGCCTTTAATCTGCAACCATGCTCTAGTGGACTTGGAGGTATGCTTGGGATCATTGTCCTGTTGAAAGGTCCAACGTCTCCCAAGCGTCTGGTTTGTGACGGACTGCATCACATTGTCATCCAATATCTCCTGGTACTGAAGAGAATTCATGGTACCTTGCACACGCTGAAGCTTCCCTGTACCTGCAGAAGCAAAACAGCCCCAAAGCATGAATGACACCCCCGCCATGCTTCACATTAGGCAAGGTGTTCTTTTCTTCATAGGCCTTGTTCTTCCTCCTCCAAACATAGCGTTGATCCATGGGCCCAAACAGTTCTAATTTTGTTTCATCAGTCCACAGAACACTATCCCAAAACTTCTGTGGTTTGTCCACATGACTTTTGGCCTACTGCAGTCGACTCTTCTTATTCTTTGGAGACAGCAAGGGGGTGCGCCTGGGAGTTCTGGCATGGAGGCCTTCATTACGCATTGTGCGCCATATTGTCTGAGCTGAAACTTCAGTACCCACATCTGACAAATCTTTTCTCCGTTCCTCAGCAGTCACACGGGGACTTTTCTCCACTCTACGCTTCAGGTAGCGCACAGCAGTCGAAGTCCGCATCTTCTTTCTGCCACGACCAGGTAGCGTTTCAACAGTGCCCTTTGCCTTGAATTTGCGAATGATGCTTCCTATGGTCTCTCTTGGTATGTTTAACATCTTTGCAATCTTCTTATAGCCATTGCCCTTCCTGTGAAGAGTAATCACCTCTTCTCTTGTCTTCCTGGACCATTCTCTTGACTTCACAATGTTTGTAACCACACCAGTAAATGTCTAGAAGGAGCTGAGTATCACAGTCATTTTAAAGCTGCCTAATTGGTGCTTATTATGCTTTATTGCTGCTCCGTGACATCCACAGGTGTTTTCAATACCTGATTGAAAACACTTGAATGAACCTCTGTTCTTCAGAGTGGTAGTCTTTAAGGGGTTGAATAATTGTGTCAATGAAGAATTCACAAAAGAAACATTTACTACTGTATTACAAAACCAATTGATGTCATTTTAGTTGCATATGGTTCTTTAAAAAGTCCTTGTAGGATTTCATTCTGAATACAATTACAAATGTACACTAAATTCCCTAAAACCCTTTACAGCATTGGGGGTTGAATAATTTTGAACACAACTGTACATTGTTTAGAGTGGTCCTTATTGTGTCTCGGGCACTAAAATGGAGTTCTATTTGTTTTAATTAAACGTGTTATGGATTGCTTTGTTGCTTTTTGTTAACATTATTAATTTTTCCCTCTTTTTTTTATTTTTATTTTTATACCAAGGCCAGAAGTCAAGAAGCAAAACTCGAGGCTGCTAAGAGATTAAAAGTGAGTCCTATACCCTCTTTAATGCAAATGATGCAACGATCAGGGATGTACAATGTAGCTTTGAAGTGCTGAAACATGAGCAGACTGCTCTATATAGTGTCTAATCAAGATTCTATTCCTATTACGAGTGAAGAATGTGATCGCCATGTAACAGCTGGATCACTTATGACATTAATAGTTTTTTTTTAAATTACCCAGACTATTGATGGTGCTACAGGACATTTGAATGCATTATTATGTATACTAGAACAACCTTCCACCACAAACAAACATGTGCCATTTATTTATTTTTGCTCTGCTACAGATTTAAATCAAGAACCATACTTTGTCTGTTTAGATCTCAGATTTTTATGTTTACATATACTGCAATGTATCTATTCCCTGTCTAATTATCTCTTCCTTTCCATATTCATACTGTGTTTTTAAAACCTGTTTCATGCCAAGTTCACGTTGGTGGCTCACAGGGTCTTGGCCGAGGGATGGAACTATTCCACGGCCCAGTCATTTGCTCAAATTTACTCCAAAATCTGGGACGTTCAACTTATGGATGAATTTACAGCTGTGTCCAACCACCCTTTGCCTTCTTATCATAAAGTTTTGGTCCCCATGGCTGGCCCAAATGGGCTCTTAAAACGGGGACTACTGATTTTATGTCCGCATTGTAGTTTACCTGTTGGGACTTTTGGGATGTTTGATTGGTGCTCCTTCCCTCCCTGTCTCGCTCCCTCTCTTTCTCTGTGTCTATACTTTTTCCTCCTTCTGTCTTCTTGGGACTTGGGTAGGCCCCATTCTATTTGAACGTCTTTCGTTCGTCTTTTTCATTTACCTTGCTCGTTACTAAATTTTGGGCATTATCTGTGACGATCATATACTTGTCTGATTTCGTACCTTTCAATAAAATTTCATTTACACAAAAAAAAACTATTTCAGAAAAGCCAGGATTACATCTTTATGAATAAAATGTTTGTAGAGCTTCTTTGTATATTACTCGACTTGCATCCATGCTTTGGAATTGGTCTGATTTGACCATTTTACCTACACCATTTCCTTTTTATTTGAAAATAAAGGAACAGAAAGACAAGGAAGATAAAGAAAACCAACAAAAAGCCAAGGAAATTGCTCAAAATCAGGAAAAGAAGAAAGTAAGGCGAAGAACCAAGGAAAAAGCAACACCCCTTGTGCACAAACCAGATAGAAAACAGCTCGCCCAACAGCGTCGTCTGGAACAGCGCAAGCGACAACAGTTTATGCTGGAGGAGTTGAAGAAGCCCATGGAAGACATGTGTTTGTCTGATCAACAGGTAAGCGTGTAGGCTCGGGAGATTTCATGCGTTATTTAAGAAAAACAAAAATTGTCATCTCCGCTGCTTCTGTAGGTCACTTGTGTTTTTGTCAGAGAAAATATATGCGCCGGTCCTGCAGTGGAATTCAGATCTATTTTTCATCCAAATTCATTGTGTGACACAAGGTCTGACTTGCACATCAAGTGATAAACATTTCTTATAATAGCTTGTGTATTGTAGGAGAGCATGGTTTGAGTTCACCCTTACTGAATGTATTCTCTAATACATTCTGTCATAATAAGGTGACCTTTATATTCATATATTCTATCTCCGATACATTTATGTGGGCTTTCTCACTATCCACCTGCATGACCTTCAAATGTCAACCACTTGGATTTCTAGTTTGTTGCCACAAATCCTTTTTTTTGTTCATGCAGAACTGTCAATCTGAGAGTCCTAGACTTTCTTTGGTATGCTCGATTTTTTTTTTTACCTTTTTATAAATTGTATGGAATTACTGCTACTCCTTCTCTTTTTTTAATTTTTTAATCCTCTGAATAAAGACTGCTATTCCTCTTTCCAGCCATTACCAGACTTCCCCCGGGTGCCGGGAGTAGTGCTGTCCAGCTCTGCCTTCTCAGATTGCTTGACCACTGTGGAATTTCTGCAAACCTATAGCGGGGTACTGGGGCTGGATGGTAATAAGGATGTTCCCAGCCTGTGTACACTTCAAGAAGGCCTATTCAATATGGGAGACAGTCTGGGAGCGATACTAGATCTGCTGGTTAATCTCTTGAAGGCAGCAATGTTTGACCCTGGACTACCACATTATTGGCAGGTTTGTTTTTCCAAATCTTTCAGACCGGATGACCAATTGTAAAGTGACCTTGCTGGTTTTATGCTTTTTTTTTAAAAATTTTTATTGACTTTGTTTTATTCTTTGTTAATGCCATCTTTTTCATGTTCTTGCAAAATTTGGCATCAAGCTTGCATAGCATTTACCATATCCTATTTTCTCAGTCCATCAAAATTCTAGGTGAAAGAGTTTCAGAGATAAGCCCGAACCGAGATAATGTGTCAGAAATTCTCCGGATATTCTTGGAGGCATATAGCGGGGATATGGAGTTGTGTGACAGCCTTCGCACTCATCCTTTCCAGGCCCACCCTCCTAACACAAAAGCTTCCATTCTTGCTCTCATTGTAAATGAATTGAATGGCAGCACACGTATTATCAGGTTAGTTTGTAATGAACCTGGAAAATTGTTGAAAATGGCCAAAAAAGACTTCATAGTTACAGTTAAAAGTATTTATAAAGCGCTAACAACTTCTGTAGCGCTGTACAATGGGTGAGACAGAATAACAAATACATACAAGCTAAACACACACAACAGTAGGAGAGAGCCGATAGAGACTTCTTGAAGGACTAGAGAGACGGGGAGAGTCTAATGATGCAGGGAAGTAGTTCCATATAAAGGGGGCAGCTCGGGAGAAGTCCTGAAGGTGAGAGTTGGGGGTGCGGGTATGAGGAACTGATAGCATCAGATCATTGGCAGAGCGAAGTGGTCAGGACTGGAGGAACCTGTTAACCTCCCTGGCAGTTTTTTCGAGTGTGGCTCGGGGTTAATTGCATTGCTGAAAGCGGTAACCCCCAGCCACACTCGGGGCTGGATACATACCTGTACCTGCACTACCTTGCTGACCTCCGCGATCGTGGCGTCCTGCCTCCTTTCTCGCGAGATGGGAACCAGAAAGCATGACGTCGCAATTGTCTGGAGGTGACAGCGGGGGAACGCAGGGACAGGTATGTATCCAGCCCCGAGTGTGGCTCAGGGTTACCGTTTTCAGCAATGAAATTAACCCCAAGCCACACTCTAATACCGCCAGGGGTCCAAATAAATTGTAACGATTCTGTCATATAAAATATGTCAGGATCGTAAAGCCAGGGAGGAAATGTAGGCAGGGGTGCGGTTATGGAGAGCTTTGTACGTGAGCACCAGTATTTTGAAATGGATTTTAATTGAAACCGGGAGCCAGTGTAGCGCTTGACAAAGGGGTGAGGTGCAGGGGGTGAGGTGGATGAGCAGGGCACAGGTATTCATAACAGATTGCAGAGGGAGAATCTGGGATCTCTTAAGGCCAGAGAGAAGCAGGTTACAGTAGTCAAGGCGGGAGTTAATAAGAGCTTGGTTGAGCATTTTAGTAGAGTCTTGATTTAAGAAAGGAGTGGATACGTGCATTGGTTTTTAGGTGGAAGTAGCATGATTTGGTTAATGACTGAATGTGAGGAGTAAAGGATAGATCGGAGTCAAAGAGGACCCCGAGGCAACGAGCCTGAAAGGTAGAAGTAATGGTGGCACCATTCACCTGCAGGGAAATGGGCGCAGGAATGGAGGTTTTTGAGGGAGGGAAGAAACGAAGTTCAGTTTTAGAGAGGTTGAGCTTTAGGAAACAGGAAGCCATCCAGTCAGAGACAGCTAACAGGCAGGTAGTAACATGGTCCAGCACAGGTGGCGAGCAATCGATGGAGGAAAGGTAGATTTGGGTTCATACACTTTGTACGCCTAGTAACACAGTTCTGTCATATGCCCTAGCTAACCTGAAATTAACTTGTGCTTCACAATGAATTTCACATTATACGACTGCATGCACACCAATAACACAGAGAGGAAAACCAAGGCGGAGAAATTAATTCCATAATGCAAATTGCAGTTCTATGTGTAAAAAAAAAACCAAAAAAAAACCAACCTTTTTAACTGATTTTTTTTTTTCTTTCTTGGAATTCCTAACCTATGGCTTTGTATTGGCAGTGATATTGATAAAACACTGGAGAACATGTCTGTCTACAGAAAAAACAAGTGGATCATTGAAGGCAAACTTCGCAGGTTAGTTCATTATCTCTCACAATGCTGTGGATACTGTACAAGGCCTATTGAGCTGAAGGAATAGTCCTGGAAAAAGAAAATGCATATATACCTGTGGTGGGTTTGCGAGGTCATTTGAAGTGCTCTCAATTACTTTTTGCTTTAATTTAAATATATTAATCTCTTCCTTACAGTATCGTTACAGTTACAAGCATTTATAAAGCGCTAACAAGTTCCGTAGCGCTGTACAATGGGTGAGACAGAATAACAAATATACATACAACTTAAACACAAAGAACAGTGTTCGTGTGTAATATATATATATATATATATATGTGTAAAAGTTCAGGAAACTTGCTTGTAATTACTAAATTTTCCTACCTAATGTGACGGAAAGTTTAGATTTTAATAAGGACTCGGAGGCGAGTATTTGCATCAACTTCTTTTATTGCACCCACAGCAGCAAAAGATGAATGCAATGAACACAAGAAAAAATAAACATAGGGGCATCCCCCCCCAGCGGGGAGGTCCCAACCCCAGTCCTTGGTACCACCCCCAAGTTTATATATATCCTGAGCAGGAGCAGCTTAAGCCTCTTCTTTTAGCAGCTAACTTCAGAAACCAAAACGGCCAACAGCGGCGAACGAAGAGCCAATGGCGGCAAACGAGGAACCGAACCAGTCGAACCAGCTGGGAAGTGAAGTCTCGCAGCATTCATGAGGCTGTGAAGAGAACACAAACACGAGCCAGGCATTAGAACAGGGAACCCGTCAGGAACCCAACAACGAGCACCCACCCACCGGTTGGAAGTGGTCCATCATATCTACATAAGGGGACATCCCAAAAGTGGACAGAAAGGTTAAAACCCCGTCAATGGATCCCCCGTCACCCATCAATGGCAGAAGGAACAAACCACAAGTAAAAACTCGATGTTCAATGATTTATTAGCAGTATATATTCAACATGAGAACGGGAGGGTGTGGTGGGAAATACTCGCCTCCGAGTCCTTATTAAAATCTAAACTTTCCGTCACATTAGGTAGGAAAATTTAGTAATTTCAATACAGGAACTCGGAGGCTCCTATTTGCAGGTTTAACGCACCAGAGCCTGAGACATATGGGTGAGCGGGCGAAAATAAAAACGGCGAAAGGTAGATTCCTGCGACCAATTTGCCGCTTTCATCAAATCCTCAAGTCTACAACCCGAAGCAAACGCCTTGGAGGCCGCGGCCCCCCTCATAGAGTGCGCCCCAAAGCGCGACACATCAACGCCTGCCAAATCCAAAAGCCATCGGGCCCACCTCGCCAACGTAGAGGAGCACACTGGGGCATGCGGAGCCCGGAAAGACACAAACAACGGAGAAACCGGGGCATCACGGAGGGACACCGTGCGAGTTTCATAGGCCTGAAGACACCGCACCGGGCACAATTGAGGATCACCAGCGAAAGCGGGGTAGAACACTGAACGAATAGCCGTCTTCGTACGTCTGGAAACATCAAACCGAACCCCTTCCGGTGTAAAGGAACGGACCTGGAAGTCCAGGGCCCTAACATCGCCCACACGCTTGCAGGGAATCAGACATAACAAGACTAACAACTTGGCGGATAATTGTTTCAACGACAGATCGTCATTAGCCGGCCAGCCACGCAAAAACTCGAGAACCAAAGAAACGTCCCAGGTCGAGGAATATCGAGGGGCCGGAGGCCGGGAGAGACGAACACCTTTGAGTAAGCGACACACCAGGGCATGGCGACCCACCGGGACGCCCTCCAAACCAACATGACCAGCCGAGATCGCCGAGCGATACACATTGATAGTCCGGAAAGCCAAACCCGAATCAAACAGGGACGACAGAAAATTCAACACCACCATTACAGGGGCAGTAAGGGAATCGTGGCCCCGTCCCAAACACCAGCGGTGCCAATGGTCCCATGCCGACTTATAGGCGCTCCGTGTGCCTGGAGCCCAGGCCTGTTGTAGTAGGGAAGCCGTTCCCTCCGAAACGTCTGCGGTTTGCCAGGCGAACCTGAAACCAACCACGCCACCAACGTCAACCGATCCCCCATTACCAAGGGATGTGGTAGGTCCTCCGGGTCTGACAGCAGGTTCGTTGGACAGGGCAGCACCCTCGGGACATCTATCGCCAGTTCCAACAGGTCGGGATACCAGGGTTGGGGCTGCCAGAACGGGGTCAGGAGTACCAACTCCGCCCCTTGCTCTCTCAGCGCGGATAAAACTCTGCATAATATCCGAAACGGAGGGAAGGCGTAATGACGACCCTGCGGCCATCGAATCTTCAGGGCATCTGTGGCCAGTGCCTTCGGGTCCGGGCGCCAGCTGAAGAAATCCGGCAATTGATGATTCAGTCTGGACGCAAAGAGATCTACTTGCAGTGGACCCCAGAGAGTAGCGATGTTGTCGAAAACTGATGGTAGTAGACGCCAGTCCCCGCTGTCTGTCAGATGGCGAGAGTTCCAGTCCGCCACCGTGTTGCACAGGCCTGGGATGAATTCGGCCACTATGAAGAGTCCTTTCTGCAGGCAGAATTCCCATAGGTCGCGGGCCGTGGATGTCAAGTCTCGAGATCGAGTGCCCCCCAGGGCATTGACATAACGGACCGCCGCCTTGTTGTCCATGCGTATCAGAACGCATTGAGCTCCGGGTCTGGCGAAGCATTGAATTGCGAAGAACGCTGCTAAGAGTTCCAGCACGTTGATATGGGCCTCTGCTTCTGAGGGGGACCACCGACCTCCTGTCTCCAGGTGCCCGCATCGGGCGCCCCAGCCCCTGCGGCTGGCATCCGACTCTATAGTCATAGTCGGGATCGGGTCCATCACTGGACGAGAGTTCCATCTGGTCCAGTCGGAGAGCCACCAGCGGAGGTCTTCCCTCGCCTCGTCTGATAGCCTCACCTTCTGCGAGTAGTCTGGATTCAAACGGAGAAAACGGGCCTTCCAGGTCTGGAGGGCCCGATAGTGTAGGGGAGCAGGAAGAATTGCCAAGCGAGTTGCCGCGAGGACTCCGATGACTCGAGCCAGGGATCGCAGTGACGGAGCAGGGTTCCTTAATAGAGAGCGTACCTCCTTCCGAAGGGAGCGGACCTTGGACGGTGGAACACTGAGGGTCATGGCGACGGAGTCGACAAGAAATCCCAGGAACTCTATGCTCCGGGTTGGCACCAATAAGGATTTCTCCTGATTTATCAGAAATCCCAGGTCTTGCAGTAGGGAAATTGTCCACTTTAGATGGAGTCTCAGTAATTCGATGGAATTTGCCATTAACAGGATATCGTCCAGGTAGATGACTAGATGGACTCCCTGGGCGCGCAGGGAGGCAATGACCGGCTTCATGAGTTTTGTGAAGCACCACGGAGCTGAGGCGAGGCCGAATGGGAGGCAGGTGAACCGCCATACGTGATTTCGCCATATGAAACAAAGGTAATTGCGGGACGCGGGCGCCATAGGCACGGACAGGTATGCGTCCTTTAAATCCAGTTTTACCATCCAATCTCTGTAAACTAGAGTTTCCCTGAGGGTGTGTATGCCCTCCATCTTGAAGTGGTTGTATTCCACTCCCACATTGAGGTCTCTCAGATTTATCACCGGCCTCATGTCGCCCCCTTTCTTGGGCACCAAGAACAGATTGCTTACAAAGCGGGGCCCCTCCGGAGTCACCTCCTCTATGGCTCCTTTGCTCCGCAGAGCTCGTACCTCTGCGTCTACCAATGCCTCGTGGGCGATTGAGAATTTTAACGGTCGAGGAGGGTTTGACTGAACCGGGGGCAGGTCGGTGAACGTGATGGGAAAACCCTGTACAGTGCCCAGGACCCAAGGATTTGATGTGAGCCTTTCCCATGTGTGTGTGAAGCGTGCAATGCGACCCCCAATAACCACATTTAAATGAGGAATAATCTGAGGTAGTCTCACCTGCTCCACGACGGGGATACTGGAAACCACGGCCACCTCGGAAGCCACGTCCACGCCAGGGACGGGAGCGGGAGGAAACTCCGGCAAAGCCCGCAGGCTGATTGTAAGTGGCTGAATTAAAGGAGCCTCTGTCGGTGCCCGAAGCACCTCTCCTGCCAGCAAAGCGGCCCCTTCCTCTGCCAGCTCTTCCAAAAACTCGATTAGGGGAAAAAACTTTTTTCATATTTGCCTCCACTTTGTCCAACTGGGTGAAAGTGCCAGAGTACGATCCCAGGTTTTTAATGGATTTTTCCCCAAAAAGGAGGCCCTGTGCCTTGGCACCCAAATCTTTTACAGCCTGGGAGGTAAGATGTGTGTCCATGCGCATTAGCATCGACTTGCGCCTTTCGGCAGCGATTGCGGCATTAGCGCCCCCCAAGAGGCATAGGGACCTCTGTAGCCAGCCGGAGACATCTATAGTGTCTAAGGGGGTATCGTTTAGACGGGCGTCCTCCACCGAGTCCAGGAGGAAAATTAATGGAGCCGCCACATCCAGGACCTTGTCCTCACAAAGACGCAGAGCATGTTCAATGCCACGTTTGGCCGACCAGCCTTTAACGGCGAGGAAGTCAGCCATGTCCTCATCTACTTTGGGCGTGAGGCATGTTTTCCCCGCAGTGGTGGGGCGGGGGCATTCGGCCTTGAAATTGGCTCTCGTAGCCTGATCCATAGGGGACCGCATGTTAGCGTCAACCCACATTTCCACATGTGGAAGGGGTGTCCAGGCTGAGGATCTCGGGTGTAAGACCTCAGAAGCGTGGAACATAGGCTGGCCACGCGGGTCACACACCACATTTTTTTGAGACAACAGAGGTGGTGGTGGCGGGTTTTGCTCCCCATCGACCGTCAGGTCTGGATCATTCGGGGCGTGGATTTCTAACCCCTCATCCTCCCCGGACACGATGCCTTCTGAGTCCGTATATTCTGGGAGTTGGTCTGAATCCGCAGATTTGGACCGTTTCTCAAGAACCGCTACTGTTGCCCCGCGGTCAGGGGCTCTTTTACGCGAGGAGACCTCGCTCGTCTTTTTAGGCAAGTTTACGGGGTTGCCAGCCCCTCGAGGAGCTTTATCAATGTGCTTGGTTTTAGCACTACTCTTTGACCCAGAAGGGCCTGAAATCATGGCTACTGCCGAAGCAGGTGTCACATCAATAAGTTGGGTAGGGAGCCCAGGTTGTCTATGTAAGTTAGTGACAGAACTAACAGCATCATGCATTGATGATTTAAAGGCATCAGTTAAGGTGGACACAGCAGAGGACAAAGTGGATGCTATGGAGGCTTGGAGATTAGCTTCCAGGGTGGCAAAACGTACAGCCGTTTTGGAGATGCGTTTGGATGGAGGAGTGGGGGAATCCCTGTCTGAGGGATCATGTACTTGCCGCACACTGGAAGCAGAGTCTGAGTCTGCTGCTGAGGAAGGGCTTTCCCGGCGAGGGAGCTGAGCGGGGCACATTGCAGCAAAGTCTGGAGCGTGTGTATCCCACGAGGCAGTTCGTGGTGTGAAGCGCGCGAAATTGAAATCCAAGATGGCGGCGCCGAGATCCTGCGAGATCTCGGTGCTCACCACAGGCTGAGAAGGACCCGAGGAGCCACGCGCTGAGATGGGAGCTCAAGCGTTCTTTCGGCTCGCAGGGTCACCGCGGCAACCAGTTCAAAGAGAAAGTTAATAACTTACTAGCAGTAAATTCCGGGCACTCTGCCAAGCCTGGGAGACAGCCTGCAGCTTCCCGGTCACGAGGGCTCCCGACCCCCGCGGTGTTAGCCGGGGATAGTCGGGGCCTCGAGTGCGATGAAATCAATATAACTGTGTTCAAAGATAACCAGGTAAACAGTAAAATACTTTTAAAACAGTAAATAAGGTAAACAGCAGAATTCTTTAAGAGCAGTAAAAAGATACTTAGCTGATGGGAGCAGCAAAAGAAGAGGCTTAAGCTGCTCCTGCTCAGGATATATATAAACTTGGGGGTGGTACCAAGGACTGGGGTTGGGACCTCCCCGCTGGGGGGGATGCCCCTATGTTTATTTTTTCTTGTGTTCATTGCATTCATCTTTTGCTGCTGTGGGTGCAATAAAAGAAGTTGATGCAAATAGGAGCCTCCGAGTTCCTGTATTGAAATCCAAAGCACTCTTATATCAAAGCGAATTTCCCCGTAAGAAATAATGGAAACTCTGACGATTGGTTCCACAACCATTTATTCATATGAAAATGATTACAGTAACACAAAATACTGTACAGTATAAAGTAAAAATAAAACAAATTAACCTGCACATGCCTTTTGAGAAGAATTGTGACTGATGGGAGGGAGAGCGAGTCAGGAGGAGGGTTATTGTGCAGGACGTTTATCACTAACGGGATCACTATCTGTTGGGAGGGTTTCAGCACGTCCGGTGTAATGTGCGATACTATTGCGCATGTTGCACTGTGGCCCTTCCCGTCAAGCTGCCAGAATGCTGTGACGGTCGCAGGGAGGAAAGGTGACCATGGCCTCAGTTGTGACATGACGCTTGGCAGGCAAAGCGTACGTACTTTGACATCGCTTGTATATCAAGACATTGCTTGTATATCAAGACATCATTTGTATATCAAGTCAAGCATTATAAAAAAAATTTGCTCTTCTTGGAAAACGCTCTCAAACCAAGGTTTTACTTTATAATGTAGTAGAGAGACAGCACTCCTGGGTCTTCATAAAAAAAATCCTCAAAGTTTATTTATGATATGCATTTAAAGATTAAGTCAACGTTTCAGCCCACGTGATGGAGCTTTCATCATATTTTTTTTATGAAGACACAGGAGTGCTGGCTCTCTACTACATTGTGCATTTTCGTTTCGCTAAGCACCGGTCCATTGGAATTTTGCAACCTTTGAGTGCAGGAGGTTTTTTTGCTGTTACATATAAAAAAAAGTTGTGGTGCAAACACTTGGTATCAATTAAAGACAATACTTTAATTTAGTATAATCCTTTCATTTCTATTACTACCATTTTATCTTTAATTTGTGCACTAAACGTGAAGTGTCAGTTAAAAACAAAAGAATGCCAACTTACATGTTTGCAAGAATAAAGCCAATACAGAGATGCAGAATATGTTCAGGAACACATCTTTATTTAAGACCATAAATTGGTCAATTGGCCGTTTCCTTTATGATGGAAAGTAATGCAAAAGAACAAACATAAGGGGCTAAATTACAATCTTCGGCAAACGTTTGTGCCGGCGCAAAAAACCATTAACGCGAGGGGTAAAACCATTTGCGCCAAATCCCGTATTACATAGTGCGCGGTTGTTGCACTGACTATCGTGAACCTGCGCGAACCTACTGTACTTCGCGCGTCCTATACTTAACATTGTGAGCGCAAATGCGTATTTAATACCATCCGCGTACCAGCGCACAATCTATTTCGCGGTAATTACTGCATAGCCTTTGTGCGCATAATTTTAGCAACTCCTAAAATCTGGTGTTAATGGCAAATTCTATCAACCTGGCCGAAACCAAATACACCAGCCCAAAAAAATTATGCAGCAAAGTATAGTTACACATTCTACTCATATCAAACCAATAAAATGGAGAAGTCGTGTGTGCATTTATTATTGTTGCAGCATATATACTCAGATTGACTTTGGCAGGTGCAATTTCTTAACGTGAGATAATTGTGGTTCTTAATTCTGATTGGCTGAATCGCGAGAAAAACACAGTGCAAACCCTGTTTTTTGTGGGCGACGGCACTGCGCGAGCATTTGGGTGCGTCCTGTTTGTGTGCGTTATTGATCGCCAGATGAAAAGACGCGTGAGGATTGTAATTCCAGTGGTGATTTGCGTGCGCAAAAGTTTAACGCTTGGCGCAAAAATTCACGCTTTGCACAAGGGTTTTTGCTTGAAGATTGTAATATAGCCCAAGATCAATAATTGGAAAAAACACTCCTCAGATATCAACATGTGTTGCTTCTAGCACTTGTAAAACCTATTAAGGTTTTGTTTCCCTCATCAAGTCTTTTTTGAGGACACTGCTGAACACGAGGTTATCAGGCCCTTCTCTAATCTGTGCCTGTTCGACTGCTGTCAGTGTCTTCTACCGTTACACAGGTCTGTAGGAAACATGACCGCTAAAAATGCCAACTCCAAAAATTTTAAATATCTTTCCGCAAATCTGTACATTTTTAATTGATAATTTTCCTAAGTATGACGGGAAGTTAGAATTTTAAGAAAGACTCGGAGGCTCCTATTTTGCATCTCTTTCTTAGCATTTATTTAACAGCAGCATAAAAAACTTTAACAGATAAACTTGCCCCTCCCTTCCCACAGTCCTTTGCAACAAGCACCCTCCCCTCTCTATAAACAGGCTCTTCCCGCCAAAATGATCCTCTTTCTTGCGTGTGAGTCATCATCCAACGGGCAGGAGAGCCAAACAACGAGGAAACCATCCATACGAGACTGGAGAAAATCAGGAGGCTGTGGGAAGAAGAGGAATAATAAGAACCATGAACCGGCGAGCCTACGCCCAAACCGTACCGTAAAAAAACCAGGGTGGGACCGGGCGGAAAATACTCGCCTCCGAGTCTTTCTTAAAATTCTAACTTCCCGTCATACTTAGGAAAATTATCAGTTTTAATTCATGACTCGGAGGCTCCTATTTTGCATATTCAAAGCCTGTCTAGGATCGCAGCCGACCAATGATCGACAGGCTTCAAATAGAACGTTCGGAAGGTCGATTCCCTGGACCAATCCGCCGCCTTCATGTGATCCTCCAACCGGCAGCCTGAGAGCACCGCTGAGGAAGCCATGGCACTGCGCGTAGAATGCGCGCCAAACGTGGAGACGTCCACACCGGCCGATGCCATCACCCAACGCACCCATTGGGCTAGCGAAGTGGATGACACCGGGCGATGGGGAACCACGTAGGAGAGGAACAAAGGCGAAATGTCCATAGGACGCCACGCAGCCGTGCGAGTTTCGTAAGCGCGCAGGCAGCGAACCGGGCAAAGCCGCGGGCGGTCAGTTAGCATAGGATAGAAGACCGAGGTAATGGCCGTTTTGGTACGTCGCGAGACGTCAAAACGCACACCATCGTGTAGAAAGGAACGTGCCCCAAAATCCAGCGCGTGAACGTCGCTGACACGTTTACATGAGAGCAAGCAAAATAACATCAACAATTTTCCGGACAGTTGGCGTAACGACAGGTCAGCATTATCCGGCCACGCCGCTAGAAAGTTAAGGACCACCGAGACATCCCATGTGGAAGAATACCGTGGGCGCGGGGGACGCGATAAGCGAACGGCGCGCAACAATCAACATACCAGGGGATAACGTCCCGCCGGGACCCCCTGGAATCCGAGGTGACCTGCCGAAATTGCCGAGCGAAATGAGTTAACTGTACGGTACGCTAATCCCCGCTCGAAGAGATCCGTGAGGAAATCCAGCACGGCATTCACAGGGGCTGAAAAGGAATCCAGACCCCCATCCACACACCAGCGAATCCACCGGGACCAAGCCGTGCCGTAGACCGCGCGGGTACCGGGGGCCCATGTGCGTTGGAGCAAGGCGTCAGTGCGTTCCGAAACTCCAGCGACAAAGCCGGGTCCCCGGACACCAACCACGCAGTCAACGGACAGTGAGACGTGATAAGGGGGTGGGGCCTGCCCTCCGGATCCGTGATGAGATCCGGGGGGCAGGGCAACACCCTCGGGCGATCTATGGCCATCTCCAAGAGGGCCGGAAACCAAGATTGGCGCCACCAAGACCAGGGTCGCCGATTGTGAGCGGACCCTGGCGAGGGTGCGAGCCACCATGGCGAAAGGGGGAAAGGCGTAAAGCCGTCCCCGGGACCAAGGTTGTAGGAACGCATCCGTCGCTCTCGCCTCGGGGTCCGGGCGCCAGCTGTAAAACCTCGGAAGCTGGTGATTCAGACGCGAGGCGAACAAATCGGTCGTTAACGGGCCCCAGAGACTCGCTAGACGAGCAAAGATTGCGGGTAGCAGCCTCCAGTCGCCCGAATCTAGCGTGTGTCTGGAGTTCCAATCCGCCACCACATTGTCGAGGCCTGGAAGGAACTGTGCCTGAATCGCGAGCCCCGAAGCGAAGCAATGTGCCCAAAACTGTTGAGCCAGCAGTGTGAGCATGGGGGACCTGGGACCCCCCAGGGCGTTGATGTTGCGGACTGCCGGGAAGTTGTCCATGCGCAGGAGGATTGTGCAGTCCCGTAGTCCCTTGGCGAAGCACTGGATTGCCTGCAAGCAGTTCCAGGCAGTTGATGTGGAGGAGGGTCTCCTCTTTCGACCAACCGCCCCCTGTCTCCAGAGAGCCGCAGCGAGCTCCCCAACCGGAGCGGCAAGCATCCGACTCTATCGTGAGGCAGGGAGGGGCCGGTCTTGTTACCAGTGGGGTACCTCAGGGGTCAGTACTTGGACCCATTCTCTTTAATATTTTTATTAGTGATATTGCAGAAGGTATTAATGGAAAAGTATGTCTTTTTGCTGATGACACAAAGATTTGCAACAGGGTTGACGTTCCTGGAGGGATCAGCCAAATGACAAATGATTTAGGTAAACTAAAAAAATGGTCGGAGTTGTGGCAATTGAGTTTCAATGTGGATAAGTGCAAGATAATGCACCTGGGACGTAAAAACCCAAGGCTGAATATAGAATATTTGATACAGTCCTAACCTCAACATCTGAGGAAAGGGATTTAGGGGTCATTATTTCAGAGGATCTAAGGGTAAGTATCAATGTAATAGAGCAGCAGGAAATGCTAGCAGAATGCTTGGTTGTGTAGGGAGAGGTATTAGCAGTAGGAAAAGGGAAGTGCTCATGCCACTGTACAGAGCACTGGTGAGACCTCACTTGGAGTACTGTGTGCAGTACTGGAGACCGTATCTCCAGAAGGATATAGACCTCTTAGAGAGAGTTCAGAGAAGGGCTACTAAAATGGTGTACGGCTTGAAGGAGAAAAGTTACCAGGAAAGGCTTAATGATCTTAACATGTACAGCTTGAAAAAAGACGAGACAGAGGAGATATGATAGAAACATTTAAATACGTAAAGGGAATCCACAAGGTAGAGGAAGGGAGTATATTTAAAAGGAAACAAAATAGCAAAACAAGAGGACATAGTCTTAGATTAGAGGGGCAAAGGTTTAAAAGTAACATCAGGAAGCATTATTTTACTGAGAGGGTGGTGGATACATGGAACAGTCTTCCAGTAGAAGTGGTAGAGGCCAAAACAGTAATTGAATTTAAGCAAGCATGGGATAGGCATAAGGCTATCCTAAACAAAGAGAAAATCCAGGTAAAGTATCCATGTAATTGGGCAGACTAGATGGGCCGAAAGGTTCTTATCTGCCGACATTTTTCTATGTTTCTATGTTTCTATGTTTCTATATGCTGCCGCCCAGCACATGGATATGCTGCCCCAGCACAGACATGGATATACTGCCCCAGCACATGGATATACTGCCCCAGCACATGGATATACTGCCCCAGCCCAGCGCATGGATATACTGCCCCAGCACATGGATATACTGCCCCAGCACATGGATATACTGCCCCAGCACATGGATATACTGCCCCAGCTCATGGATATACTGCCCCAGTACGTGGATACTGCCCCAGCTCACCTCTGTGCGCCACGTGTTCGGCTCCCTGTTAACTTCTGGCGGCATGGAGCTTGGGCGCTCGCCTGGGGAACCATGTGACGAGCCGGAGAACGTGGCTCTTCACGTGGTTCCCCTGCGAGCGCCCAAAGCACCGTGCCGCCGGAAGTTAACAGGGAGCCGAAAATTGCAGCCTTATGCGATTTAGAAATTGCATGGTCGGAAATCGCGATTCGATTGCGATTGCAATTAATTGCACAGCCCTAGTCTGTATGTCTGAGGACAGAGTCAGGGAAGGGGGGGCCGGGTCTCCCGTGGGAGAATGAGTGACCTGATCAGCATCGCTGTCCCCCGAACATTCGGATTCCACCGAGGGAGGAGGTGATTTGCGCTTTCCCTTTGCAGGCATGGTGGAACTCGACTATCCTCGTGTAGGCAAAACGGCCGAATGAGCTCCCGCGCGCGCGACGTGCCGATCACGTGGGCCGCCGCCGCCGCGAGGGAAGTAGATCCGGCCGTAATGGGAGTGCATCGTAACCAGCGGTGTATATGATATATGGGCGAAGCGCAATAGTCGATATTCGGCCGGCGCCCATGTTATAATCGGGACGCCGGGACCAAAATACCGACCAGATTGAGGAGCGCTGCGCAGAGGTACTTATCTGGTCACGAGCAGCTAAGAAAGAGGATCATTTTGGCGGGAAGAGCCTGTTTATAGAGAGGGAAGGGTGCTTGTTGCAAAGGACTGTGGGAAGGGAGGGGCAAGTTTATCTGTTAAAGTTTTTTATGCTGCTGTTAAATAAATGCTAAGAAAGAGATGCAAAATAGGAGCCTCCGAGTCATGAATTAAAATTATTGGTTTGACATCCTGGTTCCAGTTGCACACAGTTGTGTAATGTGACCTGCACTGTCATGTTAGCATGATCTTTAATGGCAAAAATAAATACATGGAACTTGGGTCCAAACTGTTTATATAGTCTACGAACGGAGGTGCTTGAATAATAGTCCGTAACCTTCTGCTGGCATGTAGAAAATACAGCTTTTGACAACTTGGCAACCTTTAGTAACACTATGCAGTATCCAAATTCCAAAATACTTTATTTTTTTATTTTTTAAATCGCCTAATGCAATTTTGCTTTAAGTGAAAGCTGAAGGTAAGCGGTCACATGACCATATTGATATTATGTAGTTGTACTAACCATGAACAAGAAGCCCCATGAGTAAGAATAGCTGTTTTTGCTTGCTTGTTTAAACTTGCATTTTAGCCTGCTATTCAAACTCTGTGCTTTCTTATTCTCAGACTCAAGTTTGCACTTGGAAAGATAACACCAAGGCTTGAGCCGCAGATATCCATTGTTTGTGAAGGTCGGAGACGAAGCAGCACCCGCGTGCCTTGTGAAAATGAGGCATTGGAAGACGAAGAGAATCTGTTGCTGCAATCCTGTACAGGGGAAGAGGTATGTTGACACTTGCACTCTATATTATAAAGCGCTTTACTGTACTTGCATTTGTACTAATTGTTTCACGATCTTTATTTGCAGAAAGAGGCATCATCTCTAAATCTTGTGGACTTGGAAAGGCAGATCGAGAGGCTCATAAAGGTACCAATGATATGGCTAGTGAACAATTAGAAAACGTTGCATCATGCATAGAATTGTTTTCTTGCAGTCTTGTAAGAAGCACATACGTGCTATGCCAGGGGGAGGCATCTCTTTCTCTGTATATATGTATGTTTCAGATACCCGCCTTTCTCAGATTTTCTCTTTTTTTTTTTATGTATCACCATAACTTTGCAGCGTCAAGTGTTTTTTCGTAAAAAGATACTCGCTTCCTCACAAAGGCTCAGATGTGTCTCTTTGGGGCAAGATCGGTACCGCAGGTTCTACTGGATGCTGCCACACTTAGGGGGCTTCTTTGTGGAGGGTTCCCAGGAAAGTACTGGTAAGTTCATCAAGTTATAGTTGCCGTTCTATTGAAATGTTGCTGTAGTATCTACACACAGTGCTATATTGTGTTTTCTAGATGTTTAGTGCATTGCTATGGTGGGGGGAGCTCCTAGTACTCTGTTGTATTTTGCAATCTTGTATAAGATGTGCTGAATAAGTACCTTCCAATACAGCGTTTATGTTACTCCATTAATATTGCCTTTTAACTCCGATACATCCGTGAATGTACAGTCTTGGTGCCAACCTGAATAATGTGCGACTGGACATCACTTATAATTCTTCTGTTTTCTCTATATTTTTGCTTCCTATACAAAGTACACGAAGCAGAAATGTGATCTTAGCTGTTGTAGAAGTGAAACCGAAAGAGGAGTCATGGCTTGTCTTCTATTGGCATCCAGTCTAACAGGGTTATTCAGAGAGCGGTGAAAAGCAGGAGAATGAATGGAGAATTGAAAATTCTAGGTCAAAATAGCTGATTTGGAAAGTGAGATGAAAGGACGATTTTTTTTGTTTTGGCAATTTTGACCTGGAATTTTCCATTCTCCAGTCATTCTCCTGTTTCTCACCGCTCTCTGAATAACCCTGATAGTGTAAAAGTGAGCATTTACCTCTACTGGCACCACTGGAAATTGACCTGAAATGTACTGACACATGTAAAAACAGGGCTCGAACGTTGCGGGAACGCATGTTCCCGCTGTCGGCAGACTCCCTGGGGCTGCTAGCAGACTGCATTAACTTCATTCCGCTAGCAGCCCCCCCGACAGGCCACATTCCCCGAGCACCTGCCTGCCCCCGAGCGCGGCCGCCGTCCTCCTCAGCCCTGTGAAGGCTGTGACGCGGCCTACAGCAGAGATCTCGCGAGATCGTGTCACAGCGATCAGAAGCCGGCGGCAGCGTGCAGGAGCACACTGGAGCTGGGAGGAAGACGCCGCGTGGGACACCTGATCCGTAGGTCTGAGCTGCTGGGGAAGTATATTTCTGGGGGTCTGCCTGTGTTTATAATTCTGGGGGTCTGCCTGTGTTTATAATTCTGGGGGTCTGCCTGTGTTTATAATTCTGGGGGTCTGCCTATGTATATAATTCTAGGGGTCTGCCTGTGTATAGAATTTTGGGGGTCCAGTGCTTGGGTATCTAATTTTGGGGTCTGTGCCTTTTATGTATGTGTATATGTATGTATATATATATATTTTATTTATTTTTCTGGGGGCCTGTGCATACATGATTCTCGGGGGGGGGGTGTAATATATATATATATATATATATATATATAACAAAACCACGGAGAGAGCACTCCAGACAAACACATTCAAAAACCTGCAACAACAGCTCCATGCATGGGTGCATAATGCCAGCTTTAACCATATGGTGAAAATCTGCGGGAGCTCCATGAAGGAGACCTGTTCCTCAGTAAGTGAGTTTATCCCATGATGGGCAGTCATTCGGTTTGCAGTGTAGGACCTGCCAGAGGGTGGATTACATTGACGCTGTTGGCAGGCTTAAGCAATTCACGGCCGTTCATTGCGAACCAAATTTCCACCATTTTATTCAGCAGAGCTCAGAGTTAAGAAATTTTCACCATGTGGTAAATGCTGGTATTATGTACCCATGCATGGAGCCGTTGTTGCAGGTTTTTGAATGTTTGTCTGGAATGCTCTCTCCATGGTTTTGTTTTGTATTTTATTTTGAAACGCTTAGTTAAGGCTGAGTGCAACCCCCCCCCCTGTGATATATGTATGTGTAATATATATATATATATATATAATTACAAACATCCTTTTTCTTCAGGTAATGGGGGTTGTGGAATTCTTGGGTGAGTTCCCTCACCTTTTTTTCCCAGGACTTGACCCCTGTGTAAAAACACTCATATTTGTAACTTGCAGCAGTCATGAGTCTCACTTTAGGCTCGGGTCAGACGAGCGCACTGATCATGTCCGTGTTGCCGCACATTTGTACGTCCGTTATAGCATATAATTATGACCAATGGAGCCCCACACACAAAGTACGTCCGCACGGAACTGCGGCCGCAGGTTAGGCAAGAACGTAAATCCGCTAGAACGGACTCGTGGAGTGCGCTGCATCCGCAATGTTCGCATAGCTTTGTGTGTGAGTGATGGGACGTAGTCAGACGGACTGCATTTTGATGGACAAAATGTTTTTTCATATTAATTTCTTTTCCCTCCTACATCAGTCAAAAAAACCGTCAGTAACAAAACCGGACTGTGTGGCCACTACCTTGTCGTCAGTCAGAAAGTACGTCCGTTGTGCACAGTCCGCACAGAATGCGCTCGTCTGACCCTAGCCTTATTCGTTGGTAGATTAAGGCTCAACAAAATGGCAAATGTTTAAAGAGTTTGTGATCGGAAGCATTGAATCACATTACTCTGTGTCCTATGGGGGTTACATTCAATGCAATCCTTGATCCTTTTTTTTTTTTTTTCCTTTGCTGATGTTGTGTTGAAGAACTTTTTTAGTAGTTGTTGTTTTTTTTCTTTTCAGGGCAGACGCCAGAGCCCATAATTGCTGAAGAGACCCCAGAACCTGTAAAAGCTGAAGCAACTCCAGTATCTGTTAAGCTTGAAGCAGCAGACGTGACAGAAGAAATCTCTTTCAACTCCACCAGTCGCTCACGTGGTCGTCCTCGGAAACCTAGAATAGAATCTGAATATCCGTGCAAATACTGTCAGTGTACAGGATTATCAAATAGTCTTTTGGAGCAAAAATCCTCAATCTGCAACACTGAGTACCAGCAAAACCAGTCTGCACTCCACTCCTGGCTGTCTCGGAACCAGGCATCGATCATTGACAGCACTGTACTAACCCCTGAGAGCAGCCCATCTCACAGCGAAATTACTACAACTATGCCCTGTGATGGAGATAAGAAGCCAAATCAATGGGTTCACCTTCCAAGGATTCCTCCCAATGACTCTTCCCCTCATCCATTGCCGCAGCCAAATGGCAACCTCTCTTTACCAAATGCCTCTGCACCATCTACACCACAACAGGTGAGAAAGCGCATAATTTGTGTTTTCTAAATTATTATTTTTTTATAGGGTGAGGGTACTCAGGTCACCACTCATTATATTGAGTCATTTCCATGCTTAGAGTGTCCCTTTTAAGTTATGTGTTAGGGCAGGGCTGTCAAACTCATGCACCTCCAGATGTTCCTGGACTACAATTCCCATGATTCTCTCTCATATTTGTATTGTACATGTTGTTAATACATTTGAATTTGTTGTGTTTATTTACAAACTCTGGGCCCTATTCCAAACGAACTGCAGCCTTCAGTGCATTAATGTGCGGCTAGTTGATGAACAAGCTATTGCAACCTGGCTCATTCTTCTGCTTGCGATGGTATTCACAAATGAATACTGAATCTCAAATCCTGGTGCAAATGATTTTGCGTTTGCAAAATCACTTAATTCTGAAATTTAAGCAGCTTCAAAACTTCCTTCCCTCTGGTCCCACAGCAGAGGCCAAAGGGATTCACCACATTGTGTGGCCACAAGCACCCGGGCACTGGGAACAAATTGTTCCTGATGTCCTACCATGGCCCCATCACAACCTTTCTCCAATCGGTGGACATCAGGAGCTGATACGAGCAGTGGTTTCTGGTAAGGATGAGAAAGGCTTTTAAACATACAAACTTGAGCCATTAATGCAGCTGCCTGGCCAGAATAGAGCCATTAATGCAGCTGCTGGGCCGGAATAGAGCCATTAATGCAGCTGCTGGGCCGGAATAGAGCCATTAATGCATCTGCTTGGTCGGAATAGAGCCATTAATGCAGCTGTTGGGCCGGAATAGAGCCATTAATGCAGCTGCTGGGCCAGAATAGAGACATTAATGCAGCTGCTGGGCCGGAATAGAGCCATTAATGCAGCTGCTGGGCCGGAATAGAGCCATTAATGCATCTGCTTGGTCGGAATAGAGCCATTAATGCAGCTGTTGGGCCGGAATAGAGCCATTAATGCAGCTGCTGGGCCAGAATAGAGACATTAATGCAGCTGCTGGGCCAGAATAGAGTCATTAATACGTCTGCTGGGCTGGAATAGAGTCATTAATGCAGCTGCTGGGCCGGAATAGTCAGTAATACGTCTGCTGGGCTGGAATAGAGTCATTAATGCAGCTGCTGGGCCGGAATAGAGCCATTAATGCAGCTGCTGGGCCGGAATAGAGCCATTAATGCAGCTGCTGGGCCGGAATAGAGCCATTAATGCAGCTGCTGGGCCGGAATAGAGCCATTAATAGTGAGCCTGTGAGCCAAGGCTCTCACACCATTTAGCCATTTGTGAGCTGCTGTAAACTGCTCGGTTGGAAGGGGCCCTGCGTAATTACTTGCACTTCTGGAATCAGAGCTATTGGGTTTTTCGATTTTGTGTGTTTTTTTTGTTTTGGTTTTTTTTTATCTGTTAATTTTGGCTCCTGTTTCAACATCACTTGTAAAGTCCATTTCCACACAACTGTCTCAAGATGACTTAAACTCCAAGCAATTTTATGCTTTACAGTTTATACTTTGTGTTCTGCTGATACAATAACTGTGTCTTTTACAATAGGTAAATGGCTTCCCAGAAAAGCAAGCTCCTCCCTCTGCTACTCCCTGCTGTACTTGCACGAATCGTCAGATTCCTTTGGGCTCCAACAGAGCGAGACGCAGGGGAAGGCCTCCCAGCAACTTCTTCAAGCAGATTGAGCAGAAATATCACAGCCAGCTGATCGAGCGGGCTATACCACCTGGTGAGTTTGAAATCAAATTCAGCTTAAGATACTCGGTTGTATATCTCATGGAAAAAAAAGTCACATTTAAAACAAAATATCCTAAAATGAGTTTAAAGGTCTCCGGTCCATCCATCGGGGGTCATTCGAATTCTCCCCAGAGTCTTTTGTAATAACTAACTCCTCTGTGCATGCCAATCACTAGTTCCTTGCGGAGAGATAATGTTTATGAATCTGTCAAAATCCCATTTGTACAGGTTTATCCACATGAGAGTTCAACATTGAATGCACTTCTTAAAATGTGGACGTACCTGATTTTCTTGTTCTTCTGTTCTGGTGTTTGCAGACATGAGACACACATGGTGGTGGATAAAGGACTCCGTGATGCTGGAATCACTTGTCAAATCTTTGCACCCACGTGGATTACGAGAAAAAATGTTGCACAAGCATCTAACAAAACATCTGGAGCACTTCAAAGAGATGTGCTCTCGCCCAGCCAATGGTGAGAAAACTATTTAGTTTCCTTCAGGTTTCCATGTAATTGTGGATTATTCCGGCCTATGGTATTAGAATAATCTTAATTTTAATAAAGACAGGAGGCGAATATTTTGCATTCTCTTTTCTTTACTAAACAGCAGCAAAGGAAAGTTTACATAGCAACAGTAGTAGCCAAATAAACAACAAGTGAGTAGTAAGTCCTAGCCACGCCCTCTTTTCTTGTATGCGGAACGATCAGGAGAGCCATGATGTAGAAATCCAGAGATCCCAGAAGTAGGAAGAACCCAGAAACTGAAGAGGAGGAAGCGAAGACGAGACCGGAGTTAACAAGATGGTCAGTTGCAGAACCGGAAACCCACAGGCGTCTGAAAAAATGAAAGACCAACGGGTCCGCAGAAGTAACTCAAGCTAAGGAGGAAACAGAGGATACGTGAAAGTACCATGTGATGGAGACTTGCCAATCAACAGTTACCTAACTGACTTGCCTAAAGCTAAGAATTATCAATAGGTAATCAAAATTATGAGAAAGTAGCCCTAGCCTAGGCTAACTAGACATGCAAAGTCGCAAACCCTACTAAGGGGAAGGAAAACAGTTATACAAATAATGGACAAAATCGATGAGGTGTAGATATGCAAATGTTTTTTTTATTGAATATAGTAGTAATCCGGTACAATGTGAACAACCCGGGGATGGGCGGGAGGGAAAAATATTCGCCTCCTGTCTTTATTAAAATTAAGATTATTCTAACACCATAGGCTGGAATAATCCCCAATTTTATATCAAGTCAGGAGGCTTCATATTTTGCAGTTTTAAAGCTGCACTAGAGTCCCCGATGCATGGGAACGAGGACGGAAATGGAAGGTACGGAAAGTAACCGCCCTGGACCAGAGAACCCCCGGCATCCGCAACAGAGGAAGCCGCCGCGCCCCGCACAGAGTGAGCGCCAAAATGGGGAGCAACGCCCGCTAGGGAGAGCAGCCAGTGAACCCATCTAGAGAGAGTAGGGGCAGAGACAGGCTTGTAAGGAGAGACATAAGAGACCAGAAGCTGGCCAGTCGGAGAGGAGCGCAAACGAGAGAGGTAAGTAGTAACACAACGAGCAACACACAATAGAGGATCGGAGGGAAAGTAAGGGTAGAAAACCTCATGAGATAGTGTTTTAGTACGCCTGGTAAGTGTGAACACGACACCCTCAGGGGAGAAAGCCACGGCGTGCGCATTGAAGGCCCTAACATCTGAGAACCGGCGAAAGGACACCAAACATAAAAGGACTGTTAACTTAGCCGAGAGCTGACGGAGGGTCAGGGAGGCATTATCCGGCCAGCTGCGCAGGAATTCGAGCATCAGCGCAACATCCCAGAAATGAACATATTTAGGGGCCGGCGGGCGAGCGAGTCGAATGCCTCGGAAGAGACGACACACGCAGACATGGCCAAGCGGAACAGATGTACGGTATGATTTCCCAGTCGTGGAAAGGTCCACCAAAAGTTGAGGATCAAAGGTAGAGGGGCTGTAGCGGGATCAGCCTGTTGTTGCACACACCAACAACACCAAGATCTCCAAGCGTAACGGTAGCTTTTTCGGGTGCCAGGCGCCCAGGATTCCCATAATAAGGATCGAGCTGTCTCTGATAGGCCAGGCAGCATGCAGGGTCCCCTGAAATCGTCCACGCCACCTGGGGAAGGTTGCCCTCAAAAACCAATGTGTGTGGTCTGTCGTGAGGGTCCAGCAGAATGGATGGAAAGGACGGAAGCGGGTGGAGGCAGAGTTCCAGCGTCAGTGGGAACCAGGGTTGAGCGTTCCACAAGGGCGTGATCAGAAGAATCTGAATCCTCCGTCTGCGGACTTCCTGGATCGTTCGCGTGATCATCGGGAACGGTGGAAAGGCGTAGGCTCCTGACGGTGGCCATGGTTGGAGGAAAGCGTCCACCGCTGACTCCTGCGGGTCTGGAAGCCAGCTGAAGTAGGCCTGTGTCTGATGGTTTAAGCGGGAGGTGAAAAGATCGAGATGAAAAGGTCCCCTCCCAATCGACAAGCGTTGGAACGTTCCAACGTCCAATTTCCAGTCGCTGGAGTCCCTCCAATATCTTGAAAACCAATCCGCCACATAGTTGGAGGAACCGGGCAGGTATTCTGCCGTGAGGGAGATGTTCCGTTCCAAGCAGTAGTTGAAGAGGGAGAGCGTGAGGTCCGACAGGAGCTTGGAGCGGGAGCCCCCCAGTCGGTTCACGTATTGGACTGCGGAGATGTTGTCCATCCGGAGGAGTAGAGCGCAATCCCGGAGATCCTGGGTAAAGCTGCGAACGGCGAACGAGCCGGCGATGAGTTCCAAGCAGTTGATGTGAAGCTGCCGTTCCTCGGGAGCCCATGCCCCGCTTGTGGATGCGGCCCCGCATGTCGCTCCCCAGCCCGATTGGATGGCGTCTGATTCCAGTACGAAATCCGGCAGAGAACCGAAGATGGCACGTCCATTCCAGGCCTCCATATGGTGCAACCACCATAGGAGTTCCACTCGAACCTCTGGGGTGATGGGAACCAGTTGTTCGTAGGAGGGATTGAGTCGGAGGTATGTGGTCTTCAGACGTTGCATCGCCCGATAATGCAGTGGACCAGGCTTGAATGGAGGAAGAGAGTAGACCCACAAATCTCGCCAGATCTCAGAGGCAGACGGTGTCCGTAGTGAGGACGCCTCGTAGGGTCTTCTTGATGGCTCGAAGCTTTTGCGGGGGAAGACGCAGCTGGCAAGACGTCGAATCTATGTCGAACCCTAGGAAGGTGATGATTTGGGCAGGGCGCAGTGCTGATTTGTCTCTGTTGATGATGAAGCCAAGGTCTTGTAGGAGCGTAACCACCAGAGTCGCGTGAAGGGAGGAATGGATGGGGTCCTGTGCCAGTATCAGGATATCGTCCAGATATATGATTGTTCTGATGCCCTGGGCCCGTATGAAGGCCATGACCGGTTTGAGGAGTTTCGTAAAGCCCCATGGTGCGGCGCTGAGGCCAAACGGCAGGCAAGTGAATTGCCAGAGGTCGTGGTGCCAGTGGAACTGCAGATACGGTCGATGGGTGGGGTGGACCGGTACCGTAAGGTAAGCGTCTGTGAGGTCCAGTCTCGTGAACCAGTCGAGGTCTCTGAGGAGGTGTATGCCCTCCATTTTTTAAGTGGCGATAGGCCATGAAGGTGTTGAGGGCTTTTAGATTTCTAACTGGAGGTCCCCAGATTTTTTGTGTACGAGGAATACAGTGCTGATGAAATGCGGGGGATCCAGCGCGAGAACGATGGCGCCTTTCAATTGCAGAGAGCGAAGTTCCCTGTCTATCAGCGTTGCCTCTTGTGAGGAGTAACGGGCCGGAGGTGGGGAAGCAGACTGGACGCGGACCTGGGAGAAGTCTATTAAAAAACCTGCCACGGTTCGTAGTACCCACGAGTCGGATGTGAGTTCGCGCCACTTGTGAAGGAAATAACGTAAGCGACCCGCGACCGGGATGTGTGGTAGCGGGAGCGCGGGGGTACTTACCAGCGAAATAGCGACGTCTAGGTCTGCTGAAGCCGCGACCGACGGGAACTCCCCGCGCCAGGATTGGGCTGGGTCGATATTGCACTTCCGTGCTTTGGTTTGCCGGAAGGCGAGGTCTATAAGAAGCGTTGTTGTAGCGGCTGGCGACCCGACCTCTTGGTGCGCCAGCCCTGGAGGAAAAACGCGTTGGAGAGTGGAAGACCCTCTTCATATTAGTTTGGACCTTCTGTAGGTTTGTGTAAATATTAACCTTACGGTTAAGTTCTTTCAAAAAGGGGTCCCCGAACAGCAACCCCTTAGCTGCAGGACCCAATTCTTTGGTGCACATACTGGTAAGCTTACGGCGTTCAGAGGAAATGCCCACGTTTGCGTTGCCTGACAGAGGGCACGCTGTGCCCATTTGCGGACCATCGCGGGGTCAAGCGGGGTGTTATTAGTAAGTGCTTCGTCCGCCATGACGAAAATCAGGGAAAGGGGACCGGAGACGTCCAGTAGCTTATCCTGGGCGACGCGGAGACCCTGTTCCAGACCTCGACGAGGATCCCTGCCAACCTTACCCATGAAGGTGACGAAATCCTCGTCGAACTCCGGAGTAAGGGACACCTTGTCTGGCAAGGTTGGGCGAGGACATTCCGCCCGCAAGCGCGCCCTATCAGCCTTGTCTAGGGGCCATCACAGCCAAAACCGCACCGCAAGAACTCGGCTATGTGGTCCGGCGGTATCCAAGCTGGAGACCTGGGGTGCGTAGGTCAAAAAATGGTACACCTCAAGCGTCGAGGATTTGCAATGGGGTGTCTGAGGACACCAGGGTGCTGGCGCGGCAGAGAGGGGTATGATCGCCATGGCGTCAGAACGGGGCTCACTCGTTGAGCTTGGTGTGGCCGGGGGGGTCACCCGCGGACTCGGATCCTTCTTCCTCAGGATAGTCAGCCTGGTAATCGTCCAGGTCGTAAATCTCTTCCCCCTTGAGGGTAGAAACTCGGATTTTTTAGCGGGGCCTTTACCCTTGCCAGCCGACTCTGACTGGCCCTTCCAGGATCGTTTGCGGGAAGGCTCGGCGCTCTCGGATTGATCCGATTGTGATCCTTCAGAATGGGCCGGGGACTGGGCCCTAGAAAGGACATGGGGCTCTGGCTGGGGAAGCGGGGGCAGAGCCGCTAGCGCAATGGGAAGCGTTTCGGAGATCGCCGCAAGGAGCCAGGCCTTAAGGTCTTCCTGGTTAGTGGGGAGCTGCGGAGGATCCATGGGGAAAAAAAACAAATAACGGGGCTCACCCGTTGGTGTGCGTGTGTGTGTGTGTGTGTGTGTATATATATATATATGTATATATATGTAAAATTCGGGGCTCACCCGAAGCTATCGCGCGTATAGAATTCCCGCCAGAAAATATGTGATATATACCTGTACGGAGTACAGCTTGTGGGGCTCACCCGAGTTCAGTAGTGCACCTGAGGGTCCTTGCAGGGGAGTGGAGCAGCTCTGCGGACAGTTCGCAGTTTAAAACCGCCACCTGTCAGCACGAGAGGGAAGCTCCGTAATGGCGGCAGTCGTGAGGTGAACTAAAATGGCCGCGGAGTACGCAGGCACAGTACGAAAAAAACGCGCTATCCTGAGGGGAGTAAAATCATGAGCGCAAGTGCGGGAAAGCAGTGGGCGCCGCAAACGCAACAAAGGGAAAATAAACCCCCGAAACGCGGTAAAACCCGACAGGGCAAGTGCCGCAAAGCACCCGACGGCGTTCAAGGACCTTGACATGTCGGGGAAGAGTCGCAAGCGAACCGCAAGTCGCAAGCGCAACCTGCAGGCGGGAGAGTGCCCACACAGCAGGAACACCTAGAAAAAAACACCAGTAAAATAAACACAATTTACCTGTCAAACAAGAACAGGACAAAATAACTAAAACATGGTGAAATAAACCTGACATCCAGGAGCGGTTTGTAAAACGACTCACCTGGAGGCCAGTAGCAAAGAAAAGAGGGCGTGGCTAGGACTTACTACTCACTTGTTGTTTATTGGTTACTACTGTTGCTATGTAAACTTTCCTTTGCTGCTGTTTAGTAAAGAAAAGAGAATGCAAAATATGAAGCCTCCTGACTTGATATAAAATTAGGGAGATAAGTCATCTGCTCTTTGAGTTTGAAAACCATATGGCGATCCCACTTATAACTCTGTGCACAATGTAAAGGCCAATTACTTTGCAAACATCATGTAGTGTTGTAATAGATAATAATTTTTGTCTCTGTATGCAGATCCCATCTTCAACTTTGTGCCAGCAGAAGGGCATCCTGTGTGTCAGGATACCCTGGACAAGTGGTCCATAGAGGACAGGACATTCCAAGTTGATATGTCAATTCTGCAGTGGGTGGAGGACCTGGAGCAGAGGCTTTTGAGCTTTGATCTTCAGCAAAGGGTTAGTAGAGTCACACAAGGTCCTCGCAGCAAGCTTGCCAGGTTTATTGCTGCATAATTTAGCTGTGGATAAAACATAAAGAGAAATTCTAATTATTTTTTTCTAACCTAAAGGGAAATGCTATTGAAATAGAGTTCCTTAAGTAACTGGGCAGAGGCAGATGACAGCTTCCAAAGCCCCGCTTGCCGGCCCAGCGCTGGCTTCCAGTATGGGGTGGGGGGGGGGTGTGTATCGGGCCATTTGCACAAGTACTAAGTACTCGTGCAAACGGCACCGATACTAGTATCGGTGCATCCCTCATTTTGCCCCTCGCGTTAATGCGTTTTTGCACACGCGCAAAATTGTGCGCGAAGAGTATAATAGTGCCCGTAGTTTTCCCGTTTGCATCTTTTACTTCTACCTTTTAGTTAGTTATTCCTATTTGAGAGGAGTCCATGGACATCTTCCTCATGACTAAAACACCTGCGGCAGCCGGGCTTCTGGCCTGCCATAGATACTTGGTAGTTAAAGGGCTTGGTTTTAAGCCATGAGGGAAAAATAAGCCTTTTACTTAAGAATGAGTTATTAAAGCTAGGAAATAACGGATGTAAATTCGCAAATATTTATGTTAACATGCCACCACTAGCATGTCTCTTGAAACTTGACATTGAGGTTATAGAGGAATGTGCAGTAATCTTAACGGTGTCCAGCTTTTTTTTATTCTTTTGGCTAACGAGGAACTATTGTCATCGGGGTCTTTTTTTTTTCTTCGCAGGGCTGGGCGCCTCCAAGTTTAGACTCCGTCCGAAGTGATCTGAAATACTTTGAGCACCACTTGGAGGCAACTGATGATATTACAGTCAAGGTGAAAAAAGAGGAGGGTCTATATAGGGAGCCCTCTAACCCACTGGATCTTGCAGTACTACGACTCTTGGACCTTGAGCAGAATGTGGAAAGAAGATACTTGAAGGAACCACTCTGGCTGCTGAATGAAGTACAGCATGAAATGCTTGTGTTCACTGACCTGGAGAATCCTCTTGCTACCACTGAAATGTAAGCGCATGTTTTGCTTCCACACGTGATAAGACTTGACATATATCTCTTCTTTTTAAGCTCTCTTAACCAGGATTGCTGATCAACCATATTACTCCTATATATCCTTTCCCTGTAGACAATATAGCATTACACCTCGTTTAAGGTTGTGGCGACAGACTCTGGAACGATGTCGGAGTGCTGCCCAGGTGTCCCTCTGTTTACAGCAACTGGAGAAATCCTTGGCCTGGGAGAGGTCTGTTATCAAAGTGGTAAGTCACGTTTTTTTTTTGCTATGGACAGTGATGTCAACTGCACATTCTGTAAAATGGAAAATGAATATATGCATAATGCTCAGATTTAAAAGGGTGGGAAGGGAATTGGGCCTTCATCAGGTGTTGTTAGATAGGCACACCCATATTCATTGTAGTTCTTCATATTGTATTTTACTAAACATTGTTTATATTGTGTTGCAGATTTGTATATTTTGTCGGAAGGGTGACAATGATGAGTGTCTGCTGTTGTGTGACAGCTGTGATCGTGGTTGCCATACGTATTGTCACCATCCACGAATGACGGAGATTCCAGAGGGTGACTGGTTCTGTCCTAACTGCATAGCATTGGTAAGCATGGCTGATGTTGACCTGAATTTCGCATACAGAAATTTTGCTTAAGGATTCTGTATCCTATGTGTGTCTTGAACTGCAGTGAGACCAAGGATTCTGTATGCCCCAAGTAATTGAGTTTACCTCACAAGAGCGCGGTATAATCTTAACATACGTTGTGCTGCATTTTGTTTGCGCAGCAAGGTGATGGGAAAACGTTAAGATCTAGTGGCTCTTCCAGACGTGCCAAAAAGCCCAGGACACCATTACAAGAGAATAACAGCCCTCCCAAATCTTCACGACGGCGAGAACAAGCTGCAAACTCACCATATTCTTCAGCAGAAGCATCTATAGCAAAGCGAAGACGCATTGGTACAAGGAGTCACAGTCCCGACTTGACGTTCTGCGAGTATGTAGCCACAAATTTATATTGTCCGTCGTTCACAACTTCACAAGCCTTTGTGTTGTACAGGAATGTTTGACAATCTGTTTCCTTCTCTTATATGCAAAAAATGGTTACGTGCTTATTCCCAACCAGGGCGGCTGTGTAAACCAGAAGTATCCAGCCCACTTAGCAACAAGATTGTAATGTGGCCCTAACGTTTGCGCTCACCTGCGTGCGCATTAATGTTAGCCACGTTGTCTAAGTAACCCGTTTGTGTTTGGTACCTTGCGCTTTTCAGCACAAGGTTACTGTACTTTGCGCTCCCTATATTTAACATGAGGAGTGCAAAGTCCTAATGCTGATTAACGTCCAGCTCTGGTTAGCGGAAAGTTAACCAGAGCCTGGACTTGGTGTTAACAGATTCCACTTCTGCAGAATCCGTTAAAATAAAAAAAGAATCAGATACTCACCTCCTGTCCCGCGGCGAGGACCGCAGCTCCAACCGCCTCCTCTGTCCGGCGGCGAGAGCAGGGAAAGACTGGGGGGGAGGGGAGTCCCCCCAGTTTCTCCCTGCGTATCACTAGGCTGACGAGATCCGGCCGGTCATGTGACCGCCGGCGTCTGGCTCAATGGAGTCCTATGGCGTAGCGCCCGCTACGAATGCAGGCAGCATTTTTTGTGTCTGCATTGTAACCCCCCGTTAAAACTGGGAGGGTAGGGGAAAACTGCGGGCGCAGTTTTTTTCCCTACCGCCCCCGTTTTAACGCAGGGATTGTAATTTAGCCCTTAATGTATAAAACATAACGAGAAAAAAGGTTGTCATTTGCACCTACCCCTCTAGCTCCATGCGAAACAAAACACATCAGAGGTTTTGTTTTAATTGAATGGCCATTAAAGTGTAAACCTACCTGCCACGTCACGGCACCTCTGGTTAGGAGGATCCTAACCTAATGAAACCAAAAACTGCTTTCTAAGCAAACCACATATCCTCATGCTGCTTATCAGCTAAGAGGCAAACTGATGGGGTTATATTTATACCCTCACCATGAACAATTCCACTTTGGGAATAAAAAAGAAAAGACGGAAAGAGGCAGCAGCAAAACTGACCCGGCTGGGGATGCAACAAAATATACATAGGCGCAAAACCGTTTTCCTGCATATAAGTTGTTCACAACTTCACAAGCCTTTGTGTTGTACAGGACTGTTTCTGAATCTGTTCAGATTCCTTTTCTGACAAAATTTAATTCTTTATATCTCTAATAGTGCACAGAGGACACAGTAAAAATACACCGCACTAATCCTCAACATTGTCTACTGCCTACATATTTACAAAAGCAATATTTCAGGTTTAAATATAACTGTGATCATTTGTTTGTTTTGTTCCCTGAACTGCTTATTGTGTAGCACTATTGTTGTCTTGCAAGGAATTTATTCAGGTAACAGAATTTACTTAATTTGTATTTTTTTCCCATTGTTTTATTAAAGTGTACGGTCACCTAGAATCTTTGCCAAAACAGACATTTGATTGCTCAAATTAATACAATACAGCTGTGGTTTTAGTTCAAATGGTAGAGCTCGTAGATTCTCATCTTGCTAGAAATAAACCAATATCGTGGTCAAAATATGGGGGTAACCCTGCTCCTAGGAAACCGCTTAGAAGCACGGTATAGTGGATATAATTAAAACATAACTGTTAATAAATTGTCACTAAGAGAACCTGCTACCTTAAGTCAGGCAGACACAAACTGACAAACAGATAAAAGGTCCCCCTATGGCTGGGAGACAAAATGTTATTGAATAACAAAGTTCTGAATCTAGCGCAGAAATATCCTGACACATCAAGAATGTGAACCTTCGTGGGTGCACGATAAATAGGAAAGAAGTTCTTGCACTAGTATAATCAGAGTGGCAGCATAGTGAGCATAACCTGCATACAAAGTAACTAGTCCACCTGAACTGGACATATACAAAGAAACAGAGTGACTAGACACCCTTCAGATCAGTCCTCTCTGAAAGTAACATTACTGCCATAGGAGACCAAAATAAAAGAATTAAAAATCACTCATCACTCTGGTACTGGGCTGTGCATTAACCCTGTGTGAATTAACCCATGTGGGATGTAAAAGCAAGTGCGAGGCCGGTATGTAACCATAATGCCTGGTATTGGATGCCCGTATTAAAAGGAAGGCATGGTTGTATGTGGCACCATATAGATCTCACTCTCACTGGTAGAGAACCTGGGTCCTATAATGAAAGAGAGTGGTGTGAAAGAGTTAACCCCTGGTGTCCAGTTCACCCAGTATTTTCTATAAAATGAGGTCCTCATTAATTCATAACCCAGTACCATAAAGCAGCCAAGGCCTCCGCAAAATCCCATTGGGAGGAGCCCTATGAGGAGATTTCCACCTGTGTTACTATAAAACCTCACAAGCCAGAGGGGCAGTTCTGCTGTATCTTCACAGACACTATACTTATTATCACTCCCAGTACACTCCTGAGGACGCCACTCTGTAGGCGAAACGCGTAGAGTGATGAGTGTCTAGTCACTCTCTGTTTCTTTGAATATTTCCAGTTCAGGCGGACCAGCTCCTTTTGTATGCAGGTTATGCTCGCTATGCTGCCGCTCTGATTATACTAGTGCAATAACTTTTCCTTCTTTCCTATTTATAGTGAACCCACGAAGGTTCACATTCCTGATGTGTCAGGATATTTTTGCGCTAAATTCAGAACTTGGTTATTCAATAACAATTTATCTGTTTAAGGCAGCAGGTTCTCTTAGTGGCAATTTATTAGAAACATAGGTTCTTATCTGCCGACATTTTCTTTCGGCCCATCTAGTCTGCCCAGTTACATGGATACTTTACCTGGATTTATCTTTTGTTTAGGATAGCCTTATGCCTATCCCATGCCTGCTTAAATTCAATTACTGTTTTGGCCTCTACCACTTCAACTGGAAGACTGTTCCATGTATCCACCACCCTCTCAGTAAAATAATGCTTCCTGATGTTACTTTTAAACCTTTGCCCCTCTAATCTAAGACTATGTCCTCTTGTTAAAAGTTACGTTTTAATTCTATCCACCATATCGTGCTTCTAAGCTGTTACAAAGTGTAATGCTACTACCATTAAGGAAACCGTATGGGGAATGTGCAGGTGTAATGCAGTAGTTGTGCTTCCTTATACAGTATTTGCTATTTTCAGTATGTTGTGAGAAGTTTTGAGAATACAGGGTCAGTCTTGTTTGCTCGTGGTGCCTGTGGATTTAGAGATAAAGATAAATTAAGTCTATTATTCTTTATTTATAAAGCGCCAGCATATTCCGCAGTGCTGTACAATAGGCACAGTATAGACAGGGTTACAATACATTGAACAACATTTGACAAACAGTACAGGAGGAGACGAGGGCCCTATTCCCGTAGGAACTCACAATCTGGGAGGGTTGGGGTTGGAAACAGGAGGAGAGGACTGTAAGGTGAGAGTGATTGATGGTTGCGTCAGTGAGTTGGGTGGTAGGCTTCCCTAAATAGGAATGTTTTAAGGGAGCATTTGAAGGAAGAGAAGTTAGGGGAAAGTCTGACAGTACGAGGGAGAGCGTTCCAGAGAGTGGGGGCTGCGCGTGAGAAATCCTGCAGTCTATCATGGGAAGAGGTGATGCGGGGAGAAGCTAGGCGCAGGTCACTGTTTGACCTTAGGGAGCGGGCTGGGGTGTATCTGGTGATTAGTGAGGACAGGTAGTGGGGAGCTGAGTTAGTGAGGGTTTTGTAGGTAAGGATAAGGATTTTGAACTTAATTAGTCTAGGATACTTGATTCATCTCACTCTGGACCAGGAGCATATGTCTTTTCTGTTTCAAGTCACATGTGACGCAAACAGTGGTTTGAAAATTTACTTGTTTCCTTTTGGTCATCAGGATCATCCTTATGGAGATTGAGTCGCATGAAGACGCATGGCCGTTTTTAGAGCCTGTGAATCCACGGCTTGTTCCTGGCTATAGGAAAATAATAAAAAACCCCATGGATTTTTCCACAATGAGGCATAAACTTCTGCATGGCAAGTAAGTTTCTAGGGAAGTGTTCCTGCAGCTGTCACCGTAGCAGGACCAACATCCTTGTGTGTAAACTTGCAGTATCCTTACTGTGAAATAAAGCATTAGAATAGTTAATGTTTAATTGTGATATAGATTACAGTTAAAGGCATTTATACAGTGCTAGCATATTCCATAGCGCTTTACAATGGAGGGGCACGAACATGAGACGTACATGATTAAATACGGCAAAGACAACCCTGCCCGTGGATAGCTTGTCTAGGAGTAGAGGTAACATCATTGCTCTGCATGGAGAGAGCCTGTGGAGTCATGGGTTCGATCCCGACGAGCAACCTCTCCAGTAAGTGTCCTTGGGCAAGACACCTAACGGTACATACTCGCCACCCAGGACATACTTGAAACCGAGAGAAATCTCAATGTATCCTTCCTGGTAAAATCCTTTCTCCAATAAAAATTAAAAATAACAGCACTTTAACCAAATACTCAGCCAGACATCCCATGAGCTTACAATCTAAGCGACAGGGGTAACATCCCATGAGTTTACAATCTAAGCGACAGGGGTAACATCCCATGAGTTTACAATCTAAGCGACAGGGCTAAGTGAAACAAGTGGGAGCAGAGGGAAGGTGGAGCTGGTGGTTAGAAAGAATATAGCAGGCCTTGCGTGGGAAGGACCACCAAGCTTGGACTTAGGCCAGTGTCAGATGAATGCACTGTGTGTGCCCGTACTGACGTGCTTCCCGGCCTCCATCGCAGCTTTGTGACGATTCGACTTAGCCGGCCACATGCTGTAGCGCTCTCAATACAAATGTTCTGAAAGCCTCCCTGTCGAAGCACTACGACACCTGTTCGACAGGGCTGCAAAGCGAGATCCTCCATAGGATCGTGCCTTGTAGTGCTGAGCAAACTAACTGCGCTCAGCGAGGTGGCCAGACGGGCGTCAGAGTGGAAGGAACGTCCACTCTCACTGACATTCCTTCCGCTCTGAAAAACACTCCGTATGACCCGGCCTTAGTAATTAGAAAGAAGTGGAAGCAGCTAGAAAGTAGAACGAAATTATGAATTTGGCCTCGGTGGGAGGGTGAGTGAGACAAGGGGCTAGTGTTAAACACCTGAACGGTCTGGAAAGCGATTGAGCTTTACTTCACAGCCCTGGAATCTAACTTGTTGTGTGTCCTGCACTTTGTTAAAATTGCCTGATGATGATTATTATCTTGCATATTAAGAAACATGTACATTGAAAGCCAGTTCTTGCCTAACTTGCGTCCGTTTGCCACGTGCGTTGTGCGTGCGCAGTTCGGTGCGCACGTACTTCGTGTGTGGGTCTCTATTGATCATGATTCTATGCTACGTCAGACGTTAAACTGTGCGGTAACACGGACGTAAACACTGCGTTCGTCTGACACGGGCCTAAAATATCTACTGGTGCAAAACAAGTGTCAAGTTTTTACTTCTAGATCGGTTCAGGTTGCTGTCAGGATATGGTATGTGCTTTTAGTTCCAGCATTTGTGATGTAGAGATGTCAGGAAGAAAGATAATGGGGGATAGATGTTTAAAGGGACACTCTATACACTCTGACCACTTTATCTAGTTAAAGAGGTCAGACGATTCGGAGTGGGGGCCATTCCCGCCCCTTCCTCTAGTCCTGTTTGGCCAATATCGTTGTATGAAGCAGTTGAGGTTCTGTAGACGGGATTTTTAAAAATCCCGCCTCCCGTGGACAAACTCTTGAACTGATGTCGGCACACTATGCGTGTTGACATCATCCTTTTTTCAAATGCTCGCAGCAGTGAATGTTCTGAGAAACAGCAGACTAGGACCAATCCATTGTTCTGCACAGGCGCTGTGTAACTTGCTCAGGGAAGTGTGCAAGTTCAGCGACACACACAATTTGCTTAGAGTATGCTATGCAGAGGAGCAGCAGTCTGGCCCCGAGGGAGAAAAGGGGAGTATTTTCACCTAAACTTAAAGGGGAAAAAAATACAAAACAAAAAAAATTAGTGGGCAGATGCTGTCAGCAGTATCTGCCCAACTATTAAAGGGGGGGGGGGGGGTAAAGCTTTCTAGTCGGTTGCTTTAAATACCTACCACTATTCTTATGGACTAGAGTTGAATGTGATCTTTTGTCCTTTTTTGTTTTATTTACGCATTGACTAATCTATGTATTAAAAAAATCCTAATGCATGACGAATGGTTTTTAGTTGTGTGTTGTTGCATGATTTTTAGCACTCGCTGTCCCTCTGAAGTCGCAGATCACACCATTAATCTCTGCCCTTTCCAACCCCCAGGTATTCTAGCTGTGAAGAATTTGCAGAGGATGCTGAGCTGGTCTTCAGTAACTGCCAGCTGTTTAACGAGGATGACTCTGAGGTCGGCAAGGCTGGTTTAACCCTAAAGAAGTTTTACGAGAGCCGCTGGGAGGAATTCTATCAGACACGCAACAAAGACACGCTTTGATACGGGAATCTGATCATTTGTAAAGGGACAACTACGTTCGAACATCTCGCTAACACTGAAAACGGGTTCAGCTCTAGCTGTGAGCTTTTCAACTTGCTGCTTTCCATACTGATTGGTTCTGGATCCCTTATCCCTTTCGTGTCCCATTTAACTTCCATATTTCTAGTGCGGCACTCCAGAGGAAACCTTACAAAACAGTGTGCTGTCTTGTTGAGCATTATTATTTTTTACTAGCATTTTTTTATGCAAAGTGGCAAATGAATTTTCTTTCTGTAGATCATAATTAAAATGTATAAACAAAACCACACACACTTATTTAACCCTTTCACTGCTGAGGACGTGTGGGGAACGTCCTCATTGACTCCTAAGGAAAGATGAGGGGTTCATTTGAACTCCGATATCTCCTGACTGTTGGCAGCTAGCAGGGTCATGTTTGGTATCATTAGAAGGGCCAGAGCATGGCCTTTCCATTGATACCACACATGACCAGGTATAAAGTAAAGAAAAAAGAATAATAAAAAGAATAATAAAAAAAATTAAAAACCTGTTTTTTTAAGACGTGAAATGGCTCAACAGTGAAGGGGTTAATATTTTAAACATACAATACAGGAGCTATTAAACACTTCAAGACACAACATATCATGCCTCTGGATTTAAAATGCGATGTGTCATGTCACATGTACACGTACAGTACTTACACATCCATTCTACACAACTGGCAGATTTATGTACATACATTTCCACACATGTAATGCGTAATATTTAACATGATCATTTTGTCGTACGCAAATACCATCACACACAATAGCTGCATATCACTTGACCTTTATGTGTTTCACATGTACATATAGAAGTCACTCCTTGCCTGCTGTCATTTATTCATATCAGCTGAGTAAACCAGTGGGTCTTATTTACTAGCAATAGCAAAATCTTAACGTGTGTTTTTGGCTGTTTTTTTTTTTTTTTTACGCGGACTGTAGACGATATCCCTTCTACACAGCAATTTTATAAAACCCCTTTTATAGTCGTGTGGCCAGTATAGTGGGTGACAGTCCTACAAAAGGGTTGACAATAGTCACCCGGGCCCTAGGCTGAGCTCAAGTATAAGCCTCTCTTAAGCTGCTTCCACTGTTTATCACTGTTCATTGTATGACTTAATTTTGTTACTCCTATGCTTCTCTGGCACGACTACCTCCTTCCTATACCCTCCCCCACCTGGCGTTTCTAGTATACTTTTTCCCCCATGACGTTTTGTTTTGGCCAAGAGATGTCATCCTATACATGGTGTTTTTTATTTTTTATATAGGCTTTTAGCACTACAGGTATCCCAGGGGTAATCACTGCCAGCCTTATCTTCCTTAACTTTAAATGGGCTGGCAGGGAGTTCATATAGTATGTGTTGTACGTACGTTGTATATTTATTTAAATTTGTCTCGGCCATATAGGTCATTTGCTTCTGGTATTTAATATCATACCCTTGCTGCTTACTTTAAGTGATGTTAATGTATTATGACTATCTTTTTAAGGACAGCTTTTTTTCTATATATTTTTCTCTCATGTCCTTTTTTAAATCACTTTAGTGCTCTTTCCTTCAGTTATTTACTGGGCACTTTTACAGAGGGACCAGGCTAAGGTACACAAGCTTTCATGATTCCATGTCTGAAATTTCAGAACCCAAAAGCGCAGAGTTGTAATACACTAAAGCAGGGCTCAAAATTTCAAGTCCCAAGCTACTAGCCAGGCCTTAAGAGTTACTCGCCCCACCTAACCCTTATCCTGTCCTGCATTTCCACTCGCCCTCATGTAATTTCCACTCGCCAAATGCGAGTAGGTGAGTGGAAATTTTGAGGCCTGCACTAAAGACAAGTTTGTGGGTCCGAGCAGTGTGAGCAAGAACTTATTCGAATAACATAAGTTGCTAGCATGTAAATGGTCAAGTAGGGTTTCTGGAAGCAAAAAAGGGTCCTGGCATTCAAGTTTGGATGACCAGACTATCATCTGTCTTCATGGGTTATTCAGAACTTGCTTTTGTTGCATCTCCGACAAACGCTGGCATTTTACAAAAGGGGATTCAAACAGCTGCAAGAGAAGCTTCAACTGTGGCCGCTTGGAATTTTCTTCTGCGGGTTGGTAGCATATGTCAGTTGCGACAACAGCAATTTTCGCTGGGGTTTGCAACTTCCGCAAACGCCGGCGCTTTCTAAAGAACTCCTATAATCTCCCTAACACGCTTAAATTGATCTTCTATTTAGTCCCATTTTGTGGGAATGCCTTAGCATTCTGCCTTCTCTTGTCATAGAATTGTAACTTAAAAGACCTTTTATTTGTCAAAGCAGCGGTCCCACCAAAAATGTGTTTTTTGCCCAATTCTGCCTGATTGTTCTATGGAAAGTTTGCCGGTCTGCTCTAGCTATCCATGATTTAGTCCAAAGCTTCAACGGCCCACGGTGTGTTTATAGCTGGGTCATCTTAAAGTTTCGGCAAAAAGCTTTTGAAGGCTGACTTGATATTTGGTAATACAGAGCACTTTTTCATTGTCAAATTAGCTATTGCAAACTCTCCAATACAGGCTTATTCATTAGTCATCGTATGTGACCCAGAATAGCCATAAATCAATATCTGAAGCTGATGCCCGTTTCTGTCAATGTAGGCCGCAGGCTGGCACCTCTGGGTGAAGAACAAATTGGGAGATACTGTCTTTGCAGTTGGTTCAAAACCAAGTCATTGAGGACTTATTTTATGGCACAGTTTGCTCAGATTCTTCGTAGTTTGGAGGGTGGATTGGGACTAGGGAAATTTTTAAAGCAATATTGTTTGTGCGACTGCTGACAAAGCACGCCAATGTTTGTATAGCAATAAACAATGTCCTACTCATCCTCTCCTTTTAATGGTCCTGCCAATGTGGCCATCACCTGAGTAAAAAGGTCTGCCGTACTGCTTTGTATTCCCAGACCTTGTCCTGTGCCTGGATTATCTAGATTATCCGTGACTTTTAATAAACTCCTGGTCATTGGCAGCGTGAAATGAATCAGGCACAACTGGGCAAGGAACTTGTAATGGAAAGCTTGCTGGCATTGCTGCAGAAAACTATTTTTGTATTTCTTAAACGTCAACTTTTAATTTCTGAAACGGACAATAGCATTTATAATATGCATAAATATTTATATTTGATCTGAATGACAGCACTGTAACAAGGTTGTTTTTGTTTGTATAATTATTAGAGCCCGTGTTTCGGGGGTATTTTAGTTTTTTTCAAAGTAGAATTAAAGCCACTTTTAGCCTGTACTTTGGGTTTGCGTTGAGACCAGGCCAGTCTGGTGGGCAAAGATGAAAGTTCTAGGTGTTTGTTGTCTAGGAGCCTAATAGATGAATTTAGCTCCTATTCATTAAAAACACACTCATTGGTAAATGTTATGGCCAGGAACATCTAAATCATTGTAGCATACTGTCCATTTATTGAAATAAAAGCCTCCTGGTGGGCAGGTTTATGTGTAGAGATCGCATTTAGATTTGCCACTTAATCTCAAAATCTCCATGGCATTTTGGCTATACTAAGACTGTTCCATTATTTGTTATATTTTTTTTTTATCCCCCTCCTAAAGTCATCAGTGTCCCCTCGTCACTTCAGAATTTTGGAAATTCTAGAATAGGGCCTCTATGCATTTCAGGACTTTGTATTACAAGCCTATAATAAGGGTTTATTTAAATAGTGTATTTAAGTTCAATACTGAAGTTACTTCCATTGACGGTATCCTTTATTAAAGTGGTACCATTTTTATTCTATCTGCGCTTCTCTTATTGAAAAAGATGGGGGGGGGGGATACAGGTTTTAGTCTTTGCAACACTGAATGAGAGTAAAAGGGATTTTGATCTCTGTGCAAAGCGGCTTTCTGTTGCAAAATATTTCATATCTCCAATGATGTTTTGCAGTCTAAAGCGGTTAGTACCAGTTTTAAAACAAGCTGCACTAGCTCTCACACTCGTTATTTTTATATATATATATGTAACCAAACTGTTATAGTGACTTTTGATAAATGTACAGTTTTTCTGTGAATTTAAATTTATTTCTTCTATTTTTAGGACCAATCTTGTTTTTATGAAATCGAAACGAATAAAAAAAAAAACTTAGACATTCACGTTGTTGCACATGTGCTGTAGTGTGCCCTTTAGCAGCTGAAGTATAATAAAAAAAAAATGAAAACAAATGTGGTGGTTACTACTTGTGATTTTGTGAAGTTAACTATAAAAAAAAAAATAATAATTGGAAAAAAATATTCTGACCCTCCAGAGACAGAAGTAGGATTTTATTTGTCAACACGTATGCACAAGGACATCGATATCATATTTATGTTAGGAAAGGGAGGGGAATCATTCTAAAAAAAATTAAATAAATTATTTTTAAAAGAGTGAGCTATCGGTTGTGCAGACCGTTTTGCAAGAATGAAAGGTAGGTACCAGGTATTGAAAAGCTTTAAACTGCGTAGATGTGTGTGGATAATTTATCTCCTTTGTGAGCTGGGCCCTCTTGTATCTGTATAACTATGTACAACCCTAACTTATTGTAACCCCTGTCCCACGCTGCGGAATGTGTTGGTGCATTAAAAATAAAAGGTCTAGGGATCCAAAGCCTGAGAAAGACCAGTGAATGGATTGTAAAATGTAACGATTTAGAAATTGCCTTCAGAATAGTTGTTTTCAGTGATCTGATCAAAAGGGTGAGAACCTTCAGCCAGAAATGGCAAATTAAATTGTTCCAGTACCTGCTGGAGCAGTCACAGATCAATTAAATGTGTCGAATTTATGCTTTGTTAAACCTGCACCTTGTAACTGATTCTTGCTTAAAGGGACACTCTATAGAGCTAGTGTCCAGGCTGTATGCAGTAACACACACACTGTCCTGTTTGAAACTCTTGCTGGTATTCTCGTGTGAAGTGTCAAGTCAGGTGGGATTTTGATTTCCCGGCTGTCAGTCACAACTGACATTTTCTCTGAATACTAGCAGAAGTAAATGTCCTGAGGAGGCAGTCGATGGTTGTACCTGCAGGTCCAACCAATCCATTGTTGTGCGCGAATGCTGCTGAATTTAAACTACGCATGTTAATTTCAAAACGCCCTAAGTATTTTCATCTGTAATAACAGCATCTGCCCAATTATGAGCTTTAATACACCCCCGCTTTTTTTTTTTTATAGAGTACCCATCAGGCTGCAGGTGGCCCCATGTCTTGCTCTAAAATAGGAAAAGTGAGTTAAAAAAAAAAAAAAAGCTTTTGATATCTGCACCGGCTTCAAATCCTGGGGATTTTCAGCAGTGAAGAAAAAAAATATAGGTTTGTTACTTAACTCCTAAAAAAAGCATCCCCAGTGATATCTTGCCAAAAATTCTGCCCCTTGTTTAACCATTGTCCTTTTGCATTGGACCCAGTGCTCCACACTCTTCTGAAAGTGTCATCCCCGCTTGGTTTTAGGGATACCTGTTGCTTTCCATTATAATCAAACTTCTACCTACTGTGCCGATCTTGTCAGGTGACATATCAGAGGAAACCATAGCGGTCTGACAACAAATGGATAAAACCTATTAGTGAGGATGTCAATGGAACCACCCTGGGACTTCTGATTTGAACCCATGTGCTATTGCAAGATTTGATTCGCCACAGGACCTCTACTCCCTGAAACTGACAATTGGTCCTGGTCACTAAAATATGAACCTCTGGAGAAGTGAAAATTCTAGGTCAAAATAGCCGATTTTCCTCACTGTCCAAATCGGCTATTTTGACCTAGAATTTTCACTTCTCAAAAGGTCAAGTGTTTGAGCAGAATGTTTTAATGCTGTGTTTTGCAACATCTTCGTATTTACAAGGCAGACTTCTCAGAATGACCTTTTCTCCATCTCTAGCTTGACATGCTGAAAGTCCCACTAGAGTAAGGCCTCTATTCGTTGACGCTTCAGTTTCAACAACATTGAAAATAGTGTCCGGAGAAAGGTTGCAGTTCCCGATGATGGTGCATTTAGGTAAAGTTATGGTACCTTTCCTGTTTGGAATATTATATAAAAAAACTAAGATCTCCCATTGTAGACAAATACCACGTTTTTGCTATGATGCGTGGCATTCCTGTTAGAGGCGCCTTCAAACGCTATGGTTTGTCTAGCTGTGCATTGCCACTCACCTCTGTATTGCTAGATGTTGGGCGGGGCTGTTCAGAAGGGCCAGGACCCGGTCTGGGGTGACTTGGGCATCCATGACGAATGACATTAGGTGAAACAGCCCTCCAGTGATCTTATGTGGTCAGATGCAAGAAGCAGACGATCCAAAACCTCAGGGAAAAACTCAAATTTGGCTGAAAAGTTTAAAAAAAACTAAACTACAAAAATTATTCGACTTTTAAAAAGGATGCATTTTTAATGCTCCATTTCTTTCCCCAGGCAGACAGCCTCTGCTCAATTATTTTTTTTTGTGGGGGGGGGGGGTGAATTTACTCCTTTTGTCCCACTCTCCACGCAGCTCCTCCGCTTGATCTCAGGGACTTCTGAACCCAGATGTGTATGTAAATTGCACGATTTTGCGATTCCTACGGCATGCAACTTGCATAGGAGCACATTTTGTTAGAAAGCTGCAGGGACAAGTTCCATAGCACCTGCACAGAGCGATCGGAGCCGAGCATACATCCTTCTAGAAAACTGTTCGACATTGCAGGTGGTCTCAGAGGGTGACGTTGACACACTGTTTGCCGAAATCACTAGCGGCCAACAGCTGGAAAATTCAAAATCCCAGCTGCAGGTGACACTCCATTTCACCCAGTGGTTTCACCAGATCGGGGCAGCGGGGACACTCCTCACATTCTGGCCAGTTTAAAACACTAAAGTGGTCAGGAGGAGTAGAACGTCCCTGTAAATATCGGCTGCAACTGAATGCCTGGGTCCTCTTGCTCTAAAGAGAGTGTCAATTTACCCCTTTAAAACCATGTCTTCTCACAGGTCTACATCATCTTATGCACATCAGGCCTGTCAACCTAGACCTATGGCTGCTTACTCAGTGCAAGTACATGTGCTTTTGTACATTGCATTTGCACAGACATCTATTGAAATTTAATAAAATAAAAAATAAAGTCACAAGTTGTTAATGATCCCCATCACATACAGTTAGGAAGAGACAAAGCCACACTTGCATTGTTTTTATTTATTTATTTAAAAACCACCAAAACAAAAAAAGTTTTCCAAATTCGCGCTTCACAAAATCATTTCAAATGAAAAATAAAACAAAAAATGAACAGGAATATTCATTTTCTTTTTAAAGCACAGAAGCAATGTGGGAATTGTGAATCATTGGAAAACCAAATAAATCTGTACAAACGTATTAAAGAACAACCTAGTTTGCATTATTCGGTTTGAACGTTTTAAATGGCCAATCCCTGGCTGGTTGGTTATAGCTCAGGGATGTCATACATGATCCCTGAGGTCTAGAATCTTGAGCATCAGGTTTTCAGCATTGCACATAGAATCAGCACTGTATAAGGGCAAAAGCCCTGGGGTGTATAAACCTCATGGACTGGAATGGACATCCTCGTTATAACCCACCTTCCAGAATAGAACAATATCTTCAATCCAGTCATACATGAGAAGTGAAAATATGATGTACTCCACCTGTAAGACAGAATGCTGCAGAAACACAGAAATATACTGTGATTCATCACAGATGACCAATAAATTCATGATCACCTAAACGGCTTCAAATCAATCCATGATTTTGCTTATTGGTAGAGAATCATTGGATGGAGTCAAGTTCCATGGTTAGGATAGCTTTTGTTTTAGATGCAGCTCAAGTCCTACGGCCATCAATCCCAAAGTTTAAGCTCCAAAAGAAGAACTGTGTCCAAGAGTACATTAGATTTCACTCGCACATAATTTAATAGTTAGACATCATTACAAAGACATTTCCAATGGCTAACCCAAAGACAAGTCAGGTCTTCCTCATTGAAGCACTTTTTTGTGTGTGAACAGTTTACCACTGAAAAAGTTTAGGAAGGGGCCATTATAACAACAGCACCCCAAATATTGCACAGGAACTGAGTGTAGCTGTGCGTTTGCTGATGTTTTTAAGTGCTGGACAAGGTGCTTTGCAGAAACACGAGTCAAGTACCTTGATCTTCATCTTGATGCCTGCATGGGCAAAAGTGCGAATTTTGATTCAAAGCAGTAAATGGGATAATTTAACATTCTATAACCTGACACTTTGTTATGCAAATAGCTTTGAGGCTTTTTTAAAACATGTCAGGTCAAAAGGCACCTCACCTTTCAGTTGTTTTTTTTTTGATACGTTAAAAAAAAAAATGGCCTGTTAAAATCCAAGCATCAGACCAATACTCAGTCTCCACATCCCTCTGGAGACAGAAAAGGATCTATCACACTCATCTGGTCTCTACAGATGAATCACAAAAAAGCACACTATCTATTGGAAGACTGTCACAGCAGTAAAGTCCTCACAACCCACCCCATCCCACCAGCGACCACCCTCCCAACATGCCCCCTGTACAGCTGGAAAACCAACGAGAATGAGGATTTGACATTTCACTTTATCACAGACATCAAGGAGGTCATGACTGAATCATTGGACTTCTAAAACAGAGGTGGGGGAACAACCTCCTCCCAAACAGCGACCGCTCTGAGCAGTTACTCATTTTTCCTGGCAGAGATGGAGCAGTAAGAAATGGAACAAAAGAGATTTGTCCTTCTGCCTGTTCTGTGCCAGACTATGCATATTCTTTCACATGCTGCAACACCCTCTACCTTCAAGAATATGAACTAGATCAGCAGCAAATTAAATTAACCGCTTACTATCCACTGGATTTGCGGCCTGCTCATGTAACCACGGCAGGGTTGTATACAGGTGGCAGCGCTATATACAGGGAGAACATTCCACGCTGATGTAAGTATTCGAAGGACCTTTTTGTGACAATGGGAAAAATGTAGCCAAGGTGGTTAAACATAAGGCTGAAACGTCTCTACTAGAAACATTTATTACAAAAGAAACCCACATAACTGTACATATATTGTTTTGCTTTCTACTGGGGAAGGGACACCCAGGATTGCCTGTATAAATCAGTTTTAGTGTTAAAGTTTCTCCTTTTCTGGATTCCAGCCTCCGACCGTGCTCATTTAAAGATTTCAATGGCGTGATCAACCACGAGACGCCCGAGTAAAAAACAGTCTGCTTACAAACATGCCTTCAGTCTATCTGGAACATTTAGCAGCAACAAAAAAGTTTGGAAGCCACAAAGGATGATAAAAAAATGATAGAAAAGGTGAAGACACACTCCCTGATTTTGTCGTCAGTGTGCAAATTTAACTCCTTGGCTGCAGACTGCGTAATCACCTCCCCCCCCCCCCAATGGTGTTAGACAGCTCCAGAGAGAAAGGAAGACCAAAGTTTGCTTACAAATCATTTGGCAGCTTAGGTTCATTCCAGGAGAGACCCCTTTAAATGAAAGCACCAGATCATATGGCATTAAAAAAAGATATACAACCGAAAAACCGCATTCTTACATGGAATACAAGTGCATACCCTTGGATTTCACAATGTTGCTGTAAATCTACCCAGAAGCTAAAATAGGAAGAACTCTGCTAATCCACCACAGAGTTATGCAGCGTGAAAATGGTTGGATAAAGTATTGCCATAGAAACCGGTGAAGAAATGTCCCATGATTCTCCAACAAGGCAGTCATGAAAGACATATTTCAACAACCATTATGGAGTCTCAGACTATTGATCTACCTGAACATGAAGGGTTTTAAAACCTTGTTTCACAATTTAGATTGTGATGGAGACCAGCCCCAACTAGAAAGCCCAGTATTTGGTTAAAATGACCCAATTCCCTTTTCATGCGTGAGGTTTAAAAAAGTGTGGCTATTGCTACAGTGACAAGGGTTCAATTCAGTACTCAAAAATGCACGACATAAAGGAAGCCTTTTGGAAGTTTAGAACGTTAGGTCAGGTTGACCATGGGTGAATGATTAAAGCTTAAGCAAAGGATGGGATTCTCATTTGTGTGGTGATTGGAATGCTAGTCTACAGAAATCCCGTTGAACGATTAAAATCCAAATCCAAACTCTGTTTCTTGATATACAGATTACAGGCCGTCTTTCGGACCTTCTGCATGGCTTCTCACCTTTTACTACTGATCGGACAAGCAGTATGTAGCACCACAAGTAACATGAACAGTCCTCCTGCCAATTTGTAAAAAATATGGCCTCTTGATTGGGCGCGGCACAATTGGCATCATCATATGATAAACCATCTTGTGCAAAAAGCAGAGAAAATCTTCTAAGCATTCCACGTACGACAAACTGCACCAGAAACCCCGACCCTGAAATTTCCAATCTTGCACAAATTGTTACTTCATTGTCTGTGAGCTTTGACCTATAACTGACAGCAAAGGATGACAAAAGCAACGAACAAACAGAAAATCATGGAAGGTTCATACACAGGGAAACCAAGTTAATGGGGCACGTTAGTCTAAAGTATGTGCTCTCCTTCTCCCCTGACCTCTGGGCACTGGGACACCCTCACCTCTATTGTGAAGGTTGGCCAGTCAACAGTCACTGTGATCCCACTGGTTGTTTGTAGGGACCTCATCAATCCAAAATGACGCCAGCACATATTGTGTTGTCAGCAGCAGGCGTCCAAGCGGCTTCCTACTGATGAATGCTGGTAGCTTGTAGTGAAGGGGTGACGTAAAACCGATTTTAACACTGTAGACCCCCCCTTTTGCCTAGACTGTGCCTTGAATTATTATGTTATAGCAAAACACAAAAGATCTGAATTCGAACACAATGCAAGCAAAAAGATGCAGCCACACCATAGATTCCCTCCGATATCCAGTGAGACAAATGGAACGCTGGAGTGCTATCTAACAAGAGGTGCACCAGGTTCATCACGCACCTCTCCAATAGCATCTGTAGGGGATTCATATACAGTTAAGAGAATGAATAACCGGATCACTCGTCAAATTTACACAGAAAGAGACTGGGTGTGCCCTGGCCTTGTACTCATAACAAAAGGTGGTTAAAGAATGATACGAGGTAGGTTAGTCAGAGAGGCAAATTTAGGAAGATTTATTATATACTTATTAAGAATGCCACTGGCTACAGATGGTGTAAAGTGTATTTATATACTGGCACCTTTACGCTTCAACATAAATAAAACGAGGCACATTTTGTCAACCTGATGCTTTTTGCCATGAGTTACAAAATCAGGACCACAACCTTACTTCAAAACCAAACAGAAGGGTAACAAAAACAAGTCAAGAATAACTTTTTACACATATCGTGGCGTGCTCATCGCAGAAAATCTATTACAAGAAGAAAGTATGAAAAACAAAACCATTCTCCTCCTGAGGTAGATAATGGAAAATATGAATGTGTGGCGAATGGATGGGGAGAACAGGCTTATAAGGCTAAGATGGCATTATTTGTGTTCCTAAGGACCATCACTGGTGAGAAGAGCTCTATCCCAGGACAAAGGTTTTGAAATGAGTTCAATGTCATTGATAACCAACCATTTGTCCAGAACCTTAGAATGTGACATTGAATTCACACATAAGGTGAGGACAGCTGTCTATAACTCTGTTGGTGGCCAAACACGAGCAATCGATACTCCCGTATAAAATGCTACGCCATGAATTAATGTTAGCTTTCTCTTTTCACTCTAGAGATACTAATACTCAGGTCATGTAGTGTCATGTTTGTATTGAAGTACTGAGACATTACATGACCTGATTCCCCAGTCTTCCGATTGGGGAAATACTGGTATAGAGCATTCTGGTCATCATGTATCCAACAGGTCAAGTTTTAAGGATTACTTGGCGACATGCAGACTGAACTCTGGCCTTTTAGAGTTACTCGACGACAGCAGGGTTTAGAAACGCTGGTCTACACTAATCACAGCTTTGTCGTGACAGAAAATTACCATTATTGTCAATGCTTTTTCGTTTCTTCATCCATACCCGCTTCGCTTTGTTCCTTTTTCTTGACAACGTCAATAAACATTGAATTCGGAGATTGGTGAGCACATCTGGTACATAACTAGGGTGTTTCTATGGATGGTGACCCACTGGGGTCACATCTCCCACATTGTAAAAATTGGATTGTGGCGGCGTTGCCACTTGCTCTTTAAGGATTGTTTACACTTGTTAGTGCACAATATAAAAGGTTTGAAACCTTTTGATATGGAGGGAGCAAAAAGACCTAAATGTTATTTAATTTTACAATTCCAAAACTATTAAACACGGAAAAACGACTGAAATATGGTAACAGTATCTTTGTGGAAATGTTCCTTCTATTGAAAGCCTGCCTTGCAACCCACCCCAATTCTATAATAGGTTTAACTCATGTACACAAGTCGTCTGTTCCTACACTTGGTACCAGTACCCCTGTTGGTGTATCCTGAAGACCCCACCAAGAGTAGCAATGCTACCTCCTACTTCACTGTCCTAATTCTTCTCAAATGTTTTAGTATTTCTACCCTGTCCAGCAGCTGTATTTGTCCTTTACCCAGTTTACCTCTGACCCACACTGGATCATGTGTTCCAACATGCGAACCCCTACTCCCCATGCATAAAAAAAAAAAAAGGAGGGACGAATTTTTTTTTTAGAAGATTCATAAGTCAACACTTTGCAAACAATTTACACATTTTAAAAAAAAAAAGAAATCAATAAGGCACAATGAAAGAGGGCTTGATCAACCCGTGAAACTTATCACACTATTTTAGCACATACAGAGATAACGCGCCCGTCCTACACATTAAAGAGACAAACCGGCGTCTAAAGCTGCAGAGCAGACAAACGTCTCGACATCTCCTATTCTTGCTCATCCTCGATACGGACGTCTGTATTCCCATACAACACAGATTCACACGATCAGTCTGCAAAGAAGCAGCCAGCACATTGCTTTGCAAACCACCAAAACCAACAAATCAGAGACCCCCCCCCGGAAGTTACTAAATGACTGCACTCAGATCTTTATCTAAATTGCCAATTTAGTCTCATTACACCTTAAAATGTGAGTTTTAAAAGCAGCATTATACAGTGGAGTTTATTTTTTTGTAATCGTATCTCTTCATGGCATTTTTGCCGTTTGTGTTACCAAATTTTGAAACGATCCCCTGTCCTAGTTATGTGGTTGAAGCATGGGGTTAACCTGAAACCGAATTTTGCCAAATCCTGTGAATCAAACAAAACCAAGTTCCAGATTCAACCAGCGCCATCAGTAGATCATGGCAAAGGTCAAAGGGATGGGTGGGAAAAAGAAAAATGGAAAAGTGACATTCCAAGAGGCCAATTCACCCTCATACAGACTGGAGAATTGATAAAGAAACTGCAAATTTATGTCAAAAGAAAATCGATGACCAGGAACAAAAGAAAAAGTCTACCTCAATTATATTGCTACGTTAAGAATTTTGCCCTAAATTTTCAGCCTACAGTTTGTAATCCCCTAATCAGACCGTGTACAATTTATCTCACAAAAGCTCCATCGTTACAAAGTTTTAAATGAACAAGAAAAAAAATACAGGTGAAAACTAGCACTGTATATGTATAAATGTGAGCAGAAAAGAAAAAAAATTTAAATAAAAAAAATCAGGATGTGGCCAATTCAAAATTCCACCGTAATAGTATACACAGAAGTTTTTCTTTTAAAAACGTGATACACTTACACAACACGAGACAGTCTAGCACCAATAAAGTGTAAGGACGGTATAGCAGGTGACGACAGGACGCCACGCATACAACATTTTTAGAGTCTAATGGCTGTCCTAGTATGGGATGTCAAGATCAGGGATGGACACCCAAGCAGATACGTCCTACAACTAACCACGGTCAGATAAAACCATAAAAAAAAAAATCATTTGGAAACATTCAAAAAACAGATATTGCTATAAAAGAAGAAGGAAGACTTAACACACAGAGCTAAGCACTTTTTTTCTCAAGAACATGCTCAAAATATCAAAAGAATCCTATGTACATATATACAAGCTCTGTTAGCGGTATAACAAAATCAGAGTTCCAACGCCCCAGCTCTCACACATGAGATCAGGAGACGCCTCATATTGCACTGACAGGATGCTAGGAGGGATGAAAGCTTGAGTCTTCCCTTTATATGGCTTTTTCAAAGTCTTTGGTAACATTTTTTATTAAAACACACACACCCACGCACGCACCCTAATATCGTTTTACATAAATACACTAGATTATCGCAGCCCAAGTCATGACGTCAAAACCACACTGGCGGATATTAGCTTTACACAGCGCCAGAGACAGCAGCCGACCAGCGTAATCTAGATGTTCAACTACAAACCCAATGTTCCTTCACTAGCTTTAGGCTGGATGTGGATTGTAGTTGCAGACATGCAGGTTAGATCCATCAGGAGATATATATATATATATCTCTCACGTGTATGCAATACATGTAATGGTGAGGCTGTTCGTATGAATGTTGTATTTTGAGAGACAACCCAGCCTGGTAGGACAGACGCTATTAAATATATGCACGGCTAAATTCCATATTATGGCCATCAGTAACTGTTCAGGGATGCCCAAGGGACTTTAAGTTGATAAACGGCAAGTTGTGGCGAGATGAAAACAGGAAAAATGTGAATTATATAACTCTGCAGGTCACCTCACAATTCACAAATAATTAATATCTAAGGCTTCATGATCCTAAAACACAATAGAGGGCCTTATTGAGGCCGATTGGGTAATAGGGAGCTACTAATACGGTTTGTATCCATACCACCCTATTAGCAGCTCACTTACAAGACTGTCGGCTATATTAGCCTCTGCTGTTCCTTCTCCCGAGCAATTGCGAGCAGAGCTGCTATTTTTCCCCTCAATGTCCTTCGATCTCCAGAGCATCGTGTCTGTGGGCCATGTCCTCTGCTCCACTGCAGAAGGACTCTGTTTATTTTATATTAAACTGTATTTTCTTTATTTTGTGAAGATGTTTTTTGATGACACAATAAAAATACTGGCTGCTAAAATAATCTGTTATTTTTTTCTTTTTTACAAAGGCTGCTTGTGAAAATAATGAGCGACCTTTGAATCGCTGTTTTTCTCCTGCTGCCTCAGCATTGGGGCTTCCCACAGAAAATACTAATGTATAGTAGGCAGAGTCAATAGCCGAGCTGCACCAGGACTTTCCTGCCGCAATCCTTAAGCACTAAAGACTGGGGCAGCCATACTTAAAGGCTAACTCAACGCTAACAGTGCAAGAGGAATATAGTGTTAATTTAGGCTAGAGGAATATAGTGTTAATTTAGGCCAATGTCAGATGAACGCAGTCTGAGCGCACTCTGCGTTTAGTGCACAACGGACAGACGTACTGACGGAAGATACTGTAGACACCACAGAATCCGTGTTTTTCTGACGGACGTAGGAAAAAAAAAAAAAGAGAAACTATGGGCTTTTCATATCCCTTTCAAATTTTTATAATTTTTCTGATTTTATTTCCATTTTGTGCGTCAAGGTGCTGGACGTCGCAAATGCGCTGCGTCTGACATCTCATCACTCACACAGAACGCTACGCGGACGTGGCGCACTCTGAGCGTCTGTTCTAGTGGTTTTACGTTCTTGCCTAACTTGCGTCCGTTTTGCCACGTGTGTTGTACGTCTGCACTTCTGTGCAGACGTACTTCGTGTGTGGGTCTCTATTGATCATAATTGTATGCTGCGACGGACGTTAAACTGTGCGGCAACACGGACATGAACACTGCGTTTGTCTGACGCCGGCATAAGTCAACAACTAAAACATTGATGAAAATCTATGCACATTTTCGTCAACTGATAAACAAGATGAAAATTTTAGGGAGAGACCAATTTTAATTTGGTTTTAGTCATTTGATTTAAATGCCAATTAACTTTACTCACAATTTAGTAATTAAACACCAGAGTCTCGTGAGGACATGAAAATTTTAAGTTTGATGGACGTAATCTTTAACACATTTTGGTGACCCTAAAAAGGATGGGGATGCAGAGTTTAATTTGGGCGGGAAGTGACTGTTTTTGACATTCTCAGAATAGTACAGGGCACACGATCCTTAATATTGCTTTTTGGTTTAATCTAGTGACTATTTGGACATACTTTTTATTTTACCATAATGGGCTCAGTGAGAACCAGTACATTAAATTGTAATTTTTGCTAGAAGCATTGTTTCTTTCCTCAAATCCTCTAGAATAAGGGGGGGGGGGGACGGGACAACAACAACATCCAATAGTTTGTATTGTTTTATTCTAGTTGTGAAAAGCACTAGTGTGCCAAGAGAAAAAGTCGGAAAAATTAAAATTTTGCCAAAGTATTACATTCAAAAATTAGGCTGAGCGGGACATTCTTCGATCAAATTTAATTCTGTATCTAAACTCATACTGGAGGATCATATAAAAAAAAGGAGACTGGGGAGGCTTGGGGTATTTTACCTATACGTATGGACACGTTCAGAACAGTACATTTTTAAGTGATACAGCAACATTCATTGCTTATTATATATTTAACCATTTTTAACACAATTTACAATTTATTTAAACCTGTCACTTTCATGACCAGAACGACAAATAACTGCATTTGCTTCAAACGGTACCAGACACTGTAAAACCTCAAATAGCGGCTTGGAACCTCAGCCCATATTTCCTTCGAATGGAACTAGAACCCCCCAACCCCCCCTCCCCCAAATTAACTCCTGTATTATCAATAAAATATGAAGACTATTGGGTTAAAGGATTTTCCTAACCCTTGATTAAGGAGACTTTTAAATTACATTATTCTTCAAATGTATTAATGCATTTTATTTATATTAATACAAAAAAAATGAATTTTTTTTGCCAGCCACAGCAAGTAAAATTAAAATTTACCTAAAAGCTCTATAGAAAGGGACATTTTTCTCCAATTTGGCTTTAAAACCCTGACGTACGCTTAGTGCTGAAAATTATTAGTCCGTCTATTCAATTCTCGGTGTTCCAGAACACAAATACTAAGAGGTCTTCTATGACTAGATAAAGTCATGGAACAAAATATGTTGAAATCGCTCACTCTTTTAACCTATATTTAATGGAGTCACTGCAATGCTGCCCTAAACATTTAAATGGCCTCTACACTTGCAAAATTTGAAGGCCCTATTCCATGGTTGATGTTCACTTAACCAAAGCGGTTGTAAACTTACCAGAGACATTATACTCTGTGGTGTTAGGTTTGCAACAGCTCTGTCTAGTTTAGTTTACAGAGCCTTGGACTAAGGCTCTCAAAGTATTAAATTGGTACCAAACACGGCATGTGTTGGCATTTTGATGCATTTAAAACCATGGTAAGGCCTAGAGTAATCAAAGGCTGGTGATAAAATTGCCATTAGATATGACAGTGGAGGTGGCTTCAAACGTTGGATTAATCCAAGTGGTTGATTTGAATCGGATATCTAAAAGTTTGCTGAAATAGAGTTCACCATATAATTTGTCAGGCCTCGGTGTTTAAGTATGGATTTTCAACCAACGTGTAATAGTAAGAGAAAACGCCAATAAGAAGGACCTGCTGAGTTCCAGATAAAAGTTCTTCCCAGATCACTGGACTAAAGTCTCATATACAATTTACAGAACATAGATCTATCATACCTATTGCCTACTTCTAGTGTCAGGGGCAATAGGTATGATAGACGAGTTGTTGAAGTTAATAATAGAATACAAGACGGGTCTCATTCACACCCCTCGGACCATTGACAAAAAAAGGCCGACACCAGTAACGACGGATCCTTCAACGATTTTGTGATGTGTAGAAAAATTGAAAACCATATCTGTAAAGCGATAGGTTTGTAAGACGCCCCATCTTGAGTATAGAAGAAATAAAAAGAAAGGATCGATACCATCTCGTTAATTCCGTTTTGAAAAATCTGATTTAAATTAACCTTCAAGTTAAAAATTGTCTCCACCCATCCTCGGACATGACACTTCATATTTCCCAAATGAATCACTTACCCCAGAAGAGGGGGATCAAAAGAGTCAAATCTATTCATTTGGTCCATGTGAAACAGAACCTCAACACCTATGCCAATGACAACCGGCCTGATGAAAAGAACAGCTTGGCAGCATTGAAACTGCACCACGTATCCTACAAGGACTGCCCATTACCTCAGGGTAAGTCACCTACCAGTCCGACAAACCATCAGCTTTATCTTATTGCTACGTATCAGAAAATGTGAGGTGGTCAAATTGCATTAAAGGGAAAGTAAAGCCAGTGTTGTCATGTAAAACCAGTGGAGACTCTCAGAAGCTTTAAAGATGTCTAAGTTCCAAAGAGAGAAACCAAATGTTGCCTAAAATGTCAGATTTAGTTTATGGCTATATCTTTATTCAAGAAATTAAGTTTGAGAGTTTAATAAATCTGGTGTGCTCCAATAGAGTGTTAAATCGAGATCTCTCTCTCTGAATAAACCGCGAGCAAACCGTACAAACACCCAAGGGGAGAGTAGACCGGTATGTTGGCATTTGTGTCAAAGTTCTAACTATAGTAAAATAATTTAGGAGAAAAAAAAATAAATGACTGCAAGGCTTTACTGCCCCTTTAACACTTTGAGGCAAGATAATAAATATCGGATGCTATATTAACATTTACAAATATCTTCCCACAATGCCCTGATCAAATATAGACATATTTACAGAGGAGGTATTACACAAGAAAGAACAATGGAAGCACTCTTCAAAAGCAATACTACATATGACCAAACGAAAGTCAAAACAACTCAAAAGGGGAACAGCTACATGTGCCCCAATTTAAATTTTGATTAGACTTTATTAAATCAACCCCCCCAGTTTGGCTGGAAGATTGTGAATCGTCCAGGAAGAAACCAGCAATTTGTATAGAAACAAAAAAGTCCCTATACGTAGATCTCTAAAGCCATGATTTTTACATTTCAACCTGGTTACTATGGGCAGACGTAAGCACCACAATCTAACCGGAATATTTATATGGCATCCTGTAGAAGATGTTCATCGCGGTCCATCAAAACACTAATGGGGGAAGAGCTCTACCACATATACTGAACGATTGCTTAAGTCAACAGTCTGGATCCAATACCTTGCAAAGAAACCAAAGAAAGCAACAATATAGCTGTACCCAAACCTTGAATTAACACAGTCACTGCTTTATAGGTATGAAACGCTCCTACTTTTTGCCGCTTAAGAATGAGGATACATAAATTGATTTTTATGTTTATCAGATAAAAACTGGGATCTACCGCCTTATCACCTCTTAAGTGGATGTAAGATATGTCAGCTCTGGGAACAACATGTCATAATAATGTCAGTGGGAGCTTCTACACGTTTTGCCACTATAAAACGTCTATTACCCATTGAAAAAGCTTGGAATCCGACCTCAACAATTTAAAGCTGAACGCAGTAGATGGATGATGTCTTTAACACACCTCAAATGTAAAAGGGACCCATAATTTAACCCTTTCTAGCTGGATTGGTGAAGATTTCCTTCTTAAAAGTTTGAAGGACATTTCCCAAGAGAAGTATAGCTCATCGTTTAGGTCCACTCAGTCTGTATGAAACACGCTCGTTGAACCCAGTAATAAGCATTTATCATTACCACTAAGCAACTGCTAAATGATTTCAATTCACCATTTATCCAGGTTTTTTCCCCATTAATTCTTATTATAATACAGGCGGTCAGACTCTATCCTGGAAAAACATTACAGTGGAATTTAAGAGTAGTAAGTGATTGTGCAGCTGGGTAATCTGCAACTACGTGGGCTCCAGTCACCTTATAGAGCTGTCCGGCACCTTCCTACATCACCGAGGCCTCTTTTACTCTGTTTCTCAAAACATTGAAGACAGTTACAGAGCTTCTGGGTCGAATTCATACAAAGAGTATGAAAGCACCATGAACCGTGCCCCTAGACTACTCCTCACTATATTGAGTACAGAGGCAAGACAGGTTCCACAAGGTCTACCCAAAGATCATTCCTTTAGTTCGTTTGCATCCGTCTCTTTTTTTGTACTGGCACCCTGTGCTGTGGCTTCCATTTCGACATGATGACCGAGAAGTCATACAGATGACAGGAAAAATCCAAAACATAAAAGATCAAACACATCAAAATAATAAAACCCATCTCAAAGAAAAACGAAACAGAACAGCATTGCATATTGCTTAACCCCCTCCCCAATCCCAGCCCGCAAACATAAAAGATATTTTCTTAATTAGAAAAAGGAAAAAAAATAAAAAATTCTGCCACACAAATGAAAACGGAAAAAAAAAAAAAAGAAGAAAAATGTTGCGAAAAATAAAATAGCGTCAGGCAGCAAAATTGCAACTTCCCCATTGCAGTCTTTCTTTCGCATACGGTCTGTCGGCTTATGTCCTGTTTCTGCGTTTTCCACGTTAAGATACACATTTAAATAAAAAAAAAATATTCTACCGTAAAAAAATGACCAAAAAAAAATTCTTAATAAAATAGAATTTGTTTTTTTCTGCTTTTTTTTTTTCTTCTTTTTTGTTTTATATTTTTTCTTCTTTTTTTTTTTTCTTTAGTTTTGCAGTTGAAATTCGTTAGTCTGTTCTGGGTTCATAAGTTTGTCGAGTTCTTTTTTTGTAGCTGCTTTGGTTCCTTGTAAGTTTTAAAGTTTATTGCAGTAAAAATGCTTCTTTGCAAAAGAAAAAAAAAATTGTTTTTTTCTTCATCCATTCCCTCCCCAATTCTTTATTTTTCTTTCAGTTTTTTTTCGCATTTCAGTAAAGCCTCACGTCAAGCCCTGTGGGTCCATCCTGTCACATCCTGTGCGGATTCATTTCCGTATATGAACCTAAACAAAACAATATGAATAAACAAGTGTCATTTGTACAGACATGGGTAAATGGCAAAAAGAATTTTCAAACAATTAACAACTGCATAAAATAAAATCATGACACTCGATATTGTCTGTTATTAAAGGCGATAGCAGTTCATAAAAACTACCAAAGGAAGAAAGTAACCACATTAAAGCTCCCTTTATCTAGGACCAAGAAAAGAAACAACTGAAAGTATGGAAAACATCCAGCAAGCGATGTGCTCAATAAAGCCAAATTTAAGCCCAACCTTTTTAGGGATGCACCGATAATATTTTAAGACCTTGTACAAGTACTCGGTACTTCCCCCCCCCCCCAGGTACCGATACCTTTATTCAATGTCATGAGACGCTTTCCAATATTTTTTTTTTTAGGATTTTTGCTGACAGTCTGTCCAATTTATGTCAATATTGAAATGTATGGCCAGACACAACACCAGCACACACACACCATTCCGCTAGCAGTGAGGTGTAAGAGCATTCCTCTCTGACTGGCCACGTGTCCTTCTGAGCGCCGGATGACCACGTCACACGGTCCTCCGAGCGGCCACCGGATTGTGACGTGCTCTCGCGAGATCACGCTCAGCTCGACGACCCCTCGGAGGACCACGTGACGGAGCCAACCTCAGGGGAATGCTAGCGTACTACTCTTAATGCATTTCACTAGCAGTCCCAGCCCCTCAGATGCCGGCAAGCCGGCCCAGCACTGGCTTCTGGTATCAGGGCATTTGCACGTGTACCAAGTTCATGCAAATGCCGGTATCGGTGTATCCCTAAACATTTTTATGCCGACACAGTTTCAGAGGAATGGACAAACATTTCTACACCAGTGCCAGACAAAATAATAGTAAATTGCACCCCCTTCTCACAAAACCCCCCCAAGAAAACAAAACAACATAATGTGTTGCGAATGTTGACATGGTTTAACCCCTTCACAACCATGATCAGCAGTAGCAGACACAGCAGCCCTTGGTCGTGTTAGCACTATCTGGAGCAATGCAGTATCATTGCAAATGAAACATGTTTGCGGCAAATTAATTTCACTTGCATTTGGACTCGAGTGGGAGCCCCCAAATCTTCAGCACCGAGGTCATGAAGCCCAATGTGATTTAAAATGGTGTAAAATCAGCTGAGGAACGTCTCTATCGGACTTACAATAAAAAAAACATACAATTACTCAGGACAGAACTTTACACACACTTCCTACAGCAGGCCTCAACATTTCAAGTCCCAAGCTACTAGCCAGGCCTAAAGAGTTACTCGCCACTAGTTGCCCCACCTAACCCCTATCCAGCCCTGCTTCTGCATTCCCACTCGCCCTCATGTAATTTCCACTCGCCAAATGCGAGCAGGCGAGCGGAAATTTTGAGGCCTGTCCTACAGGATGTACTCCTACGCCCAAGGAGACTCTGGCAGCTAGCTTGGCTCTTGCACTAGAAAGGGATCAGCACTTCCATGCTATGCTACTTTGCACGAGTAGGGCTGGACTCTCCAACACTATCATTTATACTCTAGGGTTGGCACATACACCTAATCCCAATCAAGGAAAGGGGTCCCTGGTTCAGCAGCTAAAAAACTCCCATTCTGTTACCATGGGATACACTGCAATATATTCTTATATTTAAATACACAAACAACACAACCTTTAATACAATACATGGATCAGCAACCTTGGCCCTCCAGATGTTTAGGAGTTGCATCTCCTATGATTCACTCAAGTTGGCAGAGCCTTGTGGGAAATGTAGTTTTCAAAAACATCTGGGAGGGTCAAGGTTTGCCGACCCCTGATCTAATAGTCCCAAATTCATCTAAATGACCATTTAATGTGAAGCATAATTTATGTCAAAACAAGCTTATACACAGCTCCGCTATAAAAAGGCAAAGGAAGCACGGGTCTGATTCACTTTAATTCAGGACTCGTTCTTACCCACGTTTATTGGTTCACTGGTAGGAATAAGCGGCGTGTTCTGCGGTGGTTTCCACGGAAACTTGTTGAGGCTGCCCGCTGCTCTCCTGGGCAAAACAAACAATTAGGATGGTTTGCTGGAGACAAAGCTGTGCTAACACAATTATAGCAAAGTTTAAAAAAAAAGGAGAAAAAAACAACACCTCTAAACATAATGGAAACAGCTGGAAACATTGTGTCATGCTCTTGGAACATCGGAGATCTAGCACAGCAGCAGCAAGAAGCCGCTAAAACTTGTGATGTCTAACCTTCATCAGGGCAGCCTCGTTGGACAAGGATCTCCAACGATGATGTATATGCCCAACCACTATATTAATTTATCAAGGCTTGAGAAATCCAGGAGCCACTGGCTCCTAGAATTTTACATCTGGCTCCTAAACTTTTGCATTAGTCTTCGCAAATCTCCAGTCAAAACGTTGCTTGGGTCTTACAAATGTGTAGTTGGCCAGTAGGGAAAAATGGGAGCCAACAAATAGGACATACATTTGCGGTACCCCAATACACAGACTAGCAAAAATGTGCCTAAAAAAGGAAAATCATCTGCAGGTCCACTTTCTATTGGATAACGCCTCAAGCAAAGTATATTGCATTGGCCACAAAAATCATAAATATCAATGCCTTATCTACCTGAAGCTTATTCCATATCATTACATTGGAACATTTAAACCAATGTCTGAAACATCAGCATGAGCTTAATGTGCGCACAGAGACACTGCGCAAAGTATTTAGGAATGAAAACACTCAAAGATCTAGCTTATAAAAGGGATGGTGACTCAATTTTCACTTGCTCAAAATGCCACTGCAATTTAAAAATGCCTGATGTGACTATAATGTGTACATACTGTAAGTACAGTCACATCAAGCAGCAGTACTATATACAGCATTGCTAAGTGGTATCGCAGCCTGGACAGAATCCCTGATTTACAGTCAGCCGCCTTTATAGGATGGGTCTGATTTGGCGATTTTGATACTATTCTGTTACAATAAGGATGTCTATGTGAAGGGGGAAGGTATATCGAGTTACTATTTTAGAACAATAAAATGCTGCACGTACCAATCACAGCTGCCACCTGTAAAACCCTGTTATAGGCATCTGGAGGACAATAAAATGTGCGGTTTGAGGCTTAAAAATTCAGTCTGCCTTTATGGTCTCATTTATGTTTTATAAAGCTCAAAACTAATATTCTGAGGCTAATTAAAGATTTATACCAATACAATTCTTCAAAGAATAGCTTTCCGTCGTTCTCGTAATTGCTGTCTCGTATCTATGCATACTTTATGCACATAGCACGGGATCAGTGATGGGCAAAGGGAGGATGTGCATAAAGAAGAATCAAGAGTGAAATGAAACCACAGGAGCTCGTATCCTTTAAATCCAGCCCATCTCCTCACCTCAATGGAAACAGTAGAAGGCACGGACGGGTATTGGGGGATGTAAGCCCCCTGCATAGCGGCTGCAGCTGGCATGTACTGGGAAGAGAAGAAAGAATATCAAAGAATAGAAAATGGATCACATACATGTCTGGAGTGATTTTGTAACATTTTGACCCTGCAAGACCTGAAGGCTTTTTCATATGGTGAACAGAAGCAGAGAACGGACTCGTCCAGTCGATCAGTAACCAACAGTATAATAATGGGAGTTGTATTTGCAACTTGGCTATTACACCGTTCGTTACTGGGCTGAATATTCACAAAGCTGACGCTTTGCTCATTCTGTATCGGTAGCCATTCGGCTGACCGTAGAATTGGTGTTGGAGCTAAAAGTCAGCCCATTTGCAAAAGCGTATAAAGGCAATTTAATGGAAACCCATTGCGTTCAATTTAGGTGGATATTGGATGGCATCCGGAGTACTGACAATCTGCATAAATTAAAATATTTTAAGAGGAAAAAAAACCAACACTGTCATTTTACAGGTGACTGAGCATGCAGCTTACCTGTGTGTATGACAGCTACACACAGTTTATTTTACCACAGGCAGGGAATTACCCATCTGGCAAGAAATCTGTATCTGTTGAATGAAACACACACACACACACACACCTCAAAAAAATAAAGGGAACACTTAAACAACACAATGTAACTCCAAGTCAATCACACATCTGTGAAATCAAACTGTCCACTTAGGTAGCAACACTGATTGACAATCAAGTCCACATGCTGTTGTGCAAATGGAATAGACAAGAGGTGGGAAGCATAGGCAGGTAGCAAGACATCCCCAATAAAGGAGTGGTTCTGCAGGTGGTGACCACAGACCACTTCTCAGTTCCTTTGCTTTCTGGCTGATGGTTTGGTCACTTTTGAATGCTGGCGGTGCTGTCACTCTAGTGTTAGCATGAGACGGAGTCTACAACCCACACAAGTGGCTCAGGTAGTGCAGCACATCCAGGATGGCACATCAATGCGAGCTGTGGCAAGAAGGTTTGCTGTGTCTGTCAGCGTAGTGTCCAGAGCATGGAGGCGCTACCAGGAGACAGGCCAGTACATCAGGAGACGTGGAGGAGGCCGTAGGAGGGCAACAACCCAGCAGCAGGACCGCTACCTCCGCCTTTGTGCAAGGAGGGACAGGAGGAGCACTGCCAGAGCCCAGCAAAATGACCTCCAGCGGGCCACAAATGTGCATATGGCTGCTCAAACGGTCAGAAACAGACTCCATGAGGGTGGTAGGAGGGCCCGACGTCTACAGGTGGGAGTTGTGATTACAGCCCAACATTGTGCAGGACGTTTGGCATTTGCCAGAGAACACCAAGATTGGCAGCTTTGCCAATGGCACCCTGTGCTCTTCACAGATGAAAGCAGGTTCCCACTGAGTACATGTGACAGGGTGTGGAGAAGCCATGGAGAACGTTCTGCTGCCTGCAACATCCTCAAGCATGACCGGTTTGGCAGTGGATCAGTAATGGTGTGGGGTGGCATTTCTTTAGGGGGCTGCACAGCCCTCCAAGTGCTCACCAGAGGTAGCCTGACTGCCATTAGGTACCAAGATGATATCCTCAGACCCCTTGTGAGACCATATGCCGGTGCGGTTGGCCCTGGGTTCCTCGTAATGCAAGACAATGCTAGACCTCATGTGGCTGGAGTGTGTCAGCAGTTCCTGCAAGACGAAGGCATTGATGCTATGGACTGGCCCGCCCGTTCCCCAGACCTGAATCCAATTGAGCACATCATGTCTCGCTCCATCCACCAACGCCACGTTGCACCACAGACTGTCCAGGAGTTGGGGGATGCTTTAGTCCAGGTGTGGGAGGAGATCCCTCAGGAGACCATCCGTCACCTCATCAGGAGCATGCCCAGGCATTGTAGGGAGGGCATACAGGCACGTGGAGCCCACACACACTACGGAGCCTCATTTTGACTTGTTCGAAGGACATTACATCAAAGTTGGATCAGCCTGTAGTGTTGTTTTCCACTTTAATTTTGAGTAACTCCAAATCCAGACCTCCATGGGTTGCTCAATTTGATTTCCATTGATAAGGTTTGTGTGATTTTTGTTGTCAGCACATTCAACTATGTAATGACCACAGTATTTAATAAGAATATTTCATTCATTCGGATCTAGGATGTCTTATTTTTGTGTTCCCTTTATTTTTTTGAGCAGTGTATATACTCGAAGATCCGGATAAAAGAAGCGTTTAGATCAGGGGTCGGCAACCATGGCCCTTCAGAGGTTTTGGAACTACATCTCCCATGATGCTCAGCCACTCATTAGGATGGCCGAGACTTGTGGTAAATGAAATTCCAAAGCATCTGGAGGGCCAAGGACGTGGAATCCCGGCTTCGATACTAAACTAAAACTCTACATTTGCCTACAGACTCACAAGCAATGTATCCATTTATTATCCATACGACAAATTTGTATTTATTGTAGCTCTATTTTAGGACATTTTTAAGATTTACATAATAATTCACTTACCTATACCACCCTTATGCTAGATCCATACTATGCACGCTCTTATAACTTTAATGAAATGAGGACTCCCATGTGAGAATATCTTCTTCTTGCCATTATGTCCCGATGTCTAAGGGTTTCTTGCAACATATCTTTTGCTGCTGTCCATCATTAATGCTTTACAGACAGGAGCTCTCCACGATACTCGCAGTTGTTATTCTCCCTCCATATAGCACAGTGTTGGTAAAAAAAGTTTCACCAGCTTTACGTCAATCATAAGTGATGAGGCTCTAGTAAGCAATGGTTCTCTTTTTTTTCTTCGAAAGAAACCAGAATAGAATGCACTCCAGTAGAAAAAAAATACAATTTATTGGTATCCAGTAAAATAAAATATGACATATAATATATAACCAAAACGCTACAAAATCACAAAGAATAAGTAAATAATCCAAGCACAGAACCAACATGTAGCAAATATAGAAAAGTTACCAGGCACTTTAGGAAAAAAATAGCCAATAGAGAGCATAGATACTTATTCTTTTGTGATCTTGTAGCGTTTTGGTTATATATTATATGTCATATTTTATTTTACTGGATACCAATAAATTGTATTTTTTTTCTACTGGAGTGCATTCTATTCTGGTTTCTTTCAAATACTTTAAAGGTTTATGGGAAGCCTCCTATAGGTGGTGCACCCTTGCTCTTTAGTGTGCAGGAAAACTATTTGTTTTATTTTACTAGTTATTATTTCTAATTTTTTTATTATTAATTTATTATTATTATTTTTACAATACGGTGACTGGACACCACTGATTAAGTGTTCCTGTAGCATTCCCTGTTCATTTTGAGCTATGTCATACATAGGAAATAGACAAGTATGTATGATAACATGTCACACACTTACAGCATTATACTATTTATTGTGTGCGGGCTTGACAGATCCAGAAGGCAGGTAGCCACAGTTTCCTATGATTTTACTTCCATCTCCTGAAGGTTTTTCGTCATTTGACAAATAATTCTGAAACTTTGACTTCCTAAAGTTTTTCAGTGGCTCCCTCATTGCCTCACTGGCTCCCTCATTGCCTCACTGGCTCCTAAGCAATACAGTTATCAGCATCGTATCTATTGTCAGTATCTATTGTACTTATTTGTTATGCAATACATAGAAACATAGGTTCTTATCTGCTGACATTTTCTTTCGGCCCATCTAGTCTGCCCAATTACATGGATACTTTACCTGGATTTATCTTTTGTTTGGGATAGCCTTATGCCTATCCCATGCCTGCTTAAATTCAATTACTGTTTTGGCCTCTACCACTTCTACTGGAAGACTGTTCCATGTATCCACCACCCTCTCCGTAAAATAACGCTTCCTGATGTTACTTTTAAACCTTTGCCCCTCTAATCTAAGACTATGTCCTCTTGTTTTGCTATTTTGTTTCCTTTTAAATATACTCCCTTCCTCTACCTTGTGGATTCCCTTTACGTATTTAAATGTTTCTATCATATCTCCTCTGTCTCGTCTTTTTTCCAAGCTGTACATGTTAAGATCATTAAGCCTTTCCTGGTAACTTTACTCCTTCAAGCCGTACACCATTTTAGTAGCCCTTCTCTGAACTCTCTCTAAGATGTCTATATCCTTCTGGAGATACGGTCTCCAGTACTGCACACAGTACTCCAAGTGAGGTCTCACCAGTGCTCTGTACAGTGGCATGAGCACTTCCCTTTTCCTACTGCTAATACCTCTCCCTACACAACCAAGCATTCTGCTAGCATTTCCTGCTGCTCTATTACATTGACTACTTACCCTTAGATCCTCTGAAATAATAACCCCTAAATCCCTTTCCTCAGATGTTGAGGTTAGGACTGTATCAAATATTCTATATTCAGCCCTTGGGTTTTTACGTCCCAGGTGCATTATCTTGCACTTATCCACATTAAAACTCAATTGCCACAACTCCGACCATTTTTTTAGTTTACCTAAATCATTTGTCATTTGGCTGATCCCTCCAGGAACGTCAACCCTGTTGCAAATCTTTGTGTAATCAGCAAAAAGACATACTTTTCCATTAATACCTTCTGCAATATCACTAATAAAAATATTAAAAAGAATGGGTCCAAGTACTGACCCCTGAGGTACTGCACAATACAAACAAGATAATTGAAAGTAAAGGTTCTTACTGCTCCAGTGCTGCCCAGCGACAGGTGTCCCAGCTGTTGAGCGAGAGGTCCCATCATGGAAGCGGGCTGGATGGAAATAGCATGGTCCATAGTGGAAGTGAGGACAGTTCCCTAACAAAGAGTGAGGGTTCAAGGTGCAACAGGACACACAACTACGTCACTATGTCACCTCCCAACTGTGCCGAGTGGCCAAAGCACAGGCTTTGTGTCTCTTTAGATCGGCTTTCTTACTTATTACGTTATGGCGATATTAGGAACAGTCAGATGCTCCATTAACAAATCAAAATGGGAATTTCCAATATTAATTTGTTACTTCTCTTTGGATATAGGTTTTGTGGTATTAAAGGTAATATGATTTTGAATGGTCGTTTATTATCAAACAACTCAACATCAAATGGCCAATGTATACACTGGCACATACAAGGTCACAATGGACCAATTAGAAACTTGTTTGATGCTGAAACCAATATCAAAATAAATTTAAGACATAGTGGGAAAGTGGCATCAGTGATATGAGCAAGAGAAATGAGGGTGAAGTGGAAAGGAAAGTATTAGGAGCAAAGAGGGTGGCATCAAATAAAGGACAGATGTCAGGCCAGGAAAAGAAAGAATGGCACATAGTGGAAGGGCTAAACCAAGGGATGTAGCAATTGATCAGCTGAATGCAGGGGATAGGACAGACACAGAATATAGCTGTAGATGCTGAATGAGGTTTGAATAATCAAGGAATACATTGAGATATACTCACTGCAGGTTGCATGAGGTAAGACTGATGATGCATCCAGGAAGGGTTGTGAACCTACAAATAATCAGTTATCAGTAACTGTAAACGTTGCTATTATCTTAATACATATCAAGAATATAAAGCCATGGTAGTCCTTACCGGGTAAGAAGATACAGGAGATGGCAGGTATGGGGAGAGGGCTGCCTGAGCAATCACCCGGTTTGGGGCAATACTGTACGGGGTGGTGTAGAACCTAAAAAACATATACAGACTCAACTTTAATGAAGTGCGGGAAGAAAGCACAGAAAATTACAAATCTGGATCTCCAAAGCACTTACCCATTCGGCAGAGCGGTTGTAGGATCATATGTCAAAGTCATACCACCCTTCAGAGATGAGGAGAAAAGTGATATGTCAATAAAAGAAATGGGACATGATGAAGAGTAACTAATGGGTGAAGAAAAGGTGAGGGAGAGGCATGAGAAGAAAAAGAAGCAAAAGGAGGGAAAAAAATTAAGAGACACAAATAAAAAAAGGGAGTTTGCCTTTTTAGTAAAAAAAAAAAAAAGGTAAAAAACCAAAAACAAAAAAAAAATCCCCCGTTTTTCATTACCGTCTCTCCATCTCGTGGCCAGCCACGTCCGTTTTGAATGTACTTTCCCTGGGTCTGCCTTTTCTTTTGCCCACCATCTGCAAACTTGCAAAGCAAGGGCTCTTGTGGTGCTGGAAATGGAGAATGTGATCAGCTGGTGTGAGGGTCCTTCATGGAATTCCATTCCCACCATAGACCGTAACATGCACCTTCACAGTTTATAACATAGGAACAAAGTCCCATAAAATTATTTTTCTAATAAGCGTTTTACCAAACTGGAATACATTTCCCAAATACGCCAAGGTTTGAGTGGTCCATGTATACATAAGTGTTTCAGAGCGACGGGACAGAAAATAAAGCGAGTTAGACATTTACATTCCTTCTGAAAGGAAGACACACTGATCTACACCTCATCTCTGACATACCTGGGACACCAGGCGGCATTTTGATATATTTGCCATTGAAGTGATGGATTACAGCTTCACACTTTTCTGTGGATTCCATTCTGAAATGGGGAAGAAAATGTATTATTTTTTTTTTCCAACCAGTATCAAACAAAAAGCCATCAAACACTGTTTGTTGTTGATGGTTTGTTCTTTTAAATAATTTCAAGGTTTTATTTATTTAGTAAAAAGTTTCCGAATTACAACACAGGACTGTAGATATATATATATATACACACATATACATTTATCTCCTCCATTTGAACCTGTTGGCTAGTGATGACCAAAGTATGGATTCTGAATCCGGATTTTGATTACCAGAAACATTAAAGTACAGTATATGGAGATGGCAAGTTTACCAGAGCCGAGATTGTGTTTACACATCACTCACAATACAACTTGCAGCATTCAATGACCCCACACTACAGGTGTATTGCGATCTCGGTAAAAAGGTATGTAGAATGCCAACTCACTGAACCATTAGTAGCCTCCTGCTGTCTGCTACAAACTATGGTCTGAAGAATTGGCCACGCAAATTGGTCCTTGATAAGAGCTGAAAGGGATACTGTAGGGTTAAAATGTAAGAGGATAGCATAGGGGATAAACATTAACCCCTCCCTGATAGTATCCATCCCTTCCCTTCTAGTTTTAACAGCATAATGAGCACAATAGTCCTCTTCATTCCAGAGTCCGGCTCCTGCTGTGCTGCTCCAGTTGTGACATGCTGCCATATGACTGGGAGGAGGCTGGACGGTGGAGCGAGCATCCAGCCAAAAGGAGGTCACTTGGGTCACTGTGACCAATCAAGTTGCATTGGCCTCAGTGCCTGGAGTGTCCCTTTATAAAATGCAGGCTCTTGGACAAACCCAGAAATTTTACATAGTGACAAGGTGTCAGTGGCTGCTGTACTGTTTATTTTAGCAGCTTTATAAAATGAGCCTAAATGTGCACATGAGTAACTACAGCACCCAAAACTGAAAATACGAACTGAAACCAAATACAGCAGATGATATTCCGGATACGTGAAAGACAAAATCTTTGTTTTAGATCACAGAACTTCTATAAATATTTTTTTTTAAAAAAAAAAGTAAATCACCATATGGCAACGCATGGTGTCAGTTCAGATATCATTTTACAGACTCATTTTAACAAGCCATAATAAGCCCTACACAAGCAAACACACCAACAAAGATTCAGGATATGAATGAGCAAGTATCAGATAAGAATTCAGGCCGAGTATACGCCTCGTGTGAAATAATTGTGTAATTCACCCAACACACAAAATTTAAAGACATTTATATATTACTATCTTAGTTTGAAGATTTTGAAACGAGAGATTGCACGAACACCCGTATCAGGAACGCTAGTTAAGGAGGTGTGTGTGGGTATCTTGATGAATGCTGCTATATAATGAATGTGTTGAGAGTCAATCCCCAAAACTGTTACAAAATACAATAAAAACAGAAAAAACAACACACCGATAGTACAAACTGGTACCAACTTCTGATAAAGTGCATATGTCTGAACACACTGTATATCCCTATTATAGACAGAAAACCTAATGTAACTTTATATTTTTATATTGGTTTCATAGGTTTATACTTTGTGGACGAGATTTATGGTGAATTTCAGCATTGTATGGGTGTATACAGACGCACACATACATATTACCTACAAAGCTCTCACTAACTCAGCTCCCCACTACCTTTCCTCACTAATCACCAAATACACCCCAGCCCGCTCCCTAAAAAAAACAGTGACCTGCGCCTAGCTTCTCCCCACATCACGATAGACTGCAGGATTTCGCACACGCAGCCCCCATCCTCTGGAACACACTCCCTCATACTGTCCGGCTTTCCCCTAGTTTCCCTTCCTTCAAAACGCTCCCTTAAGACATTCCTATTCAGGCAAGCCTACCATCCGACTCACTAATACACCTCACTGCCAGTCCATCACCCTCACCTTGCAGCCCATCACTCTCACCTTGCAGTCCTCTCCTGTTTCCACCACCAACACTTCTAGATTGTAAATTCCCACGGGAATAGGACCTCAGTGTCCTCCTTTACTGGTTTGTCAAAATGTTGTTCAATGTATTGTAACCCTGTCTATATTGTGCCCATTGTACAGCACTGTGAAATATGCTGACGCTATATAAAGAATTATAATATTACACACCCTCGCCATTGGATCTCAGCGACTACGGTTACTTGATTACCAATATGCTGGTCCAACATAGATCTTGTGAGGGTATTGATAAACACTCAGGATTTTATTTGATCTTGTCAAACAGTATTGCACTATTTGTGTTTTTTGTTTTCTGCAGCTGGTTCCTTTACGCATTACTTAAAAACATTTTGTGCGCATTTTCTACATTACCTAATTGACCGCTTTCAATTTTCACAATTCCATGACACTCACTGAGCTAGCTCACACTCTCCCTGACATTTTTACAGGTCTATAACCGTGATGGTGAACCTTGGCATCCCTGATGTTTCAGAGCAACACGTCTCATGATGCTCAGCCAGCCTCAACTGTAACCATGCATCATGGGACATGTAGTTCTGAAACATCCGGGGAGCCACAATTCACCATTCCTGGTCTAAAACCTCATGTACAAATGCCCTCCATAGTTTCTCATAGAAATGCAGCGAGATGCTGCCGACACATGGGTGTTGTAGTTCAGGGATCAGCAACCTTGGCTCTACAGATGTTTTTGGACTATCAGGGTTATTCATAGCGTGGTGAAAAACAGGAGAATTGGCAGGAGAATGAACAATCTAAACCAAATAGCCGATTTGTAAAGGGAGATCTAAATGGGGGAATTTTTCTGGTTTGACCGCTTTGACCTAGAATTTTCACTTCTCTAGTCATTCTCCTGGTTTTTACCTCTCTCTGAATAACCTTGTATGTCTCCCATAATGCTTAGCCTTAAGTTTGACTGACCATCATGGGAAATGTAGCTGAAAACATCTGGAGGGTCAAGGTTGCTAACCCCCTGCTGTAGTCCCGTTCTGCAATTCATTAAAGGAAAGTGTCACTAGTGTGACTGTCACATCCCCTTCCTCAGTGAATGCTAATGAAGTGTTTATTAGGGGTGAGGAACGTAGGGAATCACACAGCTAAAACAGAGTTAGCTCAAAATACAACACGGTCATGAGTTTTGTGTTAATTAATACAATTCTCAGGATAGGCAAATTAGCAGCTTATGAAAAATACGTATCTGGCGGCGCGATGGTAGTCGCTCTTGAATCATATGGTGGTTCTCTTATTTTGGATCGTCCATATGAGTAACATAAAAAGAAGCAAATGACAGAATAGTGCAGAGCGAATTGTACAATTTACAACGTAAGTAATAACGTACTGGTCTCACAAATAAAGAGCCCAACACTGGCTCTGAGTGGGTATGCGCATTCGGGTCCTTTGCTTCTATATATAAAGGTGACCCACACCCTTATGATAAGAGGGATCTTCTTCCACTTTTAGGCATATGCAAAACATAAAAATAAAAGAACTTCCTTGTGCAGGTCCACTGATGACAATATAGAGATATGGATATCACGAATGCTAACTCACGTTTGGTGGAGCTTATAGCCAAGCCAAAGGGCCCTTAATGTTAGCATAGCTGAACACACTAGAAATATTAAAAACGGCTACAAAAAGCATTCAGTTTCTCTTCATTGCAAAACGCACCATAATAGCTCTCCCATAGGTTTAAAATTTTGGGCAATAAAACAAATTAAGAAAATAGAGATCGAGGAAGATTTACCCAATAAATTGGGAAAAGAAGAAATGAGATCTATCTTCGAAAATGGTACATTAGCCCCAAATGGTCTAAACGAAGATTTTGAGGTTATCCATTTCCTTTGAATCAATATGCTATTTAAGACTCCTCCAGCTCCACATCTGGTTGTGCTACACAATATATGTGGCATATGGTCACTTTAGGATATACTGTTTTTTAAATAACTCAGACTATTACTCGTGATGACTTCATTCACTATTTCACAAATAAAGTATAATATTTTCTAATATAGCTACGCCAGTATTTACGTAGCATAAGGCCACGTATAGTAATCACTATATCACTTATCCACTATATATTGGATAGAATCGCACAATTGTGGATGTAGACATACCCACATTTCTCTATTTACACTTTGAGAAAGAAATTTAATGTCACTTACAGTAGGAACCTTTGTAAGAGGGACGTATAACAAAGAGTATGTTAGGACACTAAAATATCTCAATAAATTTACCATATCGGCTATCTATGATGTGGATCTGGGGTAGTTTTTAATCTATCTACCCAAGTTATTGTCTACTTCTAATTATTGCCTTCCCTCTGGACAGAGCCATGTATATACTTTGCACATTTATGAGATCTGAAAGACAGCGTTATGTGGACAGAGAGGGAATTGGGGATGGCGGTCTGTTCCACTTGCGATACGCCTAGCGGACAGGATGAAACGCACGTAAAAGGAAGTACAGCGTGACATGCATTGTGGAACGCAAATGCCGCTAAAGCGCATGCGCAAGATGGCGATACTTTTGGAACACAAAAACTGTGCATTTGGAGGCGTGGAACGCATGCCAACCGCGAATTTGGACATGTGGGGACAATTTGACTAACAAGAGGACATACTATATATACACTCTGCTTAAGATTGCCTGTAAACCAGCTGAGGAACCCACAATACGTGGCGAAATGCGTCCTGGTACCTGGTTGCGCCAGGTTTACTTTTCTTTTAAATATTTTAAAACATTTTATTTGCACAATTCCCCAGTGTTCTGGTATCCTATGGGTTTTTATGGACTTAACCTACTAATAACTCCATAAGCGCTTCAACCAAGAGCTTGGCTATAAGCTCCACCAAACGTGAGTTAGCATTCGTGATATCAATATCTCTATATTGTCATCAGTGGACCTGCACAAGGAAGTGCTTTTGTTTTTATGTTTTGCATATGCCTAAAAGTGGAAGAAGATCCCTCTTATCATAAGGGTGTGGGTCACCTTTATATATAGAAGCAAAGGACCCGAATGCGCATACCCACTCAGAGCCAGTGTTGGGGCTCTTTATTTGTGAGACCAGTACGTTATTACTTACGTTGTAAATTGTACAATTCGCTCTGGACTATTCTGTCATTTGCTTCTTTTTATGTTACCCATATGGACGATCCAAAATAAGAGAACCACCATATGATTCAAGAGCGACTACCATTGCGCCGCCAGATACGTATTTTTCATATCTTTGACACACTGGTTTGGGGGAAACCACTATTTCTGGTTGGCTGTGGAGAATTGGTGGCAGTACAAGCAGGGGCGCCTACCACTTTTCTTTCTGTATATTAGCAGCTTAACCCATTAACAGCTGGAGGGGGTGAGGACCATTAATGCATTAACAACTTTCTTAGCATTAAAGTGCTTAAATACATCTAAATTCCATTCACAGGTAATAAGGAACAGAAATGGACATGCTGTGAATTGTGTAACTGAAAATCATTAGCCATTCTGTGGTATAACCAGTAAAGCGCTCACCTTGCAAAGCCAACACCTCGACTGGTTCCGCTAGCATCGCGCAGGATACGAGTGGATATGACCTGTCCAAAGGGTTTCAGCAGGGACTCCAGTTCCTGCTCATCCATACTGACCGGCAGGTTGGAGATGTACAAGTTGGTTGGGTCCTGCTCCTGTTGCTGCGTAGGCAGAATTAAAAAAATAAATATAAAAAGCAAACAAAAAACCTTCACATTCATATGATATTAATATTAAAAAAACTGCCATTAGCCTGGACTGAACATACAATATAGCAGTTGTACATATGCACCACACTGCCCAAAACAAAATTACACTTTCAGCTCAGCCAAAGACCAGAACCATCATACATACAGTCAGGTCCAGAAATATTGGGACAGTGACACAATTCTAACATCTTTAGCTCTTTGGTTTTCGGCAGTGTGGTGCATATGTACATTCTATATCTATATTGGTGGATGACCGAAGAATTCTTTCCCTGGTGAAGAAAACACCCTTCACAACAGTTGGCCAGATCAAGAACACTCTCCAGGAGGTAGGTGTAGGTGTCTCAAAGTCAACAATCAAGAGAAGACTTCACCAGAGTGAATATTATCTGCTCACATTCAGCCAAGTGCTGCAGAACTCATTGGACGGCGCTTCACAGTGCAGATGGACAATGACCCAAAGCATACTGCAAAAGCAACCAAAGAGTTTTTGAAGGGACAGAAGTGGAATGTTATGCAATGGCCAAGTCAGTCACCTGACCTGAATCCCATTGAGCATGCATTTCACTTGAAGACAAAACTGAAGGGAAAATGCCCCAAGAACAAGCAGGAACTGAAGACAGTTGCAGTAGAGGCCTGGCAGAGCATCACCAGGGATGAAACCCAGCGTCTGGTGATGTCTATGCGTTCCAGGCTTCAGGCTGTGATTGACTGCAAAGGATTTGCAACCAAGTCTTAAGAAGGGAAAGTTTGATTTATGATTATTATTCGGTCCCATTACCTTTGGTCCCTTAACAAGTGGGAGGCACATCTGCAAACTGCTGTAAGTCCTACACCGTTCACCTGAGTTGGATGTACATACCCTCAAATTAAAGTTGACAGTCTGTAGTTACAGCACATGGTGTTTGTTTTATTCCAACTCCATTGCGGTGGTGTATAGAGCCAAAGATGTTAGAATTGTGTCGATGTCCCAATATTTCTGGACCTGACTGTACATCCAACTCTGGGTCATAGTCTTCAGTAAAGCAAATCGAGCACACAAAAAACAACCTTACAAATACCCTGGTTTTAGTATTTGGTCCAAAACAAATGTACTATTTGGTTAACAAAAAAATGGGGGAAAAAACCAGGCCTTGGAAGCAGTGTTAATTTCATCGACATACAGGGTTATTCAAAGAGAATCGAAAAGTCACCGCACGTTCATTGACTTTTCGTTCTCTGCAATTCGGTGCGATTTGGCAATCCCATTTCGGCGACCCTGCGGTGTATTCAGCAAGCACCACAGGGCCACCGTAGTGCAGGGAAAAGCTGCCGCAAACCCGACGAACGCTCGCCGAAACCCGCAAAAACATCTGGTTTAACCCCGCCAACAACGCCAGAGAAACCCAACTAGCCGCCGATCACAGTGCAGAGCAGCCGCCGGAAAAACCCGACACGCAGTCGAACGAGGTGAAAAACAAAAAAAACAAAACGCTTGAAAGTTGAAAAATTGAAACTGTTTGCAAAAAAACTGAGCAAAAATGTCTGGAATTTACATATAAGATCCAGTGAATGAGAATAAAAAGAGCAGTTACAGTAAAAAGAAAAGACAAAAGAAAAAATCCCAAAAAAACAGATCCTAAAAAATCTATAAAGAGACTTTTTACTGCAGAATATAATAGATATTGAATTAAAACCGGGAATATTTTTAACATTGAAGCCTATGGGAATCGCCTGAATAAATCTGTTGAATGAGACCACCGAACAGCAGGGCATTTCGGCAACTTTTCTCTGAATAGACAAAGCATTGCTTCTCTATGGGGATTTCACTGTCCTCAACAGGCACCGTATGTGTAGGCGATTGCCAACATTTGGTGAACTGCCTGCTCTCTGAATAGCCGATGGCCAGGAAAGGTAACCGTACGCTGAACTTCACTGTTCAGTTAACCTTCGGCCACAATTCCGATCTCTTTGAAGAACCCTGATTGACGAAAATTATTAGTCGACTAAGACAAAGTTTTTATTTAGTTTTAGTAAAAAGGAAATAACAATTTAAAGTTATAAGGACTAAAACTATGACGAAAATCCCACTAAGCCCAAACTGAAGGACCACATTTATGGACTCAAATAAAACTGAACTTTTAATAAATTAAAAAATATACATATACACACAATTCAGACATGTGTAATCATTCAAAATGTCTTTAATCCCAAATATTGTCATGTAGTATGAATAGGGACTTTTACTCTGAGTGGGAAAATTATCCATATTTAGGCAGCCATAAATGATTTTATAAACAGAGGTCATAACAGGCCACCTTTAAAAAGAGAGGGGAAAAAAGCTCAGAGAGTTACAACGTATGAATGAAATAGTTCTTAAATCCTCTGAGGCCGGGGGCACACTAGACGTTTTCTTTAACGCAATAGCGTGCGTTAAAGAAAACGTTAATACACCGCCCCCCCCCCCTCGACAAGGCTGCAAAGTGCGATCCTCCTATGGAGGATCGCGCTTTGCAGCCCCGTCGACGCACATCCTAGCGCATCGACAGTGATGATCTCTAGGTGCACGCGCGCAAGCATGTGACCGGCTCCGTCCTCAGCATCACAACGCTGCAACGGCGCCGGTAACGCACGCTAGTGCGCAAAAGAAGATGCCTAGTGTGCCCCCAGCCTGATAAGGGTGGAAATCTAGTATTGCTACATCATCAAGAACAATACATCAATGTGTGTATGGAACATCTTTCGGACAAAGAGTGATTATTCCCCTCAAATCTGATCCGGGGGGGGGGGGAACTGCTGAAGAGAGATGACGCGTGTCTCTGGAGCCCCGACCAGTTCCACTCTCTCCCTTGCTGTCTCTACCTGCTGATTTCTGTACCACAGGACCCCGGAGCGGCTAGCCATCGGAGCAAAGATGTCTGGGGCCCGTTCTGTTCCCCCCCCCCTCCAGACCAGAGAGCCGATATGCAGCAGGAATGGGGTGCTGGCGGCCATCTTGAGGCCTACCTCTAGGCTGCATCCTGGCCTGGGAGCTGGAGAACCTAATCCGTAATGCGGTGCCTTTGCGGACCCCATCACCCCAGCTGACCTTGTGGAGGGAGCGAATGGAGGGCACGTGCGGTTGCAGGCGGGTGCCCAGTCGCGCTATTTGGCCTGAAACTCTAAGGCCTACTGTTGGAGGAGGAGGAGAGCCTGTTGACGAGGGGTGCCATGCGGCACTTCAAGGCGGCCCTGGGGAGCCGCAGAGGTGCAGGTACCCTGAGTGACGCTGTGCCTGAAGGGAACCGGGTGGCGACCGAAGAACTGGGCAGTGAGAACGTGCAGGAGTCCGCAGATCCGCGGTCAGGGGTGTCCCTACCTCCCGGATCTGTGGTCGCTGAGCTGCTCCCGGAGAAGGAATGCGACGCTGCTCCTGGCGATCTGAAGTTCCTTCCTTCCAGACGACATTACTGCCCTACCGTGGAGATAGCGATGTTAGTGAACCTCCTGACCCCGGCGGTGGCTGAGGGAGCTGCAGACCCCATATCTGCTGCGAGTTTGCTGAACCTTTGTGATTTTGGGGACCCTGTATTGGTAATGGCGGTTTTTTCCCATGTCCTCTCTACCGAGCCTGTCTACTTGGAGGGAGAGACCTGGGTGGCCCCGCATGGTCCTGCCTGCGACACCACGGCCTCCTTTGTTGGACACTGGATGACTTTTTTCGTTGAGTTTATTTTTGAGGACTTTGGTTTCTGAGGACTCTGATTTTTGCTGAGAAATTTGTATTTTTTATTTTTCTAGGCTGTCTGCAACACTTAAGAGGACTTTCTATGTCTAGCGGTTTTTGTTATTTTTCTTACGATGTGTTATATTTGATGGCTCTTTGTGGCCCTGCAAAGCCCTTATTTCAAGTTTGAGGTCTTGCTGACAAGATTACAAAATAAAAATTGAATTTTTTTTTTAAAAAATCTGATCCCACTAAGCCCTTTCTTTCAGAGCTAAGAGATATATTACAAAAGAGGTGTTGAACTTAAGTTCTCAGAATACAACCGACTAGCTTACAATGACTATTCCTACTTTTTATTGTTTGCCTAATATTCACAAAAATGTCATTAATCCTCCAGGCCGCCCAATTATTTCTGACAATAACTCATTACTGAAAAAATTTGTGAATTCATTGACCACCATCTCCATCCAATTGTGGAAACAATGCCATCTTATGTACATGACACTCAGCATGCCCATCAATTATTAGAAAATACTCAAGACACCACGATTTTGGGAAGCCTAGTTGTGGTCTCTCTATAATAACACGCATCGGCTTACAAGTTGGGAAACCGTCTTCTCCAGGACAGAATTCCTATTAAAACGTCATGAAAATCATACTTCCGCATAACTATTTTTTGTTTAATGGCACATATTATTTGCAGATCTGAGGAACAGCAATGGGAACATGCGGTGTCCCAAGCTATGCCAATTTGTACTTGGCATGGTGGGAGGAGGTTTTGTCGTCCACTGCCACTCCATATACGAACCAGGTGCTAAATGAGAATATACTTGTACTATGGCAAGGAACACAAGAAACATTGGAAGACTGGGCAAGGGATTTAAATAACAAGGATATTGGCGAGAGAGACATCAATGCCAGAGCCCCATCCAGCACCTGGCAGAAGGTATGTCGGCATGTAGGCCCTGCTGTCATTTCACTGTGTGCACATTCTATGCACAATGATAAGCAACCGCATAAACAACAAATATAACTAAAAAAAATCCAAAGTAGCCATAAAAAAAATTGAGAAAAATGGGAGACAAACACCGTGTGAAATCCATGTCTTCACTTACTCCTTGATTATTTTTCAAGCTGGCAGAAGAAACATTTATCTCATTCTCCAGGGTATACAACTTAACGGAGAGATTGAAACTTTGGACAGTTTGAAAGAAGAGTGTTCTAGATGTTTCAGAGTATGTCTGAAGTGCCGAGACACTTGTAGCATGTACTTTATAAAAGGATAAACCCTCCATACTGGGTGAATGTTTGACTCTGCTGAATCCAGAATGCCATCTACACAGGAATTATAGTATTATTTATCACACGGGAATTCTCTGCCTTTCCACTCCATTGCGATGGATTCTGTCTAGAAGGAATGTTGCCATGAATAAGTCATGATGTGGACGCACCACAGATTTCCAGTTATCAAATATGAATTTTCCTCATTTGTGAGTAGATACATAGAAGTATACTGCAACCTACATACTCTATGGAGAAGGACAAATGTGTCCTGGGCACAGGTACTGATTAACACTTTAAAAGCCAATTTTTTAACTCGCTTGGTTAAAATTAGATATCCACAGTCTCCAAATGATTTGAAGCCATTCTCACCCAAGAAAACATTTCTAAAGGTTTATTCGCAAACAAGGTGTGTAACAGTGGTGGAAAATTGACTGCTCACCTTTGCCATCTGGGCCTGCACACCGCTGGCTTTCAAAGCGGTGACAGCTTTCTGAGCAGCCCCTGGGCTGTCAAAGTCCACAAATCCATAACCTGAGGAGAGAGTACAAATGTTAAAAACTATTTTGAAAAGTATGCTGCAAAGTTTCACTTCCAACACATGGCCCGCCCTATTCCAATCTTTGTGTAAAACTTACCAGAGCCATTATAGGGTCCTATTCCAATCTTGGTGTAAACCTATCAGAGCCATTATAGGGCTCTATTCCATAGTGGTCTCTAAAATGGAGACATTAAGCAAGAAAACCTGCACCTGTAGATTTTCCTTACACAGTCTCCATTTTAACAAGCATATTCCAGTGTACGCGCATTGTTAGTGTCTAACCCCGGAACGAAGTGCAAGGTTGCGCGATACTGGCAGTGGCGATCTGCACCGCTGCTAGTATTGGCTCCTGGAGTCTGTAGGACTTCATGAAGCCTTGCGTGCAATTTCAGTGCTTTGGGAAGAGACCCTTAAATATATTTCCGTAACCTCGCATGAGGAATTGTTACATTCCAGCTGTTAAGCCCAATTTGCAGCATGAAAGGAACAGCAATTTCCCTTGATAAGAGGACTACAGGAAACATTAAGTGTAGCGTCTCCTGTAGCTAACTTATCGACAGGTATGAGTTTATACAGGGGTTGGTATAGAATGTTATCAGTATTCTGGCTTTGCTTTACCCCTAATACTTGCCATTTCCAGCTTCTGATCAATTGAATGCCACATTTATTCCCACCTGAAAGCCAGAGGTTTTATGAGCCATGTTACCTATGGAATTATCTGGCACTGGAATGGTTAAGTGTAGAACACATTTCTTGTAAATGCCATCAAGCAGTTCACCTCCCTTTGGGTTGTCTGCCTCCTTTGACTCCCTTGACAGCAGAAATTCTTGGAATGCATGGTATTCTGCCTTTGCAGAAGGCTGGTTAATGACTTGATAAGAGCAGTACTTCTTGGAATAACCCCAGCAATACTCTAGATAGCAGGTTACTGATTTGCAGCACACTAAATCAGCTTCAATAGATTTTCTGGACATTGTTTAACTTTAAGGCCTTCAGGTTACAGCACTCAATCGGAATATGTTAAGACGACAGTCTAGGCACCATGACCACTTTTTGTGGCTTCAACTAGTAAATAGACACCTCTAATATACGTATACCGAGACTCTTCCTTAAAAGTGATACTCTGCTCATCCTGACCGCTTTATAGTTTTCACCCAGCATCACCATATTTTGCGGTTGCAACGGACATCCACATACAGAGAGCGTGGTGACGTCACTGAGACCTTCCGCTGTAGAGAGAGTGGTCTCAGACGCAGCCGATGCATCGGATCTGTGCAGGCCTTGTCTACAGTTCTGCACAAGCGCTTCAGAGTTTGAGTACCTGAAGTCCGCAAGTCCTGTAGAAATGCACAATTTGCGGTTCCTAACTTCCTATGCTATACAAGTTACGTAGGAGCGCAAATTGCATGAAAAACCTTCAGGGACTTCCAGGTTTGAAGTCCCTGTGCCAAAGAGGAGGAGATGTGCGCAGCGAGGGACAAAAGGTGAGTAAATTAAATGTAGGGCTGCAACTAACAATTATTTTCATAGTCAGTTGGCCGAATAAACGATTTATCAGAAAGGGGGAAAAAAAAGGTTTAAAGTATAAAATAAAAAAATATATATAAATATGGAATAGACCTACTTGAAAAACAAACACAATACAATAGTGTAGACCAGTGGCGTAACAACCGAGGGGGGGGGCGGGCAACTGCCCCCACCATCCGCTCGCAAGATGTGGCAGGTGGATAGATCCCCAGCCGAGCGGCAGAGCTTTATGCTGGTGGCCGCTAGTAGGAGAATAAGCACGTGGCCACCGGCAATGACGACACTGGGGGGGGGGGGCAGGCAGAGCAGACCAGAGAGGAGATGAGGAGAGGTGAGCTGGGGGGTAATACTTCCACTTCCATGGGCCCAAGGTACCCCCCCCCTCAGCTCACACATGGAAATATTGCCCCCAGCTCACATGGATATATATTGCCTATGCGCAAGCTTACTGTACTTAAGAGTCTCCTACACCTAACATGGGGAGCGCAATCTATTTTTAGCATCATCTCGAAAAGTGCGGTATTACAAATTGCTGGCGAAATCTGCAAGCACGGATTTTCCTGCTTACAGTCTCCATATTAGCGTTCATAATGGAACAGGGTCCAGTATCAGGAAAATACACTTACAAAAGGACATAAATATGTGCATATTCGTGTCAAACAACTTAAATCGTCCAAGGATTATGAGATTTAGAGATATATATATATATATATATCTCTAAAAGGGAATTTGCAAAATCAAAGATCTGCAGCCACTGATCACAGAGGACCCTGTGCTCAAAGAAATATTTCCACAGCCCCCTTACTGGCATTTCAAGCAACCCCCTAACCGGAGACAAAGACTGGTTCATAACAAACTCACTCAGGGACAGGATGACATACAAAATGGGACCAAACGCTGCAACAAGTCCCGCTGCAACAAGTCTCGCTGCAAACTATGCCAACATACATGTGACCGCAGCACTGCCCCACACAATAACACCCCATACATCAAGAGCTCATACTTCTACCAATGTGGTGTACATGATCCAGTGCATGGCCTGTAATAAGGGCTGCTACATTGGTGTATTGGTGAAACTGGCCTTAAACGGAATCTCAGGATGAACCTGAACATGGACAGACGTCAAGAACCACCAGAAAAATGAATAGTGTACCCCAGTGGGACACCAGACAAGCCACTCCATCCAAAACCTCAGGATTAAAGTCAAAGGAAATTTTAAAGGCGCATGAAGGCAAGACATTTAAAATGATCACATATTTTAACACCATTAAAAGGAAGGACTCAATGTAGATTCTGGTTTTTTTTTAACTCCCTATCATAATGTCATGTAACATTCAACATTGTACTATTTGTCTATAGAGTTAAGAGGGGGGGGGGGGAAACAAAACAATTTTTTTTATTTTTTTGAAGTTGGGCACTGCTATTAGATGCTCACCGTGATGCTTATCTGTGTTGTTTTATGAGCCTATGATCAGTCCTCTGTTTACCTTTAACCATACAATTCCACTATTCCTATTTACGACACCCCCACCTCCTTCTGCTTGGCTCTTTTATTGTTCTATTCTATGGTTTTGCTCAGTATTGCTTCAAGACCCGAGGAAGAGAGGTACACACTCAAAAGCTTGGTCTTTTAAATGTAATGTTAGAGATACCTTTTTTATTGGACTACTTATTGCTCTACTCTGGAGATATACCCCCCCAGTCCGCTATTTTCTTTCTTCTGCAACTTGCATAGTGTACATAACTTTCATACATACATTTGCAAATTGCGTATCTTGCGAATGTGTCGCACAAAAGTTACGTGAGCACTTGGTCAGAGTGATGGATTGATGCTGCAAGCCCATGTCGGTATACTAACACTACTACGAGAGCTTCGATAGACTTGATGCCAACACACAAAGTGGGGTGAGAAAAGGGGGCCACTCCACAGAGCCTGACCACTTTAATAAGTTAAAGTGGTCAGGGTACATAGACTGTGATTTAAAATTGCACGAACAAATCAAGTAGGGGAGAGGGGGACCGAAGATGGGAGTGCGTTTGGGCAAAGAACCATACCAGAGTGTGAAAGGGAGGGAGTTTGGCCAAGAGACTGAACCAGAGTGTGAAAGGAAGTTTGGCTGAAGGGACCGAACCAAAAGTGAGGAATGGCAGCTCCAGACATGAAAGGAGGCAGGAAGGGTGGGGATGGTGGCACAGGACTATAATCCAAGTTAGAATGAAACACTTGCGGTACAGCTCCTCCACCCGGTAGCAGTACCACTGGGTCTGTTCTATAGCGCTGCTACTGTTGTAACCTAAATAAAAACAAACTTGTTATGGCCGTTATAACCCTAGAACTAAATCATACAGAGTACAGCAGCGACAGGTCTTCTCCAGTCAGCTACGAATTTTCGTCTGATATTAACAACATTTAACTCCGTCTGACTCTAAACCGTGTGTGCTATACCTACAATTAAGCGATAACTATTTTCATTATCAATTGTATTTTTCCATTTAATTAGGGCTGAATCAATACAAACATAAACACGAAAACACCCATAGTAATATAAATAAATAGAGAATTTACTGAGTAGCCAAGATTATTTTCTAGACATTTTCAATGACATGTAAAAAGCCCCAAAACATCTGGTTTATTTAATAGACTTCAAAAACTATACAAAATAAATACAGGGTGTTCCTTCAATAGCAATATATCATGGAACTAACCAACGCAATCATATGCTTGATTAAAATGGCAGCTCTCAAATAGTCCCCCCCTTCAGCAAATTTCATGGAAAGATCCTTAAAAAGGACACTCTACACAGTGTGACCATTTAATATTATTTGAGTGGTCACTGTGCTAGGAGCTCCCTGCTCCCACTCCTCTCTGAGGGCCGATTCAGTCTTTCAAATGCAGGGGCTTAGTCCCGTCCAGAACCTCAGATTCCCTGGAATTGAGTACTTCAGATGCCAGCCCCAGCCAATGGTATCAAAGTCTTCCTGCATTGAGGGCGACTGGATTGGCTGGAGCGCCTGGCCGAGGTCACATGACAGGCAGAGCTGGAAAAGCAGGATTTCCTGCAAAGATCAGAGGAAGACCAGCGCTGGATTCAGGTGAGATTTTAAAGGATTAAAATGGGGAGTAGGTGTGGAAAGTTTCAGGATGGGCTCAAGTGTAACCTTTCTGTTTCAACAGTATAGTATCCCTTTAATAGAGAAATATACAGATATGATACTTGGATCTATCACACCATAGATTAGACAGGACTCTGAGACACTTCCTGAGTAACAGAAGAACAATAGCTTATACAGGATTACTCACCTTTACATTTGTTTGTCGTTTTGTCCAAAATGGCCTTGGTCGACACGATTTTTCCGTACCTGAAAGACAGATTTACACATTAATGACTTGGTATGGCAAGACACATGCATCATCACATAGAACGTAATACTTACTAAAAAGTGGAATATTTTTAGCTTCAGAAAATCAAGAATTAAAGAATTAAAGAATTAATAACGTTTGATTGAACTGTGGGGCATACAGAAAGATCACAATTTTAGAAGTTAGTGATTTCCCAGAATTCTCCCCACCAGGAACCGAGCCCCAAGATGAAAATAACTTGACCTCGACAATTACATTCGATGGAGTTTTAAATATTACCAATAGGAGTGCTAGGTAAGGGTACACAACAATTTGGAATGCTCAACCTCAATAAGTCCCATGCCAAGGTATTAAACCAAAGATGGCACCATCATTCAATGCCAAGTGTGCAACAATATAATGGGTAAATTGAGGCGTTGGGTGCCACTTTTGGTATGCCAAAACTTAAAATTGTATACTTACTTAACCCCTTCTTGATGTAACAATGCAGCGTTTGGCAAAGTGCCCGCATGACAGCTGACTTGCACTATACCGAGGCAGAGTTAAAGTTCAGACATGGTATTGTGGATCATAGAGATGTTTGAGTGCTAAGAGCTGGTGTAGGAATTGGCATCAACAAAAAAGCCAGTACTTTGCATGAACCAATAGATTGCATGACAATCCAGTGAGATTGGGATGCCCACCCTTGTCTCCAAGAGGTAAACCAGGGTTAGTGATCGCTCATCAAGCTTTAAGAGAAGTCATCGATCTTCATAAAGATACTGTACTGAAAGTGAACCTGGTCAGGACAAGTTTGCTTTCAACTTACATTCCAAATCATAGTAAATGTAGCAAACCTTTAGCTTTAACTCAGTGTTGAACAAAGGCATTTCATAACATTGGCATAAACCCATGGTATGACAATTAGTCTTTGGGCTCAAATGTAGCTTTTGCGGCTCTAGAGATTACCACAAAATGTAGATGCACGATTTTCATCTTATAGAAAATGTTAAAGATCTAAAAAAATAAATAAATAAATAAATATTCCAAACATTTACTTCAAACACGGGAATGAGTAGTTAAAACTTAAATGTACAGCTGGGGGGGGGGGGGGTAGACTTCCATAAAGATTTTATATTCAGAGATTGACGACTTTTACTTTGTTTATGCTTTCCAAAAATGATGGTGGGATGAAAAGATTCTGAGCACCAGATTGTGTTATTATCTTGCCCAATTTCACATGGGATCTGCAATACTAGCATACAGGCAGAAATGGCATGTGTCAAAAACAGTGAATATGACAGATATCCTACTTATGGGAATATGTAGTGCTCATAATCAAGTTTTTTCGCAATGCAGCAGCAGGAAAAAAAAAAAAACTGTAAAAATAAAAATACTATCTTCAAGAGGGCCTTCATTCGAAAGTTCTAGTAATACCCTGTATCTAAGCTATACTGGAATTTTTACTCTTTATACCCCCGGAATGTTATCCCTGTACAGTACAGTAGGGAGTGACCTCTCCCTGGCTGTTGTAATGCCGCGCTAAAGTTTGTAGAGCCATTTGTTGCAGTCAGGGTGGTGGCTGTTCCTTGTAGCTTCTTTACAGTACTACAGAGTAACCAGAGTGACATCTGATGGAGAATTTAAATTCTCTCCAGGGTGTGAGGGGGGGGGGGTGAAGGCATCCATCACTTTTTAAAATTATTATATTGAAGAAACACTTTATTTCCTAAATGCAGTGGATCCATGGATATACCTGTACTCTGATCTGTATGGAGAAGTGTCTTACTTTGCATTTGCCAGGATATAAAAGTCGGAATATTGAGGATAGATATATATATATATATATATCACGATGGAAGCGGTTACCCAGCAAGAGTCCGTTAAACCATGTCTGATTTACAGGTGGTTCATTCAGGGTGAGCCCTTGGCTGCGATAGGACATGGAAAGTAGGCATAACACTTGTTCTGTCTACATTTGTCAAGGCCCTTATTAGAGGCTGGGAACTAGTGAGGAGATTAATTTTCCCATTGCCAATAATGAATTAACATAATTAATAGAACTGCATACAGGTCAAAAGGGTAGAAACTGGAAACTGGTAATAGTGCATCACCTTATACTTCCTTACACCAGGGCTTGACAAAATTTGCCTTGAATTCAGGAGCCAGCTATAAAAAGTTAGGAGCCAGACCAGTTAGGGTGGCAGCTGGGGAGCAGAGGGATGGCTGGCAGAGGGGGAGCAGAGGGGTGGCAGAGGCATGGCTGGCAGAGGGGGAGCAGAGGCATGGCTGGCAGATGGGGGGGGCAGAGGCATGGCTGGCAGAGGGGGAGCAGAGGGGTGGCAGAGGCATGGCTGGCAGAGGGGGAGCAGGGGGGGCATAGAGCTGGCAGTTGGAAAGAAGTGTGAGTGGGGGGGGGGGAGAGAGCTGGCACTCTCCCAGTGCCAGCTCTCTCTCTACTCATTACCAGCAGCTCCCCCTCCACACACAAACAGGTCCAGTTGCCTCCTGTCTCCCTTCTGATCAAGGAATCAGACAGGAGGCTATACAGGGGCAGGGGCCGCCTGCCAGATATAAGCTGGCTGTAGGCAAGGCAGCCTATTTGCTCACAGAATGAGTGGACAAGACATAGCCCCGCCCCCTCAGCACAGAATGGCTATTGCCAAAGGAAAGGAGGTGTGGGAGAATCTTCACAACAGAAGCTCATCTACCTTTGGGAAGGGGGCGGGGAATACACGGAGCTGCCGCTGTGCCAAGAAAACAAGAGAAAACTTTTGCTTTTAAATCTGCTCCCCTGCTGATTTTTAACGCCTGGTGCCTATATTGAATGGGTTAACAAAAGCCCAGGAGCCAGGAAGCAATTTAGAGAAGAAAAAAAATTTTTTCTAGTCTCAATTGCGACCTGGCTCCTGGGATTTGTCGAGCCCTGCCATACACACACTATTTGCATAATAACGCCAACGGTTGCAGACTAGGGTTGAACCGATACTAGTATTGGTGCCAATACCGGCACTTGCACAAGTACTTTTACTAATGCCCCAGATAACGAAAGCCAGCACTGGGCTGCCTTGCCAGGCAGTATCTGTGGGGCTGGCAGAATGCACCAACAGCATTTTGCCGGCTTCTCCAGATGGGTGCGTCCTAGCAAGCGGCCACCGTCATCTGTAAGTTATAATGTGGCTCCGCTAGGAACCGCAGCCGCACTCTCACGAGATCGTCACAGAAACTCTGGGTGGAGTAGAGGTAACATCACTGTTCTGCATGGAGAGAGCCTGTGGAGACATGGGTTTGATCCCAGTGAGCAACCTCTCCAGTAAGTGTCCTTGGGCAAGACACCTAACAGTACATACTCGCCACCCAGGACATACTTGAAAACGAGAGAAATCTCGATGTATACTTCCTGGTAAAATCCTTTCTAAAAATAAAAATAAAAAAATTGCGGCTGGGATAGAGAGATAGCTAGATCTCTGAGGTCTGGTGTGTGCAGGCCTATGCTGTGGGAAAATGGAGTGTCTGGCCATACATTAACAGAATTTAGGATTTTGCTGCAAGTCTGTCCAATTTATTTATTGGAAAGCTGTCACATGACATTAAAACAAAAGTATCGATAAATCGGTCCTGGTGAGTCCCTGTGAAAAAAGTACAAGTACTCGGTCTTAAAATTAATGGTATCGTAAATCCCTATTGCAGACCTCTACACTAGGCCCTGCATTGTTACAGCACTACTTACTGGCTGCCTAAAGTTTCTCACAGATCCTGGTGACACAGCCACAGTATCCTGAGGCAAAGCAGTCAAGAAGAGAACAGCAGGTGAATGTCACAGGTGGTGGTTAAGCGCAAGCACAGTTTCAGCAGAAGCAGTGACAACTAGATCGCTCACCCTGACTGAATATGGCAGAGAAGCAAGCAGGTAATAGCAGGAGGTGGTGCTACTGCAGCCAGACATCAGAGAAACCCCTCAAACACAGTGGATTGAGCCCTGAAACATGTAGGGGCAGCACTTCACCCAAAGACAGTGGCAGCCACAGAGACCTACGTGTCCACCGAAAGAGCTCTCCCTAGAATCACCAGTATGTATCCACAGCCAAATGATAAAAGGAAAGCACTGCAGGGATTAAATGTTCATGGTTCAGACTTGTGGAGGTAGAAAACCAAACTGCAGAGCAAGAGAGCAGTCTTTAGTGAAAGGATCCGTCTGGATGGTTTAGCAAATAAATGCCACCTTCTGGATGCATTGAAAATTAAAAAATGATAAAAACCAACAGATTTAAAAATTAAGATAAAAAAAAACCTCCAATTCAGATGTCTCGGGATTCAATGCCTATATATTCATACTGGTATTTGACGGCCTTTGGTGATTATTTTTAGTATATTCAATAAAGTTTGTGCTGTATGGTTATACACTCAACCTGATGGGAGGCTTGGCGTTTTAAGCCTTTCACATTCACTGTATTATATTGGTGGGTTTTAAGCCTGTAGGTTTTGGATGTTCTACGCCATCCGCTGGTGATTAGCAGGCAGATTAACAGAATTCATTTAAGAAAGAAAAAGTATTTATTGAGCATATATATTCCATGATGCTCATTCAGCTGATGACAGGTTCATGTTAAAGCTATGACATGCAGCTCTGAGACAGACGAACCAAGGATAGTCTTCATTGCACCATGTGAAGTGATGCTCAGTTGCCATCATTAATCTTGATAAAATAAGTAACCCGTCAGGTATCTGGAAGAATTAGGTATCTGCTATGGGGAAAAAATAAATAGCAAAACTACAATAAAGTTTTCCTCTTCAGTATTTTGGTTTCTAACACTGTCTGGTATGAGGAGCATTCTTCTATTTACGTTACCACTATTATTGCTTCCATACAAATACCACACAAGTACTTTACTGTAAAACCTCAGAAATTTCACTTAGACTACACAGTCAAAGTACATACCTTTGTTTGCATTCCAGGCATTTGCGACAGTGCAGACATAGCAAGAATACCGTTTGCTTTTGTACGATTTTATGTGAGAAGCAGGTGAGGACAAACCTATGGTATGATGGCCCTGCAAAAGCCTAACCCTAGGCCCTGCTGCATGATGCAGCCCTGGCATGGGCAGCTTCACGCAGTCTGTCAGGAGATGGGGGACTTGAACGGGAACAAGTAGTATGCATCGTCTGATATCTGTGGCCAGTTCGCTGCAGTTACAAGTGACTGCAGAGATATGGTACAAGGAGGCCTCTGCCCCAAACACAGAAATGGAACTAGAAACATCAGGGCCCAGGGGTGGGAACCCATGATAAGCATACATATCCCTCCCCCCTCTGTCACCACGCACTCCCCTCCAGGTCCACAATGTCAACTCCAGACAATCAGTGTCCATTTTTTTTCCAGGTCCACTATGACCACTTCAGTCCATCCCATTTTTAATAAAATGTGCACCATGTGTAATATCACACAGCTCCATAGCAATAACATTGTAGCGCTCACCCCCGGAGGAGCCGCTGAATAAACCCAGGATAGTCTCACCGCACTAACAATATACCAGCACACTATTATGGATTTTTCTAAGTTATTGCCTTTTTATTACTTCAGTAATGTATAAGTACACATATACTGTAAGCATGAAATAAAGCGGACTGTATTACGTAGCGTAACTGCATAAAATGGCAGATAACGATCGGTAAGGCCCTCAGTCCTTTTTGGTCTTAAACATTTCCTAGGGTACACGGGTACTAAGTCCACTGGCCAGTGGATGAACAAAAATACAGTCAGGTCCAGAAATATTGGAACAGCGACACAATTCTAAACATCTTTGGCTCTATACACCACCACAATGGAGTTGGAATGAAACAAACACAATGTGCTTTAACTGCAGACTGTCAGCTTTAATTTGAGGGTATGTACATCCAACTCAGGTGAACGGTGTAGGACTTACAGCAGTTTGCAGATGTGCCTCCCACTTGTTAAGGGACCAAAGGTAATGGGACAATTGGCTTCTCAGCTGTTCCATGGCCAGGTGTGTGATATTCCCTCATTACCCCAATTACAATGTGCAGATAAAAGGCCCAGAGTTCATTTCAAGTGTGCTATTTGCATATGGAATCTGTTGCTGTCAACTCTCAAGATGAGATCCAAAGAGCTGTCACTATCAGTGAAGCAAGCCATCATTAGGCTGAAGAAACAAAACAAACCCATCAGAGAGATAGCAAGAACATTAGGCGTGGCCATAACAACGGTTTGGAACATTCTCAAAAAGAAGGAACACATTGGTGAGCTCAGCAACACCAAAAGACCCGGGAGACCACGGAAAACAACTGTGGTGGATGACCGAAGAATTCTTTCCCTGGTGAAGAAAACACCCTTCACAACAGTTGGCCAGATCAAGAACACTCTCCAGGACGTAGGTGTATGTGTGTCAAAGTCAACAATCAAGAGAAGACTTCACCAGAGTGACTACAGAGGGTTCGCCACAAGATGTAAAGCATTGGTGAGCCTCAAAAACAGGAAGGCCAGATTAGAGTTTGCTAAACAACACCTAACAAAGCCTTCACAGTTCTGGAACAAGATCCTATGGACAGATGAGACCAAGATCAACTTGTACCAGAGTGATGGGAAGAGAAGAGTATGGAGAAGGAAAGGAACTGCTCATGATCCTAAGCATACCACCTTATCAGTGAAGCATGGTGGTGGTAGTGTCATGGCGTGGGCATGTATGGCCGCCAATGGAACTGGTTCTCTTGTATTTATTGATGATGTGACTGCTGACAAAAGCAGCCAGATGAATTCTGAAGTGTTTCGGGCAATATTATCTGCTCACATTCAGCCAAATGCTGCAGAACTCATTGGACGGCGCTTCACAGTGCAGATGGACAATGACCCAAAGCATACTGCAAAAGCAACCAAAGAGTTTTTGAAGGGACAGAAGTGGAATGTTATGCAATGGCCGAGTCAATCACCTGACCTGAATCCCACTGAGCATGCATTTCACTTGCTGAAGACAAAACTGAAGGGAAAATGCCCCAAGAACAAGCAGGAACTGAAGACCGTTGCAGTAGAGGCCTGGCAGAGCATCACCAGGGATGAAACCCAGCGTCTGGTGATGTCTATGCATTCCAGACTTCAGGCTGTGATTGACTGCAAAGGATTAAGAAGGGAAAGTTTGATTTATGATTATTATTCTGTCCCATTACCTTTGGTCCCTTAACAAGTGGGAGGCACATCTGCAAACTGCTGTAAGTCCTACACCGTTCACCTGAGTTGGATGTACATACCCTCAAATTAAAGCTGACAGTCTGCAGTTAAAGCACATTGTGTTTGTTTCATTCCAACTCCATTGTGGTGGTGTATAGAGCCAAAGATGTTAGAATTGTGTTGATGTCCCAATATTTCTGGACTTGACTTTATCTTCGACTAGTCAACGTTGGGACCCTTAAATGTGAAGCGATGATAAGTGCGCACTATTATGGAAGCTGTAGGCCTGAGGCCTCTCACCCTTCCCACGAAACAACTTGTCCCGAACTAATGACTCTGCCAGAAGGTCCTTCTCTCTGCCACCTGGAAACCGGTGCTGCCGAAATCCACACTCCCAATGCCGAATCTCCTCAGCCAGGAATCGAATGCCGCCCGCGGCCTCCTTACTCTAGGTCCTTCGGGAACACGCCTGTCACAGGAATCACTCAGCGGAATGCAATGTAAAACGATGCACACCCCTTCCCCAATCACCAGCACTGGACAACACCGACTCTCCACATTCCAATCTGGCCTTGATCCCGGACAGTGTCTCTCATGCGACTCACTACATATGCTGCTCTGCTCATTCTGCCCCTCTGTTCCTGGCACCAGTGCACTCACTTCCTTTTTCCCCACAAGGGTTTCTGGGAGATATAGTCCTTAAGTCCATCATAGTCTTTTACACATATACACTCTAAATTCAGAAAGACAATTTGAACACAGCGCTATAGTATCAGAGCTTCCAAAGTAAAACTCAAAGAAGTATAAAATATATATATTGTGACAGTGTGGTTAGGGGAACACAGGTGTGTGTGTGTTGTGTGGTTCCCCCCCCCCCCCCGGAGAGAGAGCAGTGATGCGATCAGTCTGTTCAGGCTACACCAAGGGAGTGAGGGAAGAAAGAATCTCCTGAAGTCTGAAGGCAAGTACCTTGATATTTTGTTCTGTTTATTGGTAAGCGGCCTAGCCGCCCAATAGCTAGAGACGGAATCCTATGTTTAATCAGGCTCCACAGAAGGAGTTGGCGTTTGTTTTTAGGTTTTGTTTATTTGATGTTCAGCTGTACTCTGCTGCTTCTATGAGTGAATAATAAAATAAATGGCCTTTATCATATACATACATAATTTTATTTAAATAAAATTACATACATTAAGATAAATTAAAAAAAATCACTATTAAAACAAAGAAAAAGAATGGATAGGCGCCCGAACTTGTACCGCCACCACTTGACCAAAGACGAACCAGAAATTAGTGGTCTCCCCCAAACCAGTGTGAACAATGATATAGTGATACGTATCTGGTGGCGCGATGGTAGTCGCTTTTGGGCAACTGGTGGTTCTCTTAGTTACTGAGCCAGTAAGATGTTTATTTTTGTTTTTATATTTTAAATAAAAACCTTTTATTGAGCTCAAACCCCCAGCGTCCCGTTGTTTGAGAAGGATTTTTGGACTTAACCTATTAAGAAGTCCATAAGCCCGCACACCAAGAGCTTGGTCATAAGCTCCACCCAATGTGAGTTGGCAATTCATATTTTACGATATGATATTGAGTCTGAATAGATCTGCACAAGAAAGTTTCCTTGTTTTTATATTTTCTATGTACACTCCACACACGAGAATATCCCTTTCTATATAAGGTGGGGGTCACCTTATAAGTGGAGAAGCGAAGTACCCGAAAGTCTCAATCCACTCCGAGCCAGTGTCCGGGCTCTACACGTGTGAGTGGAACGATTACAGAGAAAAAAAAAAAATTATATTGTGTATAAACAGCCTGCACTATGATATTGTTTGCTTCCTTTTATGTAATCCATATGGACAAAAACGAACTAAGAGAACCACCAGTTGCCCAAAAGCGACTACCATCGCTCCACCAGATACGTATCACTATACTATTAAAACATACTTTATATTATTAACCCCTTCCCGCGACTTCAGAATTACATATATATTACGTAGCCAAAGTTTTTTGTTTGCAGGAAGGGTGCTGAATTACTCTTCATCTAGCAGAAGTGCCTAGGACAGACCTCAGCGGCCGTCCGGCCCAGGCCCTTAGACAAGGTCCCGGCCCAGGCAGACAATTGTGGGCCCCCAGGGCTCAAGGACCCAGGTGCTGTGGCACCCACTGCACCCCTGGTAGTTACGTCCCTGCCATAACCTATAAAAGGAAGCATGAAAGTGTATTTTGTCTCTTCAGGGTTTTTTTTTTCCATTTGTTGCTCCAAAATTCATATGACCTCAACCCCCCCCCCCTTTATTATATATTCAAATGGAAAAATGCTGCCATCTTCCCTTCTTCAATGTGGTTTATCTGCGTGCTGTTTGACAAGAGGCACGTGTTCGGCTTAAAACCAAATCACACAGACAAGGATTTGCTCAGACTAACCCCTCTCCCCCACCGCTCATGGTTGGCGAGAGGGGGACGTCACTGAATACCAGGACCCCCCCTCCACCAAGACTTGTAGTTCTGTATATGACTGGACCCAGTCGTCTAGCCATCACCATTTAACCCTTGTTAAAGTCTCTTGGATCTTTCATTTGCCCATTTTTCTGCTTCCAACACATGAAATCCAAGAACGGACTGTTCACTTGCTGCCTAATATACCCCACCCCTTTACAGGTGCCTTTGTAAATCATAAAAATCAATGTTATCCACGTCAAATGTATTAACTTTGTGGTTGATCAGTTATATATATTATGGTTAGACGGACTATCGATGGTGGATATTCAGCAAATTACTGATAACGGTATCAGCCTTTTGTTTGCCGATATTGCAGATAATTGGGCAAGTTGGCTCACTGTAGCCACGTCACGTAAGGTCCCACAGAAGGGTGCTGATCCCGTGCCGATTTGGGGCTTCTCCACAGCAGGCTGACAACTTGGCGGTCAACTCTTTATGTAGGTAGAGCGTCTCCTGCCCACTGACGGTATTGCACAGGAGCGTGATGACAAGAGAAATTGAGCTTCCCTCCCATCTGGAAGGGAATTCCCTATACAGGTGTCTATTGGACCCTTTTGTTTCTATTTTTTCCTACAGCAGGGGCCAGCAACCTTGGCTCTCCAGATCTTTTGGAACTACACATCCCATGAAGATCTAAGAACCTAATGAGTGGCTGAACACCAAGGCAGATGTAGTTCCAAAACATCTGGAGGGACAAGGTTGCTGAACCTTTACGTACAAGGTCATATGAGGTAAAAATGTCAAAAATGGGCTTCAGTGGAATAAAACATAAAAATCAATAAAAATCCTTACGTCTTTCAATATCCTCGTTGTAACTGCCGACCACGAAGACATTGAAAGTCGTGAGGATTATTTAAATAGCGGAGATTCTGATGAAGTCCATTTTTAGGGAGAAACACATTTGGATTATTGCTTAACCCCTTCACTGCCGAGCCATTTCAAGGCTTAAAAAAAAACAAATTTTTCGTTTTTGTATTATTATTGTTATTATTTTTCTTCTTTAAACATGGTAATGTTTGGTATCCTTGGAAAGGCCATGCTCTGGCCTTTCTAATGATACCAAACCTGACCCTGCTAGCTGAAAACAGTTGGGAGATATCGGGGTTCATAGGAACCCATATCTCCACCCCTATCTTTCCTTAGGAGTCAATGAGGACGTTCCCCACACGTCCTCAGCAGTGAAAGGGTTAATAGATTTTTATGCGGTTTATATCTGGTAACACCAGAATAAAATACCAACAATCTCTGTACTGGTTCAAATATTGTCCGATTTTTATGGGACATTGGTGAGGAAACCTCTATTCCAATGCTTATTTGAGAAGGGTTTGGCTGGCAAATTAAACCAGGGGGTCTAAGCACCTGGAGCCGGGTCGAGGCTCCAGAGGGGTGAGTGTAACTCATACAGGGTTATCCAAAGAGATCCGAATTGCTTGAGAAAGGTAACCGAACGCTGAAAATCAGCGTTCGGTTACCTTTCCTGGCCATTCGGCTATCCAGAGAGCAGGCAATTCGCCAAATCCTGGCGAATTGCCTGCACATACGGTGCCTGTTCGAGGGCAGTGAAATCCCCATGAAAAGCACTGCTTCGGCTATTCAGAGAACACAAACCAGCAGTGAAAGGTTCCCCTAATGCCCTGCCATTCGGTGGTTTAATTCGGCAAGTTTATTCAGGAGAATCCCATAGGCTTCAATGTTGAAAATATTCCCGTTTTAATTCAATATCTAATAAACCGTTCATTATAAAATTCTGCAGCAAAAAGTCTATTTATAGGTTTTTTAGTATACTTTAAGCATTTTTCTTATTTTTTCTTTCAAAAAGTCCTATTTTTTATTTTTTTTAAAGTTTACTTATTTTTTCTGTAACAGCCCTTTTTATTATCATTCCCTGGACCTCATATGTAAATTTCAGACATTTTCGCTCAGTAGTTTCTTTGCAAACAGCGTTTCACTTTCACACAATCATACAAAACGGTTTTGCCAATTTATTCACCTCCCTCGTCTGCGGTCTCAGCTGCTTCGGCTGTGTGTGATCGGCTCCTGCTCGGGCTTTTTCCGTGGTTTTCGCAGGTTAATCCAGATGTTTTGGGGGGTTTTCAGCGTGCATTCGGTGGGTTTTGCGGCTAGTTTTCGTCGGGTTTGCGGCAGCTTTTCCCTGCAATTCGGGGACCCTGTGGTGTTTTCTGAATACACCGCAGGGTCACCGAAATGGGATCGGCAAAAGGAACCGAATTGAAGAGAACGAAAAGTCACCGAACGTGAGGTGACTTTTCGAATCTCTTTGAATAACCCTGATACTATTTATCAATAGGGTGAATATTTTTTTTTATTCTATCTGCACCTTCCCTTGCTTTTTTGGAGATCCAAAGATTGGATATTGGTGAAGTTGGGGCTGACAGGTATGCCCTAGGAAATACCCGCAAGCGGATACATTAGAGCGCTAAACGCTCAAGAAAAGGTGAGTTGTTCATTGTACGATCTTGAGCTATATACCATTATACGTATTGAATTACACTATTCACGGTCTGTTTTATATACATGATAACAAGCATCTGTAAGAAAAGGCACCCACAGTGGTACATCTAGGGGATTGTTCATCCTTTTTGACCTAAACGTAAGCGATAGTGTGTGCCATCACTGGAGTTTGGGAGCGCTGCACTGGTTTTATAAAAAATAAAAATTATATATACACACACACATACAAAATTTTATTTTTCCCCCTGAATTATATGACAAAAAAAAAAAAAAACAACAACATGTAACAACATTAAACAAGTACATTCATCACAAGGAGACAATCACTGAAAACTTCACAAGATTCAGTTTCAAAAAACCCGCAGGATTTAAGAATGCAAGAACCTGGAATTTATGAGCAATGCAATTCAGACAAAGAAAATGCCAGGGAATCTGCTCAAAGATCTATAAACAGGTGGCCAGAGCAACAACGTGAGACCTGAACAAAAGAAAATGAAATGGTAAAAGATCTAAAATTCTTGCATATGAATCGCTATAGGTTTGGCAGGTGATAGGCCAATTAATTGGACTAGGACCAGTCAACATGGAAAATATTGTTGTTCCACATTCTAAAAGAGTGATTCTCGAAAGCAAAATGATAGCCCAAAATTAAACATTGCTTTCTGGATAGCACAAGGTCAAAGGAGATTTTATATTTTTCTAGAGGGGTGATTTAATTCCACTGTGCAGTTTCAGGACCAGTAGAGCATTACCTGAAGAACTGAAGCTATTCAGAAGACAAAATCAAATGCCCACCATACCAGGTCGTTGAGGTTGATACAATGTTACGAAAGGGAGTGGTAGCCAATATTTGCTCAGGAATTACTCGATTTCCTGTACATTGGGTCAGCGAAAGCACAATCATGTGCGCAGGATAGAATTCCCAAACAAAGAAGCCTTAGTTATTTAGGACACTATAGCTTCATTTCAATGACCGATCCATATCCATTTTAATTAATGCAGTGATATGGAAGCCTCGTCTAAAAGCGCTTTTTACTACAGGTTTCTGTGAATGAACAAGTAGATGTGTGTTTATTGTGACGCACATACGCATCCTCTACTTTTCACACATCGTGATTAACCTAGAAAAAAAATTATTCAAGGAGTGGGAGTGTCTGCTTAGATTTTCCTTTTCCTTCCTCTACAGCGATCCATACAGCCGAGAATAGCCTGAGTGACAGCCTGGCTTCCCACCCGGGCTGCCATTTCCTCTGGTTTTGATAGACGTGATCGTTAACATCGCGTGGGGTTGATTTAACCTTTTCCGTTTGCCGAACTGGTCAAAATCAAAGCCAAGCTCTTTGTCATTTGGTCCGGTTACGAAAGGGTTAATGGCTTTTTACTTTTTCCCTTCCTTTCCACCCAATACTTCTCCTCCCAATGATTGCTCACAACAGACAGGAAATAACTGTACTGGGTCGATTCTGTAAGGAATGAAGCTAGGCACCGCTGGCCCAGCTCGGCTAATGGAGAGCTGACAGCAGAGGTAGCAGGTCTGAGGGAACGTGAACGACCTTCTAGCATTTGCTGAAGTGTATTTTAGGAGGACGTAATGATATGATCCATGTGTGGTTCAAAATGAATAGCCGAGTCATTCAGGGGCCGGGGCAGGAGGCACGTAAATAGAATTCTAAGGCGGGAAAAGGGGTTGACCTTAAGGCTGGATTCACACCTGGGCGTAGCGCTGCGTTGCGCAAGGAGTGCGTTTTTTTACGCGCATACGAAGAAACGCGTGGACGCGCATTGCAGCGCGTTCGCGGCTATGTCTATGGCCACGAACGCGCTGCTGTATGCCCGAAAAGAAGCTCCCGGACTTCTTTTTGTGTCGGCCGTTTTAAAGCGCGTTCATGCGCGCTTTAAAACGCTTAGGTGTGAACGGGGCCCATAGCAAAGCATGGGATTTCCCCGTTTATGCGTTTTAAAGCACGCACGAACGCACGTTAAAATGTCTAGGTGTGAACGGGGCCTTAGAGTGTCCTGAACGAAGGGTAACGTGGTCTTGTAAATAAGCACTTTTGGTGAATGTTGGCGTCACAAATGTTGAGCAACCCCCATGGAAACCAATGAAATGTTCAAACCATCTACACTGAAGAAAAAAAAAAAAAGGATCTTTTCCATCCCACTTCACATACATATTTAAAACTGTCAGTGACTTTCCTTGAGAAAAATAACAAGCTCTAGTACGGAGGAGAGAAGAAAAAAAAACAACTAATTTTTCAATTGTGTCACGGACCCATCCACAAAGAAAACAAACTGGCCAATACTATTTTCATGACACAGAATGCCAAGAAAAAAAAAAAAAGTATGAAAGAGTTGTTAGTTGGATATAAAGAGGTTATTCAGAAACTAAAGAGCATAAATGGGGTATCAGGGGTTCTCTTTTTTTTGCACTGCGGTACGTGATGTGTGTTTATTACCACCCCCCCCCCTCTCCCAATCATATCTACACTCTGCACCCATGATGATAAAACGACAAAACCAGATTCTGGTAAATCAGCACTACAAGCTTACTAAAATCAGCAAACAATGAAATATCACACTGACACAAGTATTCAGACCCCTAACACAGTACTTTATTGAAGCACATTGGGCAGTGATTACAAACTCAGACCCTTTTTTTGATCTGACAGGACAAGCTCTCCACAGCTGGAATTGGATAGTTTCTGCCAACTCCACAGAGCCTCGCAAGCTTAGTCAGGTTGGATGGGACAATCAGTGGACAGCCACTTTCAGGACTCTCCAGAGATGTTCGATTGGGTTCTCGCCTGCATGCTGGCTTGGCCAGAACTCAAGAACACTCAGTTGTGCCTAAGCCACCCTTGGGTTGTTCTGGTGGTGTGCTTAGGGTTATTAACCTGTTGGAAGGAGAACCTTCAGCTCAGTCTGAGGGCCTGAGTTCCCTAGTAAAGGCTTTCATTCAGGATCTGTTTTGCAGTCTTTTGCTTTCCCACAAACCTGACCAGTCTCCCACTACCTGTCACTGAAAAACACCCCCAAAGCATGACACTACTTTCACCACCTCAATGCTTCACAGTTGGTATGGCAGTGTGCAGGTGATGAGCTCTGTCTTGTTTCCTCCAGACTCTTTGAACTGAATAGACAAGTGTATGCCTTTCCAAATCAAGCTCAAAAAATGATCCAGAGAAATTACATAGTTACGCAGGCTGAAAAAAAAGACCTGCATCCATCGAGTTCAGCCCTTCACACATCACCTACCACTGCTGATCTAAAAGAAGGCAAAAAAACCTCTGAAGCACTTTGCCAATATGCGACATACTGGGGAAAAATTCCTTCTTGACCCCAGTATGGCAGTCAGAATTTCTCCTGGATAAAGCAGCTTTTACCCACATATTAAATATTATAACCCTTAATATTCTGTGTCTGCAGGAAGTCATCCAGTCGATGTTTAAATGTCTGTACAGACTCTGACCCAACCACCTCAACAGGCAGTTATCAGATATCAGAAATGGGATGCATCTGAAGCTATAATTTCAGGTGTCATAGTAAGGGGTCTTAATACGTATGTCAATGGGAGGTCATTTTTTCTCTTTTTTTATTAACTGACCGTGTTGTCAAAAATCTGTTTTTTACGTTGTCATTATGAGGTAAAGTGTAGATCGAGAGAGCGAGACAAAATAATTTAAATAGCATAATAAAAATAAAAAATAAATGTGATGGGGTCTGAATTAGGGCTGTGCAATTAATTGCAATCGCAATCGAATCGCGATTTCCGACCATGCAATTTCTAAATCGCATAAGGCTGCAATTTTCGGCTCCGTTAACTTCCGGCGGCATGGTGCTTTGGGCGCTCGCAGGGGGAACCACGTGACGAGCCACGTTCTCGCGGCTCATCACATGGTTCCCCCAGGCGAGCGCCCAAGCTCCATGCCGCCAGAAGTTAACAGGGAGCCGAACACGTGGCGCACAGAGGTGAGCTGGGGCAGTATCCACGTGCTGGGGCAGTATATCCATGAGCTGGGGCAGTATATCCATGAGCTGGGGCAGTATATCCATGAGCTGGGGCAGTATATCCATGAGCTGGGGCAGTATATCCATGAGCTGGGGCAGTATTTCCATGAGCTGGGGCAGTATTCCATGAGCTGGGGCAGTATTTCCATGAGCTGGGACAGTATATCCATGAGCTGGGACAGTATATCCATGAGCTGGGGCAGTATCCATGTGCTGAATACTGAATACATTTAGAATGTATGTAGCATGTTTAGAAAAAGCAAAAACAATTGGCTAAATCGCAAAAAAAAAAAAAATCGCAATATTCATTCAAGAAATCGCAATATGATTATTTTGTCAATATTGCACAGCCCTAGTCTGAATACTTTCTGAATGCACTGTAAGAATCAATGACAACAAGAAAGGGGCCTGCTGCTCAGAAGAAATGCCTTCCACGAAGTCCAGGTCTCACACACCAGGACTCGCTAAATGTGCTTTGGCATCATACGCTCTTCCATCTGGCCAGCACTCCCCTCCAAACATCTTGCTTCATCCAAACAACATTTTCTCAGTCTGTGGGCGACATGTGTAGATCTCCTTGGGGCTCGGGGGATGTTCACTGCATTCTTTGTCTGGGGTGAAATGAGGTTATGGTGTGCACTCCTCCTCGTCTCCCCACCACCTCTCACTCCTCCTCTATTGATTTCACTCTACATATAAAAAGGACACACTCACACACTTTGCAAGGCATTCATTTCCATCCCTTTATACTTGTTAAACCCCCCCCCCCCCCATCTCTGAGCTCTTCATCCAGGATAGCTGGAGGCCAACATTAAAAAGAAAAGGCTTCTATAATAGGAATCGACTCATTCGGTTTTTCTGCTTCTCTCAATGAAAAAGCTGTATCCCTGCAATTGAACTGCATCGCCCGAATCTAAACGTTTACTTTTTTTTAAAGTCATAAACAGGAATGGACATAAACCCCCCCCTTCAACCAACAACTCTTGATTGCCCCCTAAATCTGGATGACATCATCCAGTATCAATGAGAGCTTTGTGCACGGGAATTCTTCGAATGTCATCATCTCAGGGTTGGGCGACATGACATAATGATACTCCGAAGAAGGAAAAATACTAATCCCTATTAAAAGGGACACTCCAGGATGGAAGACACCAGTAGTTTCCAGTGATAAGGCAGGAGAAATAAGAAGAAATAACTTCTAAAATATATACAGTTGCAAGAAAAAGTATGTGAACCCTTTGGGATTACATGGAGTTTTGCATGAATTGGTCATAAAATGTGCTCTGATCTTCATCTAAGTCACAACAATTTGAAAAACACAGTCTGCTTAAAATAAAACAACACAAATATTATCGCCATATTACATACTTGGTGCTAACTTAACCAGAGCTGATGTAACCTTCCCAGAGCCATTATAGCCTATGGAGGTTTTAAGTTTACAACAGCTCTGGTTAAGTTAGCACCAAATATGTAATATGGCCCTTGATGTTTTCATGTGTTTATTGAACATAACATGAAACATTCACCGTGCAGAGTGGAAAAAGTATGTGAACCTCTAGCCCAATGACTTCTCCAAGAGCTAATTGGAGCCATGAGTGAGCCAACCTTGAGTCCAATCAGTCGGATATTATTGGATGTGTTGCTGAAAGCTGTCCTGCCCTTTAAAAACACACACCAGTTTTGTGTTTACTGGTTTCAAGAAGCACTGCCTGATGTGAACCATGCCTCGCAGAAAAGCGCTCTCCGAAGACCTACGATCAAGAATTGTTGACTTGCATGAAGCTGGAAAGGGTTACAAAAGTATCTCCAAAAGCCTTGATGTTCATGTGTCCACGGTACGACAGACTGCCTACAAATGGAGAAAGTTCAGCACTGTTGCTACTCTGCCTAGGCGTGGTCGTCCTGTAAAGATGATTGCAATAGCACAGCGCAGAATGCTTAATGAGGTAAAGAAGAATCCTAGAGTGTCAGCTAAAGACTTACAGAAATCTCTGGCACATGCTAACATTTTTGTTGACACATCTACAATAAGGAAAAGATTAACCAAGAATGGAGTACATGGGAGGACACCATTCGAGGAAGCCATTGCTGACCAAAAAGAATATTGCAGCACGTTTGAAGTTTGCAAAAGAGCACCTGGATGTTCCCCAGCACTACTGGCAAAATATTCTGTGGACAGATGAAACCAAAACGGAGTTGTTTGGAAAAAACACACAACACTATGTGTGGAGAAAAAAAAGGCACAGCACACCAACATCAAAACCTCATCCCACTGTAAAACATGGCGGAGGAGCATTATGGTTTGGGGCGCGCTTTGCTGCCTCGGGGCTTGGACGGATTGTTGTCATTGATGGAAAAATGAATTCCAGAGTTTATAAAGACATTTTGCAGGAAAATGTAAGACCATCTGTCCGCCAACTGAAGCTCTGCAGAGGATGGGTGATGCAACAGGACAATGACCCAAAGCATACAATAATTCAACAAAAGAATGGCTTCAACAAAACAAAATACGCCTTCTGGAGTGGCCCAGTAAGAGTCCTGACTTCAACCCGATTGAAATGCTGTGGCTTGACCTTAAGTGAGCGATTCACACCAGACATCAAGAATATTGTGAAGAGGAGTGGTCCAAAATAACTCCAGATCGTTGTGCAGGTCTGATCTGCAACTACAGGACACGTTTGGTTGAGGTTATTGCTGCCAAAGGAGGGTCAACCAGTTATTAAGTCCAAAGGTTCGCATACTTTTTCCACCCTGCATTGTGAATGTTTACATGTTCTGTTCAATAAAAACTTGAAAACATAGGTTTGTGTTGTTATTATTTTAAGCAGACTGTTTTTCAAATTGTTGGACTTAAAATGTGCTCTGATCTTCATCTATGACCAATTCATGCAAAACTCCACGTAATCCCAAAGGGTTCACATACTTTATCTTGCAACTGTAGAACACCATATCTTAAAAACACATCTGGCAGATTTACCCAATAAAGCACTTTCATGATAGTATTGGTAGGCATTTGCTTTGCAATCCAAGGTCCAATCAGAGCTTCCGTTGTTTACCTTCAGGCTTAATACAGATTGGCAATGGGCGCACCCCGCATTGAGCCTGATGAGTGCATTTCAAACTAGGGCTGCAACTAATGATTATTTTCATAATTGATTAATCCAAAAATAAATCAGCCAACTAATCGATTCATTGGATAGAAAAATAAAAATTTGCTTACTTAAAAGGAACACTAGAATGTCTATTCACAAAGCAAAAAGCAATATAAAAAAAGGAAGCAAAGCATCAAATTTGTAGGCATCCAAATTAGAGAGTCTTTTTTATTCAGCGTCATTTTTATCACATCCTTAACAAAAAGTGACCAGGACATTGAGTTATTCCCATAGCAAGTAGCCCATGAATTTAAAAGGACATGGTGGGTTTGATTATAAAGCGATGACCTAATGCTCTTGTTTCATCCATGGCGCTGAAAAGGTAGATCTTGTGAGGATTCCTGGGCCCACCTAAGGTTTTTTTTTTAAAGTATTTTACCAGGAAGGATACATTGAGATTGCTCTCGTTTTCAAGTATGTCCTGGGTGGCGAGTATGTACCGTTAGGTGTCTTGCCCAAGGACACTTACTGGAGCGGTGCTCTTGCTGGGATCAAACCCATGTCTCCACAGGCTCTCTCACCGCAGAGCAGTGATGTTACCTCTACTCCACCCAGCCAGTTTATTTAGGATGTGTGTGTGTGTGTATGTGTTTTTAAGAAGAGTATAATGTACCATTGTTTGTGTCAAATGTAATCCTACCTCACTCTCCATGCTTTACCTTCAAATCAAGCCGATATTTACACTAGCCATTCACCTTCTTCTGGTGGCCCCTGACAGCTCTGATTGCATGTAAGCTTTCCCCACTTTACATCTGACACTTTATTTGAAACGACTCTATTTTCTTAGATATGATTAAAAGGTTTGGATGGATTCGTTCACAGCATCTGGCCTGCAAGGAAAATCATCTGAAGGAGAATATACAATGAGTACTTTATGATTCCCATCATGGGAACTTGACCTTTGTGACAAAACCTTTTTTCTAAAAGACAAATTTGAAATCTTGACCACATCAACATACACTAGCTCAAAAGTTTGGAGTCCCTAAGCTTTTCTTTCCAAAACAAGTAAATTTCTAATTTGTTTTATCCATTAAAGTAACATCAAAATGGATTAGGTAGACATTGTTGATGTAAATGAATAGGGTAGCAGGAAACTGCTGAATTTAAGTGGAAAATCTACACACACGTACAGAGGCCCATTATCGACAACCATCTGTCCTGGCACATTTTTCCATTGTGTGCCAATGGCAGAGTTGCAGAGAAAAAGCCATATCTCAGACTGGCTAATAAACAGAAAAGATTAAGATAGGGAAAAGAACAGACATTTGACAAAGGAAGACTAGGAAAAAGTGTCATAGAAAAAGAAATCTAAATATGAGGTGTTGGGATAACAAAGAAGAACATTCAAGATGAAGACCAAATGAGAAGATGCTAGAGGAGTGCTCAATACCATCTGTCAAGCATGAAGGCAATTTGATGGTCTGGGAGAAATAGCCCCTCATAAAAGGTCCCTTTTCCCCCTGTATAAATCTACTCTGATCTACCACCAAAGTATCCTTTTTTGGAACGTTATACCATAACTTCGAGGTCTCCGCTTAATGGGAGCCAATTTTCTACTACAACAAAACAATGACGCAAAGCAAAGATCCAAACTACGCAAAAACTGGTGAAGAAGCAGTCAGCAACTACTAAGTTATCAATGGGGTGACCTGCACAGGCCCCAAATCTCAACTTTATTGAGCAACGTAACTGTCTGGTACGTAAGAAGTGCCCATCAAGGCAATCCCATCTGTTGGAGGAGCTTCAGGAAGCATGGGTTGAAAGCTCTTCAAATTACCTCAACAAATTGACAACGTGAATGCCAAAGTACACAAAGTATGAAATTGATGCACATGGAGGATTCTTTAAGACAGGACTCAAAATTTCAAGTCCCAAGCTACTAGCCAGGCCTTAAGAGTCACTCTCCCCCAGTTCCACAGTATTGTGCGGTGTGTATGAGCGTCTCTGAGCTCCACAGACTTTTTTTTTTTAACACACACCCCCAGGCCCATCCCATATTACACCCCCATTCCGGTCTCATCACACCCTCCCCCTTCCATTCATTTTACACCCCCCTTCTTTCATTTGATTTCACACCCTCCCCCTTCATTAATTTTACAACCCCCCCTTCATTCTTTAGTAGTGACTCATGGGCCCACGGCTGTTTTGTCCTCCTTCCACGGTATGGGAGCAGGCCGTCTCTGCTACCAATGGCGCCCTTGTTTCTGTGACGCGTCACTACGCTCTGACGCATCACGTGGGGGAGTTAGGTGACCCACGAACAGGATTCTGGCAGGTCGCGTGAGAGGGGGTGGCAGCCAATGCAGAGTGCCGTTCCCAGACTTCTGTTATGAGAGTGGTGCTGCAACGCCAAATCAGACAACAACGGATTCAGACTCCGAGTCCGATACCAGAGCTGAGGATTAGCAAGGTGGTGGCCCACTGAACTGGGCCCCTACCAACTCACAAGCCCGATGGGTTAGTCCTCTCCATTCGTGCTCACTTAATTTCCACTCGCCAAATGAGAGCAGGCGAGTGGAAATTTTGAGGTCTGCTTTAAGATGATAATGGTGTCCTTTAAAGTTTTCTTTAATCACTTAAATTCATTACCGCTAACTTTGTTAAAGACTATACAGAGTACATACCATACATCAATAGAAACATAGAAAATGTCGGCAGATAAGAACCTTTCGGCCCATCTAGTCTGCCCAATTACATGGATACTTTACCTGGATTTATCTTTTGTTTAGGATAGCTTTAGGATTATCCCATGCCTGCTTAAATTCAATTACTGTTTTGGCCTCTACCACTTCAACTGGAAGACTGTTCCATGTATCCACCACCCTCTCAGTAAAATAATGCTTTCTGATGTTACTTTTAAACCTTTGCCCCTCTAATCTAAGACTATGTCCTCTTGTTTTGCTACTTTGTTTCCTTTTAAATATACTCCCTTCCTCTACCTTGTGGATTCCCTTTACGTATTTAAATGTTTCTATCATATCTCCTCTGTCTCGTCTTTTTTCCAAGCTGTACATGTTAAGATCATTAAGCCTTTCCTGGTAACTTTTCTCCTTCAAGCCAAACACCATTTTAGTAGCCCTTCTCTGAACTCTCTCTAAGATGTCTATATCCTTCTGGAGATACGGTCTCCAGTACTGCACACAGTACTCCAAGTGAGGTCTCACCAGTGCTCTGTACAGTGGCATGAGCACTTCCCTTTTCCTACTGCTAATACCTCTCCCTACACAACCAAGCATTCTGCTAGCATTTCCTGCTGCTCTATTACATTGACTACTTACCTTTAGATCCTCTGAAATAATGACCCCTAAATCCCTTTCCTCAGATGTTGAGGTTACGACTGTATCAAATATTCTATATTCAGCCCTTGGGTTTTTACGTCCCAGGTGCATTATCTTGCACTTATCCACGTTAAAACTCAATTGCCACAGCTCCGACCATTTTTTTAGTTTACCTAAATCAGTGGTCCCCAACCCTGGTCCTCTGGGCCCACTAACAGGTCAGGTTTTCCAGATATCTGAAGCACAGCACAGGTGATATGAATTGCTGCTCAGTAATTGCAGGATTCAGTCTGCATTTCCCCAAGGTGATCTGCAAAATCTGGCCTGTTAGTGGGCCCTGAGGACCGGGATTGGGGACCACTGACCTAAATCATTTGTCATTTGGCTGATCCCTCCAGGAACGTCAACCCTGTTGCAAATCTTTGTGTCATCAGCAAAAAGACATACTTTTCCATTAATACCTTCTGCAATATCACTAATAAAAATATTAAATAGAATGGGTCCAAGTACTGACCCCTGAGGTACCCCACTGGTAACAAGACCTTGCGCCGAATAAACCCCATTTACCACAACCCTCTGTTGCCTGTCACTCAGCCACTGCCTAATCCATTCAACAATATTGGAATCCAAGCTCAAAGATTGCAATTTATTGATAAGCCTTCTATGCGGAACAGTATCAAAAGCCTTACTGAAATCTAAGTAAGCAATGTCTACTGCACCACCTGTGTCTATTATTTTTGTTACCCAATCAAAAAAAATCAATAAGATTAGTTTGGCATGATCTCCCTGAGGTAAACCCATGTTGTTTCTGATTCTGTAATCTATGTGTTTTTAGATGTTCAACAATCCTTTCCTTTAACATGGTTTCCATTAATTTCCCCACTACTGACGTAAGACTAACTGGCCTATAGTTCCCAGATTCCTCCCTACTACCCTTCTTGTGAATGGGCACAACATTTGCTAATTTCCAGTCTTCTGGGACGACTCCCGTTAACAGATTTATTTAACCAATCCTTGCTAACGGTTTTGCTATTACATCACTGAGCTCTTTTAATAATTTAGGGTGGATCCCATCAGGCCCCATTGATTTATTTGTCTTTACTTTAGACAGCTGCTGTAGAACCTCCTCCTCTGTAAACTGATATGTAATTGTCTTGTTAGTGTTTCCTCCTAACTGAGGTTGAATGAATGCATACTATTCCTAAACAACACATACTTGAGTGGAGGTTAAAAAAGGGAACAAGAGTTTGGTGGACAAAAGGGGGGGGGCGGCAGGTACAATCATAGGGATTTTTTTTGTGTGCTAAAATGTGTTGAGTAATTATTGGATCCACGTAACGGAGTTGGAGAATCATTTGTACTTGTTTATTTTTGGCTTTGATGCCTAGCATCTGATGGCTCCGAAAAGCCAAAGTTGTGTGTTTGGGAGCCTCCGAAATAGAGTAGGACAAACCCATTAGCCAGGTAGCAACCGGCTTCTAGAATTTTACTTTTGGCTCCTGATGGTTTTGACCATTCTAAGAAAAAAGTTGGTTTGGCTATTAAAATGTGACTTTGCCGCCATATGGTTTATAGATTTAAAAAATGTCAAGCCAAGTCCTAAATGCATGAAATAATCACGAGTTCACACAATTTTCTTTCAGTAATTAAGGAACTTAATCATGCAGGTTATTCGAGTATATTCTGCAATCCATCCATCAAGTCCAACCTGACACTACGTGCGAGGATAAACAAGAGACGTCATATTTGCTGCAAAAGAAACACAACCCAACCAGAACATTAGGTTATGCAGAGATCTTTTCTGCAAACTGAGCGACATATATTCAATATATTTTACAAACTCCTGGTCAAACATATTGATTAGACCAAGCTTAATTGAGGACCTTTGAAGTAATGCAAATACGTAACTTTCTAGGCATGGCTCAGGGGACACTGCCAGATCATAAAAATGCACGCCTTGGGCAAAACATACTTTTTGTATTTCTATTTTGCCCATACGTTAGAATACCAATAATATATAAAAGGGATGTTTCGCCAAGCACTTTTCTGGCACCAAAGTTCACTATAGTTGGCAATAAAAAAAATTTAAGTTGTAACCCTGGTGAAATTTGGCTATCCAGAGCAGCGAAATCCAACAATGGCAGATGAACAATGAAAGGCAAACAAGGGTGAACAATGGTACCGCCATTTTTTTGTACAATGAGTAAACTCACACTTAGCGAATTTAATGTGTTTATCTCTATTGAAATGGTCTTAACCGTTGTTATCGCCATAGTATCCGAGTCCGTAGTACACAGAGAGGGGGGGGGGTGAGGGGAGTGCCCGCCCTTTGTGGCACGACAGGTAGGGCGGCAGTGGGCATTTAATGTGTTTACCCTCTGCCTATATGCACGGTGATGGCCAAGCCGCATAGTGAAGGGCAGTCATTGGTGGTGGCAATTTTTGTTACGGTCGCCAGCATGTACATATAGGCAGCTCGCTGGCCTTTTCGTCCCGAGAGGGAAAACGGCACAAACTGTCGCTGGAGTTGAACTGAAACCATGATGTAATATAGGCTAAATATATTTGTCAAAAACCCAGGTGGAATCAACATTGCCAACTCCACCCAGAAATATTCTAGACTACGTCAGCAAAAGACTACAGTGGATTGAACTGCGGATAGTAAAGAAAACTGAATTCACAGTTCTTTCAAAGAAATAATGGTGGTTATTAGATAAACCCCCCCTCCCCCAAAACGAAAAATAAAGTAAATGAAGGTTACTTACGGCTGACAGAGCTTCACCAAGTCTTGGTCCGTAGTGCTGGGATGAAGACCTCTGATGTACAGGTTGGTTTTGCTTAGCTGTTCACCACCCCCACCACCACCTCCTTCCCCACCGCCATTGCTGTTGCTGGGGCTGGGAGGAGCCATGTGCTGCGCTGATGAAACATAGGTCTGCTGTGAAAAAAAACCCACAAAGGACGTCTTAAATACATATGTATAGCTACCATCACCTCACGTGACCAATACTATAATGTAATATTTAAATTTCATTTAAGGACACTATAAACTCAAGATCGCTGTCAATTGGAGGATAGAACACAAAAATAGGGCCTTGGTTAACAACGATGGGGAAAATTTCACACACTAAGGCATGTATTCCAAGGCGAGTGGGAAAGAGGCAAGAAAATGACCACAGAACCAGTGTTACAGCTCGGCTGGCTACTCCAAATTCAGCAGTCATAGGTGTTATTGCACTGTAACTGTGAGGGAATAACCCACAAGTACAAGGTTTTATTGTCACTTACGTTCGGTGGCATGCATGACAACTATGAATGGAGGAGCCATCCTACAGGACAGCCTTCTGCTCACTCCAGAGCGGAGCAGTCAACATCAACACTGAGGGCTAAAATGTTAAACGATGCGTAGCCCACAGAAGACAAAACATGGCACGTCCCACCACTGAACGCAGGCAAACTGATCTCAAAAGGATGATCTAGCCCATTGATCTTGATCAATGCAATATTCATCCAGATGGGGATATCACCAGGAGAGTGAACCTGGGTGCTTCAGGCTCACTTTAAGATGGAAACACAGAGGTAACCTGAAGGCCGTACTTGGTTATGGTTATAATCGTTGCACATACTCTGCCTTCAGTGTATGGGCATCTACAACTTTGCCATCACCAAGGATGCAAGACACATAAAACACACAGTAAAATACTAGTGAGTAACTAAATCGGTGCATATCAAGAAAACAGACCAATTTTAAGCAAACAAATTCCCTCATTAGTATCCCTCAGTTACATGGAATAGCTAGTACACAATAACTACTTAAAGTCAAGATTACATACAAAACCATTAAAGAGTAGTGTCTGTCTCTATAATTGAAACAGTTGTCAGCTATAAATTGCTTTTTTTTTATCTTTGAGAATCTTTGCTTTCTATATCCCAAACAAAGGCATCATGGCTGGCCTGGGCACAGATCCTCATTTTCAGGTTTTCTTTTACAAAACAAACCTATGACCTGTGGTCATAAGAGTTTCTCTAGCATGTGGGTACACTCATCCCAGGTGATGAAATAAGTAGATGCAGAATGACGGGATTTCCTTTAGGTGTAGACTATAAAGCATATTACTATGAGGGCTTGATGAAGAAATACTACATTATCATTAGAATGCAAAAAAAAAAAAAAAAAAGCCGTGCCCACCTCATATCATTTAAGCAGGGTTTGACAAATCTATTCCAACATTAGAGGCCAGTTAAGAAGCTGTATCTTTGGATCCTAAAAATGTAAAGTTGGTTCCTAACAGAGTTCAGTACAAATTTCTGAATAATGCAGAAATGTTGGAGGCACAGGCAAGATTCTAGGCACCCATGGCTATCTGACCCTCGGATTTGTCAAGGTCTGATGGAAGATCTCAGCAGGATAGATATATATAGAGATATATATAGAGATATATATATTATATATAGAGATATATATATATATATATATATAGAGATATATATATATATATATATAGAGATATATATATATATATAGAGATATATATATATATATATAGAGATATATATATATATATAGAGATATATATATATATATATATATAGAGAGATATATATATATATATATAGAGATATATATATATATATATAGAGATATATATATATATATATAGAGATATATATATATATATATAGATATATATATATATATATAGAGATATATATATATTATATATATATAGAGATATATATATATATATAGAGATATATATATATATATATAGAGATATATAATATATATATATAGAGATATATATATATATATATAGAGATATATATATATATATAGAGATATATAATATATATAGAGATATATATATATATAGAGATATATATATATATATAGAGATATATATATATATATATATAGATATATATATATATATATATATAGAGATATATATATATATATATATAGAGATATATATATATATATATATAGAGATATATATATATATAGAGATATATATATATATAGAGATATATAGATATATATATATATATATATATAGAGATAGATATATATATATATATATATATATATATATTATTCATTTATCCTGTACAGACAAAACTGCTTATAAATATACCAGGCCTGTACAAATTTATATCCTTATAAATGTAGGACCCGATAAGAAAAGTAGTTCCCTAGCCAAGCCAAGTAACATTTTCTAGGTCAATTTGTGTAGAGCGAGTCAGAAATTTAGTAATTCATGGATTTCTCAAGGCTTGAAATACAGAGAATACCTAGACTGGTGAAATCAAAAGTTCCTTCACATAGCCTGTTATGAAGTAATTTACACACAAATAAATGGGTACAGTGACTAGTGTCTCCTTTTAACACAGCATCTCAAACTCTGGTTCCCAAGATGTGGCCTACAATTCTCAGAAATCTTTGGGCTATATTACAAAGCTGGTGCGAACTTAACCAGAGCTGTTGTAAACTTAACAACCCCATTGATTTTAATGGCTCTGGTAAGTTTACAACAGCTCTGGTTAAGTTCGCACCAGCTTTGTAATAGGGCCCTTTGAATGCAATAGATGGCCAGAAAATCATGGAAGTTGGTAGTTCAAACAACTGGGGGGTCGGGTTTGAGATCCCTGCTTTAACAGCTCACGTTGTCTTTTGGAATTTGTGGCTCCCCACTCACTTGCTTGGCTGGAGTAAGGGCCAGGGTATCTAGCAGCTTTAGCTCGCAGCACTCCACTGAACTGACGAATGATGTGGTTACTGCTAAAACCAAAAGGTCACTTCTCACTCACTCTGCTTCTTCTTGACCCCCCCCCCCCTCCTGTGCCAACTTTGTCTCAGTGACACTGCTCTCTCCTGGTACTCTTCCTTTTTCTCTCTTCGTTCCTTCAGTGTCTCCTTCGCTGGTGCCTCTTCACTCCCGGTTCCCCTTTCAGTTGGGGCATCTCAAGGCTCTGTTCTGGGACCACTACTTTTCTCAATCTACACCGCCTCACTGGGCAAGCTCATTTCTTCCTATGGACTCCAAATATCATCTCTATGCTGAAGACACCCAAATCTACCTTTCCTCTCTCTCCTACCGTGTTACAGCCTGCCTTTCGACCGTCTCTGACTGCATGACTTCCCGTTTCCTAAAGCTCAACCTCTCTAAAACAGAACTTCTCTTCCCTCCCTCTACAACTTTCATTCCTGCGCCTATTTCCCTTCAGGTGAATGGTGTCACCATTACTTCTACCTTTTAGGCTCGCTGCCTCGGGCTTCTCGTGGACTCTGAACTCTCCTTCACTGCTCACATTCAGTCGCTAACCAAATCTTGCTACTTCCACATAAAAAAACATTGCACGCATCCGTCCTGGCTTCACTTAACCATGATACCCAAACTGGAACAAAAACGAACAGCGAATCCTCGCTACACATGCAGTTCAAAAGACGAGTGGAAAGATCGTGCCCATGGGTCACTTCATCTGCTTCAAGGATAAATTGCAGCAATCAAACCATCAACTCGTGTCAAGAGTGGTGCTTATGGTCCACGGGCTGCAATCATACAATAAGACTGCATTGTCTGAGGAACGCACTCCTAGACCAGCAATGACAGCACTTAGCGACCCTCAGCAGGATTTCAGATGAATTGGTGAAAAGATGAACTTTAAAGCATTGGAGTAATTTTCCACTTATATATTATTGTATCGGTATGTGACAAAAAAAAAAAAAAAAAAAAAAAAAAAGCATTGAGAAAATAGAAATATGCCCAAAAGCAGTTCTAGGTTTGTGTCTGGTTATGGAGACACAAACATGTTAATAAGAAAAATAGTCCTGTATTAACTAGACAGTGAATTGATTTTATGTGTGTCCATTTTATCTCTGGACCTTTTTTTTGGATCAATTTGAAAAAGTCGATTCTCAAAAAATGCCGAGATTGGGTCTTGACCCTTGGGATTGGAGCTTCCCTAGTTTTGAAGGCCTGTTCCAGCACCCAGAGACAGTGGGTAGGAGTGGATACTCGACCACTAGAGTGGTTAAAGAGTCCCTGTCAAGTTAGGGTATCTGTTCAAAGTTTTGATCCGTGGCATCCTTGTTCCAAAGAGGATCATTAGCAAAATGGTTGGATCAATATTTAGTTGCACAGCGCAGTGTATCTAGTAGACCGGATCAAGTTTTTCATGTAGAAAACCTATTCTAAATGAGCATGCACCAACACAAATAACGGCAAATGAAGACCTTATACCAACAGTCAGCAACCTTGGCACCCCCAGATGTTTTGGAACAACATCTCCCATGAGGCTCTGCCAGTCATTAGCTTGAGTGAGCCTCATGGGAAATGTAGTTCTAAACAAAAGCATCTGAAGGGCCAAGGTTGCCGACGCCTGCCTTACACCATTACCAACTCACAATCATTTTTGAATTTCATTAAAAGATTTACTCAATATATTAAATTTCCATTTCAAAATTGGGCCTGGAGGCCCGGACAAGCCGGGGGCTCACCTGAGCCTGCTCGGCCCTACATCTAGGCTCAGGCGAGTCCCCGGCTCAGCCGGAGGGCCAACCGAGCAGGGGGCTCGGGCGGGACTCCAGGCCCAGGTGACGGATTTTGTTGGGGGGGGGTGGAGAGCACATACTCCCCTACATCGGCCTCGAGTCCTCCAACCGGTTGCACATACTCCCCTACAATCGGCCCTGAGCTCCTCCAGCGATGGCTGTCCTCCTGCATCCAGTGTCTTCTCTCCGTTAGTCGCCGGTATGATGTCATGGAAGTCTTTGACCCTGGGTCAAAGGCTTTCGTGTAGTCATACCGGCGACAACACAGAGCGGGCACTGGATGCAGGAGGACGGCCATCGCTGGAGGAGCTCAGGGCCGATGTAAGGGAGTATGTGTAGGCAACATACTCACCTACATCCTCCTACTTCAGTCCTGAGCTCCAGCGGTGACAGTCTTCCGGCTGTCGCAGGCTGCTCGGCCGTCCTCCAGGCTCAGGCGAGCCCTCGGCTTGGCTGGGCCTTGAAGGCCCAGTCTGGCCTTTTTGAGGCTACCCAACACGACTATTATCATGGCAAAAAACAAAAACAACACGGTTAAATATAGTCAACTTTTTTCCTAAAAAGCAGCATTTTTTTTCTCCTTATAAAGTGAACAATGCCGCTTTTTTCATATATATTTTAATTAGGGTTGCACCGATACCGATACTAGTATCGATATCGGTGCCGATACCGGGTACTGCAGGAGTACTTGGTACTCCTGCAGTACCCCCGATATTTTTTTCCGATACCGGAAGCCGGCATTGAGCCGGCTTGCCGGCATCCGAGGGGCTGGGGCGGCTGTCCGAATGCTCTATCGGCATTCGGACAGGCCCTGCAGCTGCTCTCCGCATTGTTTAATACTTACCTTCCTTTAGCGACGCCGGGAAAGCGTCTGCGCGTGCGCTCCTTGGAAGGTCCTCAGCCGCGACCACGTGGGACCATGTGATTGCGGCTGGGGTCCTTCCAACGAGCGCACGCGCGGGAACTTTCCCGGCGTCGCTAAGGAAGGTAAGTATAAACAAAGTGAGGAGAGCAGCTGCAGGGCCTGTCAGAGCATTCAGACAGGCCCTGCAGCTGCTCTCCGCTCATACTTACCTTCCTGAGCGACGCCGGGAAAGTTTCCGCGCGTGCGCTCATTGGAAGGACCCCAGCCGCGAACACATGGTCCCACGTGGTCGCGGCTGGGGACCTTCCAAGGAGCGCTCGTGTAGACTTTCCCGGCGTCGCTAAAGGAAGCTAAGTATGAGCGGAGGGGGGCAAATCCATGTGCTGGGGGGCAATATCCACGAGCTGGGGGGCAATATCCACGAGCTGGGGGGCAATATCCACGAGCTGGGGGGCAATATCCACGAGCTGGGGGGCAATATCCACGAGCTGAGGGGCAATATCCAGGAGACCTGGGGGCTTTATATGAGGTCTGTTCTTATTGGAAAGCGTCACGTGACATAAAATAAAAGTATCGGTACTTGGTATCGGTGAGTACTTGACCAAAAGGATCGGTACTCCGTCTTAAAAAAGTGGTATCAGTGCATCCCTAAATTTAATATACTGTTAAAATGTAATTAAAATAATTATATTTTTATTTAATAGTATACATAGTTAAATAATAAGTTAAATAGAATAGTTTGAGTTTTATTGCTGTGGAGCTCTGTAATGTAATGAGCAGTTTGTACAAGTGTATCAGTATCTTATAAACCTAAAGAGTGATTGGCAGCTTCCCACATATACTGCGGTGCAGCCTTAGCTGCAATGAGTGGGTGATGGCCGCGCAGCAGAGCATTGGTCATCTGGAGTATGGAGAGGACGCAATGCATTCCCCAATTCACTGGTGGCCAGAATGGATTTTCTTGACTCATTAAAATAAATTTAAAAAATTGCGTTAAAGAATTTTTGTTTTCACACAACAATGTACACGTGGGAGCTGCGTTGTATGGGTGTGGCTTTCAGCAGGTGTGGCAGAAGGGTCCCCCCCCAGGATCTCCTATTGGTCGCGGGCCCCATTATTGGACAGTCCGCCCCTGCCAAGGGCACTTGCTGGTGAGGTGTTCAACAGGATCGGAGTCTGATTTCCACTGTTAAGTAAAAACATGCTGGTCTGGTGCTCTGATCAGGATTTGATCCCACCTCTCCATGGTTGTAGAGCAGAGATGTTGCCGACAAGCTATGCAGCCGTTGTTAGGGGTCTTGCCCAGGGGAGATTGCCGGAGAGGTGCTCTGACCAGGATTCAAAACTGCATCTCCACAGGTTTAGAGCAGTGATGTTACCTCTACACTACCCACAATCCATGTCTCGACTGCTAAAAGTCAAAACCCACCAGTTTTAATCATAATGTAAAGAAAACACATTCAATAACACAGGAAGGGGGCGTGGCCAGCTACCGAGGAGAGCAGACGTGTCTTTGAGGAGCTCCACGCACTTGCCACTCTTCGGGTCCGATAAGAATCTTCCAGTGGTGCAATTTTGATTTCAGGACTCCAGCTACCTGGCCACCGGAACCAAGCTGTCCGGAGGCAGTGTTCAGTGTTGTGTCTTCTCCTCCCCCCCCCGGACCTGAGACACCCTTAGCAGCAGCTGGAACTAGGTGCCAGCGGCCATATTGTGGCCTTCGTCCCAGCTCTTGCCGTCTTTATTCCTGGCTGTTCTGACTCCTCGGCCCGGCCTACACCTGTACTAGGGGCTAGGGAGACGGAACGCCCATGTCTCCTGACTGCCCTGGAAAGAAGCCTAATGAGAGATGGACGGACCGGCAGACGAATGGAAGAACAGACACCCTACCCCCACGAGAGGTACTGATGCCTTTACAGGCCTGTATACAGCTGCTGGAAGGGGAGGACATGGATGTCCCGCTCACCAGAGGAGTCTGGCGATGGATGCTGCGTCAAAGGGGCTGAGGCCTGTTCCACGGCTTTGACAGGGAGCTAGAATACAGTCGGCGTCTCAGCTGGGACGCTGGAACCCATACCTGCCAGTATGAACGCAAAAGGTACCCGATTCTATGACAGACCTACATTCCTGGGGATGACACCGGAGCTGGGAGGGACCATCGTGGGGTCTGCATGTTTGGGCCTTGCTGCGACAATGACTGTTGTACCGGAGGCTGCGGTCCCCTTCCTGGGGCCTGCACTGTTCCGGACTTTCGGCTTCAGCATCGTTGAGGGGCAGAGCTGGCCTTGGTCCTGGGCCGTACCTGGTGAGGCAGATGGAGTAGCCTGGTTGCTGGATATGCGTGATGCCAGGGGCAGAAAGTGCGGACTTGGGGCTGTTTTCTGCCCCATGTTTCCACTGGACACAGGCTGAAAAGACCCATCTCGCTTACCCGCTGCTCACTGTTCTGACCCTGGCACCCCCTGGCCAACTGAGCCTCCCCCCCCCCATTTACCCTCTGATGTCTTTGAACTCCCCCCTGCTAAGTTCTCTTCCTTTTGCTGCGAGTCACCGAATGTAGACTTACTTGCGTACTTTGGGATTTTTTGTATCTTTTATGAGAACTTTGTCGTCGTCGTCCCCCCCCCGATCCTTTCTGCGATCTGTAGCTGAACATTTTTTTTTTTGCATTGTAGGCTAGGGTCAGACGAACGCAGTCATCACGTCCGTGTCGCCACACAATTTAACGTCCGTGGTAGCATGGATTTGTGATCAATAGAGACAAACACACGAAGTCCTCATGCACCACGCAGGTGGCAACGGACGCCATTTAGGCCTCGACGTAAAAGCGCTATGACGGACGCCCAGAGTGCGCCTCGTCCGCGTAGCAATCTGTGTGTGTGACGCAGCGCATTTGCAACGTCTATCACGTTGAAGCTCAGAAGTTTTTTTGGTCTGGCTGACTGTACCTGTCATTTAATTTGAATTCCCATATTTTCCTTTTTTTCCACATCCGTCAAAAAAATACAGACCGTGTGGTGTCTATAGTATCTTCCGTTAGTAGGCCAGTCCATTATGCACGCACGCAGAATGCGCACAGACTGCATTCGTCTGACATTAGCCTTAGGGTGGTCTCGAGGAGTGCCAGCACGGCCTGGGGCCTGGCTTGACCCCCGAGTACCTGGGCCTGGTGCCACTTGTCTCCCATGGCCTCCCACGGCTCTACAGACTACCGGGAATGTGACGGGCACGGCACCGTTTTGGCCTTTGCCACCTCCTTTTACCCCTTTTTTTTTCTCCTTTTTCCCCAGCTGCAGACCTCTGGTCTTAAGTTTCCCCCCTATAGTTTTTCTATGATGACATGTTTTACCTTTGTTTTGAAAATGAAATTGCCTTACAGCTCTAGACACTATTTTCTGTTTCCTGTTTTTTGTGTGTTGTCGTTTAAATTGCCAACTCGTTTTGCGTACATTGCTGATCCGACCCTGCAAGACCGGTATTTTTTTCTTGCTTGTTCTAACGCTGACTATTTCGCAAAATAAAAGTTCTTGAAAAAAAAAAACACATAGGAAACATCGTTATTGTCATGTCAATGCAGTCTAATGTCTGCATAACAGCGTAAGGGTTCTTACTTTGTAGATTTACAAAAAGCACACTTACACAACCTACCAATTGGGCCGCCCCCTAAAAAAAAAACAAAAAAAAAAAAACAGGCATGCCATTCACCCCATTGTGCATCAATAAACAGAGACAAAGTGCATGTCTGAAGAAGCTATAAAAATAGTTACAGGAAGTGATGTATCAGGAAGTGAAGTCTCATAAATTATTAGTTTTGCTAATCTACTCTGTCGATCACATTGATATAAGGTTATTGATATATTCATAATGTGTATTTATAGATTTTCACTATGGGTGAGCAATTTGGGCTGGATGTCAAGGGTGTGTGCACACGCATGTGGGTGGTTAGGAGTCTTTACCCTTCCACAAAAACATTGGAGACAAAAGGAATCTCACATGATTCATATCATTTTAAGGTTTAGAATTTGTTTTCCAGATAATGTAAATAGTTTAGTAGAAAAAAGAAAGAAAAAACACAAGTTATTTGAGGGTCTCCCTCTACCCACCTCCCTGTATTTTGTGTATTCTTGCATAATTTGTCTACTACGCTCACATATAGTGCAAGCAAACAAAAAGCTGAGCATGGCTTCCTTCAGGATGTATGAATAAATTATCACTGCACAATACCCGAATAGGCACTGGAAATATGAAGAAGCATTAGTTTGTCCTGATGCACATAGCTCTTCATACCAAATGTAATACAGTACATACCAATGATTGTAAAACTTTTTGAGCCCAAGTGCCATCCCTGCAATAAGTCCAATTAGACTCAAACCACTATCCTTGCACCTACACGGCCCCATTATAGACCTATGGGGGGCGCCTACACGGCCCCATTATAGACCTATGGGGGCGCCTACACGGCCCCATTATAGACCTATGGGGGCGCCTACACGGCCCCATTATAGACCTATGGGGGCGCCTACACGGCCCCATTATATCCCTTTGGGGGCACCTACACGGCCCCATTATATACCTATGGGGGTGCCTACATGGCCCCATTATATACCTATGGGGCGCCTACACAGCCCCATTATATACCTATGGGGCGCCTACACAGCCCCATTATATACCTATAATTGGTATCATTGGAAAGGCCATGCTCTGGCCTTATATGACCCTCTAGCATCTATGAGTCTAGAGATATAAAAGGAGACACAGGGGTCCTTTGGACCTCTATAGGGGAATTCCCTGCCGTGGGGGGGGAGGAGTACCACATCTGACATCACACCCACGCGTGATGATGTCAGTGAGGGGGAGGGGAGGATGCGCAAGGTGAGGCTGAAATCCAAGAGGTCAGTCCCCTGCGGGAGAAGTCTGCGATCGGCACCAGGCTGGCACCAATCAGCGGAACTTCTACCATGGGCTGCAGACATCCTCTGCATCCTAGCGGAAAAGTGTCTGCCCTGCTGGTAGGTGCTGGTACTGAGTACCGATGGAAAAAAGCCCTGGCGATGGTGAACGTATGGCTCGCGTGCCAGCAAAGAGGCTATAGGTTCACCATTGCGAGTATATAATATACCTTAAGACGAGTCAGCGACATTGGCACTACATCTCCCACAATGCTCAGCATTACATTAGGATGATTGAGCATCAAGGGAATTGTAGTTCCCAAGCATCTGAAGGACCAAGGTTGTGGACCCCTGCCTTAGACCATGTGTCAAGTTAGGAAATTACCTATAATGTATGTTGCTCTAGAACGCAGTACAAATAACCATGTCCATTGCTTTCTATCCCCTTTAACCCCTTCGCTGCGGAGGACGCGCTAAGCGCTCCTTGCTGAGCCCGTCCTCCCTTTGGGGCCAGCGATTGGCCGGGTTCCGGCCGATCGCTGTGCCCCCCGGTGCAGGCTGACATCCTCGATGTCAGCCCAGCACCCGGAACCGCCGCCGGCCTAATTAGATGTCATCGCGGCGGCGCAATGACATCTAATTCAGGCGCCCCCCCCCCGCATGTGCGGAGGAGGCGCCTGAAAGGGAGGGGGAGGGGGGGTGAGGTCCTTCGGACCTCTCTCCCTCCCTCACGATCGCCGGGGCGCAGGGGGTTAATCCAGGCACCGTTTGGAAGGGCACAGCCTACCCTTCCTAACGGTACCTGGAATTAACCCCACGGGGGCCAGATCACTAATCGGCGTCGAAAAGCGCCGGTTCGTGATACTTTCCAGGAGCTGGCCGACATCTTGGATGTCGGCCAAGCTTCCGGGAATGCCCCCTGAGGACTGGCGTCATCGTGCATAGCACGATGACGCCAGTCCTGGAGTTAACCCCTAACTGCCACCAATGGTGGAGATAGGGGGCTCATTGGAACCCCCTAGCTCCCGATCCGTGGCAGGTAGGGGTTAATGTTTGATAGTTGGATCGGACAGAGCATGGCCGTTCCAACAATACCAAACATGACTATGAAAAAGTTTTTTTTTTTTTTTTAAACTATAATCTTTTTTTAAATAAGTTTTTTTTTGGTTCATTAATGCAGCAATATTGTTCCCATTTCAATTATAATGTGAACAATGATGCTGCACTAACGATTTTTGTATGCGGTGCGTTTGTTAAAAATCCTGTAATTTTCCCCAAAAAAAAATGTAACGAGACCCCATCTCTAATTTTTTTAACAAGCGCACCCCATACAAAATATAACCGCAAACGATCGCATGTTAAAATGTGAAAAAAAAAAAAAACACTTTACACGTTGTAAATTATTGAAAATTCATATTTTATTGAATTTTTTGTTATAATATACAGACAGGTCATGATGTATACATATAATAATGACATATTATGAATCTGCCGAGTCTGACGGAAAGAACGATATATAATATGTCTGGGTCATATAATAAAAAAAGCCTTCAAAACACGTTTAAACATGATGAGCAAAACCGGTAAAAATGACCTCAGCATAGAGGCGGGAAATGCCTCAGCAGTGAAAGGGTTAAATAGTTGGGCTTTAATTTTTCCCGCAACGTCTGGGAGTTCAATAGTGATAAGGAGGATCTCATTTTAATAGTGTAGCACACCATTAAAATGCATATTTTATTTTTCTACATAAAAAGACAACCAAAAGGAGAAATTCTACAACAATTAACATCAGGTTCCAAATATAGGTAATTTTACAATACTGTGTGTGACATTTGGATATGGAATTTCCCAGCATGCAAATCATACTCATTCGGATCGAAAATGCTTAAAAGATGCAAAATATGCATCCAAAGAAAACTACGCATATTCTTCACTGACAGTTTTTGTAGAATACAGAAATCTAGGAGCCAAGCGTAACATTTTAGCAATTCATGGCTACTTGGCCCCTGGTTTAGTCATGCCCTGGCTTAAGTGGTCAGGAAATAAATAATATTTTACCTCTAAAAAGATCTGTGTCAGTCTCCCTTTTGAAATCATTTGTGTGCAACATTGCGTTATTATTTGTTATACAATTTAGTAAATGGATTACAAGAATCCTAAATATAGACTAAGGCAGAGGTGCTCAATTATTGCCATGGGTTGGGTCTCGGAGATTAACATTGCTGTTACACCTATGTTGAGGAAAAGAACTTCTTAAAGTATATTGCAATCCTTATCAATACCTTGCACAGAAAACAAATATAAAAGATAGATTTTCCCTATCCCCATTGCTGCCAGACTAGATTAATTCAAGCTGGTACCCCATAGTAAAAACGGGGAACGCATTGATGGGGTTTAATTCTTAGGTCACCATTTAATTTTTTTTTAATTCATAAATAGTCAGCATGATTTTAAGGGCTTAGAGAAAAGGTCAACCTTACCACCCCCCCCCCCCAAGGTATTTTGGGACTAGATCTCCCAGGATGCTCAGCTACTCATTAGGGTGGCAGGACCATAAGGGAAATGTAGTTCCAGAACATCTGGAGGGCCAGTGTTGCAGAGCCCTGGCTTACAGGATAGCCGAGATAATTAACATTAAAAGGAACACACTAATCAAAAATCCCCCCCGTTTTTTTACATTAAGTAGGGATTTCTTCTTTTTTTTTTTTTAACTGTAATACTTACCCTAAAATCCACTTGTTTCAAACGGCATCTTTTTTTTTTTTATATATACTCCCCTCCCGTCCTTGTTAGTTTCACTTGGCTAATGGTTTACGTGAGAAGCGCGCATACGCGCCTCTCACGTAAGTAAGCCAATCGGCAGGCTTCCTCCCGGCTCCATCTTCTTAGATTAGCGTTGCGCGCAACACTAATTTTCAGCCGCTGCGAGTTGGAGACGTCATCACGCTGAAAGCACGATGATGTCTCCTACTCGGCAATAGTCAGCAGAAGCGGGAAATATGAATCCTGCTCTGCTGACTGACAGCTGGGAGGGCAGAGTAAAGTCCTCCACGTCTCTCAGCTGTTTTCAGCCGATTAGCTGAGCGGAGGGAGGGGGGACAGACAAGGGCATACTCCGGGCATCATGACCACCTAAAAAAGCTTAGGTGGTCATGTTGCCTAGAGTATCCCTTTAAGTTAAATATGAATTTGTTTTAGGTCTTCTTTGCGTGCTAGAAAAGAAAAAAACAACAACAAAAATACCGACAGACTATTTTTTTTCTTTCTTACAGGACACTCTAGCCACCATGTCCACTAAAGCTTATTTAAGTGGTGATGTTGGCAGCAAGTAGTTCCCCCTTAACTTCCATCGTAATCAGGGACAGCAGAGGAGAGTTTTTCAAAGAAGAGGTTTCACCTCCACCCTGAAGGCTGTCATAAAGACAGGCTTCCAATGGACCTAAAAAATAAATAAACAAAAAACCACCACAACAAAACACTACTTGGTATGGATGTAGCTGGAGGACTTCAACCTACCCAAATCAACCCTCCGATTCTGAAAGCCTGAGATACACTGCGAACGTAGCGAAGCAAAGCTTTTGCAGGTTTGACTTCACTCCGCTCTGCATCGCAGCCACTCTACATTAGATTACGATTGCTTCTGTCAACACTGAACAGGGATCCAGTAAGTAAAATGTACATGCCAAACTTTATTTTCACAAAGCGCATGTTATGTAGGCAAAAAAAGTTTCTCTTGAATTAAATACAAATGACTGCCAATTTAATTGGAAAAGCATATAGAAAAAAAAGTAACCCTAATATATATGTCACCTAAGCTTGTAAAAAAAAATAAAAAAAATTTACTAGTAAAAAACAAAATTTATATAACCGAGCATTTAAAACAAAAACATTCTTGAATAAAGCTGTATTTATTTATTTTTCCAAGATAACGGAAAAGCATAATAATAAAATACATTTTGTTGGACAAGAATGTCCAGAGCATAAACTTGCCCGTATGTTTTCGCTATACACTATTTAACGGTGTATAAAAAGCACCTAAGAGTATTGTACTGCGTCATAGATTGAATTCTGCCCGACTTTGACTGCTCGTGCTAGAATGGCTTTATTATGTGCAATTATCCTATAATAAAAGGAACATTCCTATATACAGTACACAATGAACTATCCTCCACCCAAAACAAAAACATTATAAATATTTACTACCACAATTTTAAAAAAAGGGAGGAACATTGATAGATTAGCGACCCTTAAGGCTAGGGTCAGACGAACACATTTTTCTCGTCCATGAAAAAGTGCGTTCGAACGAATGGATGTATTTTTTTCACGGAATACGCGATCATACGATGCGCATTTGCGTCCGTGATTTTGTACGGATCATCAATAAAACCCTTTTTAGCGTCTGGACGTTATGTTGGCCGGACATTAGGAGACGTCAGACGCTTCTAATCACGCACACATGCCGCTATGCGGACGCAGCGCACTCTGTACGTCAGTACTAGCAGTATCACGTTCTCAAAAAAAATGCGTTTGTTTGCCGCTTGCGTGGCGCAGCCGTACTTCGTACATTGCCCGCTACTACGGCCGTGATAAAGTGCGGCTACACGCACGTTCGCACTGCGTTCGTCTGACCCTAGCCTAAGAGGTTATCCACGAACTGCTGTAGGGCTGAAACAACTAATCAATTAATCGACAACTAAACTGATAATGAGAACCGTTGCCAACTAAATCTGTAGGTCGATTAAACAGTGTGTGCTGTACACAGACCGATTAGAGTCAGACGGAGTTAAACATTATTAACCTAAGATAATACTTTGGTTATGTTGGACACAGTTTGTTTTTATTTAGTATACAACAGTAGGAGAACCATCACACAGACCGTGGGGTGCTGCCACTGGGTGGTTGGAGCTGTATCACCAGTGTTAGATCCTTACTTGGACCTGGAGTCCTGTGCCACCACCCCACCTTCCCTCACTCAAGTGCAGAGCTGCCGTCACTGCTGGTCCCTTCCCCGCGAACTCCCTCTTAAACTCCTGTCCAGTCCAGTCTCTTGCCCAGACTTACTCCCTCCCACACTCGGGTCCGGTTCTTTACTCAAACTCCCTCTCATCTCTAGTCCCTCCCGACTCAGTTTGTTGAGATCATTTTAAAAAAAGGGAGGAACATTGATAGATTAGCGACCCTTAAGGCTAGGGTCAGACGAACACATTTTTCTCGTCCATGAAAAAGTGCGTTCGAACGAATGGATGTATTTTTTTCACGGAATACGCGATCATACGATGCGCATTTGCGTCCGTGATTTTGTACGGATCATCAATAAAACCCTTTTTAGCGTCTGGACGTTATGTTGGCCGGACATTAGGAGACGTCAGACGCTTCTAATCACGCACACATGCCGCTATGCGGACGCAGCGCACTCTGTACGTCAGTACTAGCAGTATCACGTTCTCAAAAAAAATGCGTTTGTTTGCCGCTTGCGTGGCGCAGCCGTACTTCGTACATTGCCCGCTACTACGGCCGTGATAAAGTGCGGCTACACGCACGTTCGCACTGCGTTCGTCTGACCCTAGCCTAAGAGGTTATCCACGAACTGCTGTAGGGCTGAAACAACTAAATTAATCGACAACTAAACTGATAATGAGAACCGTTGCCAACTAAATCTGTAGGTCGATTAAACAGTGTGTGCTGTACACAGACCGATTAGAGTCAGACGGAGTTAAACATTATTAACCTAAGATAATACTTTGGTTATGTTGGACACAGTTTGTTTTTATTTAGTATACAACAGTAGGAGAACCATCACACAGACCGTGGGGTGCTGCCACTGGGTGGTTGGAGCTGTATCACCAGTGTTAGATCCTTACTTGGACCTGGAGTCCTGTGCCACCACCCCACCTTCCCTCACTCAAGTGCAGAGCTGCCGTCACTGCTGGTCCCTTCCCCGCGAACTCCCTCTTAAACTCCTGTCCAGTCCAGTCTCTTGCCCAGACTTACTCCCTCCCACACTCGGGTCCGGTTCTTTACTCAAACTCCCTCTCATCTCTAGTCCCTCCCGACTCAGTTTGTTGAGATCATTTTAAAAAAAGGGACTCACTATGCACACTGACCGCTTTAGCTTATTAACATGGTCAGGCTACGTGCAGTTTCCCCCACTTTCTCACCCTGCTTTGCTTGCATCATCATCATCATGTCTATTCGATTGCTCGTAGCGGCGTTAGTTCAGGGAGAAAGCAGACATGAGCTTGAGTTGCGCACGCAGCATCAATCCATCACTCTGACCCAGGGCCGGCCAAAGACATTGTGCTGCCTGGAGCGAAGGCTGAAATGCTGCACACACATAAGGATATATTTCCCCCCAGCTCACATGGGTATATATTGGCCCCCCCAGCTCACATGGGTATATTTGCACCCAGCTCGCCTTTCACCTCCTCGGCTGGCTCCGCCGGCATTCTTCTCCATGCCAGGAGGCGGGCGGCCGCTAACTTGCAGAGATCGCGACTGGTCAGGTTTTTTCCTATCCCAGACGAGCGGCCAAGCTGCATGTCAGCGCCTCTCGGGAGAGGAACGCCGGCCATTTTAAAGCGGCAAATTCGCTCGGCGGAGCTGCCCTTGTGCACCAGCGGCAAAGAGGAAGGAAAGAAGGAAAGAAGGAAAGAAGACTACGAAATTACTAGTTGCATCCCTAAAAACTGCTGACATTCACTGGCATTGTAGACAATGGTACAAATCATGTTATTGCAACTATGAACTTCGGCTATCCACAGAAGGAAAATTCAACGATGGCAGCACATGTGACGCAAACTACGCTGAACAATTTAATTCTTCTGCAAAAGGAGTGAAATATTGTTGTTATTTTCCACCAGTGATTTTAAAGTGTGGATCTCCACTGGACTGCGACAGAAATTACAGCGAAACAATGAAAATCAACTTTGACAGAAACACTGCAGGAAACTTCGGTAAAAACCAGTGCGAAACCGTAACAGAAAGGTACACTGAACTACTCCATTCCACCATAGTTTCTACTGAACAATGGAAAAAAAAACAAAAAAAAAAAAACACTACAGGGGCAGTTCCCTAAACAGCCAAGTCAAAGGCTCACCGTACTTGATCCCAGAGTAAAACCACGGTTCCTTTCAGTTAGTTACTGAAAAACATTACTTTTAGAAGATTCCTAAAATGCCAAAGTGAGCATGATGTAAAGAATATATGTACGGCAAGAAGTTACCGAGAGAGCAGGGAGTTTGAGAAAAGGATAAAAAAAAAAGTCCACTTTGTGGATTGGATTTAATGAGGGCTGCCTCGGAGGTCCAGCAATAAAATACTCAGGGCATTATCATGTACCTGAAGCTAGAACAGGGATGCAAAGGGGGAAAACCTGCACTCGCAAATTTCCCTTTAGCATCCACGTTTAACAACCAGATTGCAAGGCAGGTGATCAATTCAGCAGCTTGCCCAGTAATGAGTGATGCCCACCAGGATACTCACGGCAGCGCTGACATACCACTTTGAGTATCACCTCCTGGAGCCCATAGGACTCCATGGAGGGTTATGCTTCCGGGCCATGTGACCTGCACGATCTCGCTCGACACTATACACCTATTACTTTCTCCTACTCTGGGCTCTGTGTGCACATCGTCTGGTAAATGTACCCCCATGTTATTGAGGCTTCGCAAGTTGGCACACCTACATGCTGTATACCAATACCCGAAGGACACGACAGACTTTTCAACATATATAGCACTGATGGGAATCTCACCCCCGGCGGGCGTCTTTACTTTTTCCATTCTAGTTGCCCTCACTTTCTTTTGGACCCATTGTATTTTTTTGTCTTTAGATTATATTATTGTCCATAAAAAGATATTTTTTTATTTTTGAGGTACCCGGGTTTAGGGGGGACAAGCTTGTTTTATACAGGCTTTTTCTTCTTCCATTCAGCACTGCACATGTCAGAAAAGTGCAGAGACCGATCACAACGACGGAAATTTCAGTTTCTCAAACCTTAAGCTGAAAAAGTGTTTAGCCATTGACCAAATCAACACGTGATCAACGGGTGTTCCTACCCATTCGACATATCTTACATTATTTAATACATTCCCGGATGCGTTTCACCTTAATGAACTTTTCAAATTGCTCAGCCCTTTGCATGGCAGCCGTAGGCTATAGGAGGGTCCTGTACCAAACTGGACTTCTATTGGCCAATCACGACTTCGATCGAAGCGGGAGGATACAAAAACGACTGCTTGAGACATCCCTAATACTTCCACCATGCAGAAGCTATGCATTACAGTGCTGGACCATGCAATATTCAAAGGTGGTAATAGTATGCACAGGTGTTATTTGAAATACGTTGACATTTATTTAATCGCCGTTTCAACAATTTATAAATTTGCAACAAATGGTAAATTATGGTGGATAATTAATAACCCTGTACGTTTTCCATCGCCAATTACTGTCTAGAGCGATGCAGCATCTTATCCACACTGGATGCTTTCATTATATAGAACGTGCGACCAGCATGAAGCGATGGAAAACGTACAGGGTTATTCATTATCCACCATAACTTACCATTGTTGCAAATAAATTAATAAACTGTTGAAACGGCTATAAATGTCAACGTATTCCAAATTGGTAATACAAAACCATGAATAGAAGCTTCATCGATAAATCCGACCCTGTCTGGTACGAGAGGATTTACATCTCAGAAGCCTGTAGGCAGAGATCTGGAGTGCCCCTACCCCTCCCCATCTTGGTAAAGAAAAGAAAAAAGGAAGTGCCGAAATTACTTAATTTTTTGTTTTGAAGAATCTAAGATACATTTAAAAAAAATATTCAAACTGTTTCTCTCTGTGCGCACATCAAAAGGGCAGAATAGGTTGCCTTAAAATGAAGCAGACTGTGCTTTGGTTATCCCAACCCCAAATTCTAACCCTAGCCATGGAAAATGATGCCTCATTTCAGCCCAGAGCAACCAAAATTCTTGGCATCAAAATACGGCCGCAGCTTGGGGTCTTTTTCCTAGATGTGACTATCCATTTTTTGATGCTGATTTTTGCAACAAAAAGAGTGGCGTGTTTGTTTTTTTTCCTTTTTACATTCTACATGGCCATGTTTGGTTTCATTGGAAAGGCCAGACTCTGCCCTGTCCAATGACCTAGTCTGAACTTGTAGGGTGTAAAGAACAAAAAGACACAGGTTTCCAAAATCTCTCCTCAATGCAGTGCTGCAGTTTAGGTTGTCAATGATACAAAGCGTTGTGCCCTCACCTCCATATGTGCTGGCAGTGTGAGAAATGAGGTGAGAGTGCAGCATCACTGTTCACTTTATAATCATAAAGTGTACAACGGTGCAGTGCATTCTCCATTATATTTTTACATAAACCTGGTCATGTTTGAGATCAGTAGAAAGGCCATGGCTAGAGCCTTTCCATTGATACATTCCATGAATATGCCCTGCTACCCTGTAGGGCTCTAGAGATACAGTAGTCTAAATCAGGTCTCAAAATTTCAAGTCCTGAGCTACTAGCCAGGCCTTAAGAGTTACTCGCCACTAGTTGCCCCACCTAACCCCTTTCCAGCATTGCCTCTGCATTTCCACTCGCCCTCATGTAATTTCCACTCGCCAAATGCGAGCAGGCGAGCGGAAATTTTGAGGCCTGGTCTAAATAATAAATTCTATTTTCTTTTATTCATTTATTTTTTACAGAGCAAAGTGCCCCCTTGTGGCAGGCGTCTGTAGGCTTGTACGTTGACATTTATTTATCGCCTACTCTGACCAATTATAAATCCGGCCCCGCTGTCAAAGCCTAAACTTCTCTCTGGTGATTGCCGCCACCCATCATCGTTGCAGGAACAGTAAATTATGAAGGACAGTGAATAACCATGAAAATGTAACTGCAAGAATATAAACCGCTCTCCGGTCACTGAAAGGGTGATGAAACCATGAAGACAGCTTGGTGACGTGTAAGGATTTATTTTGTTCAAATAATCACGAATTAAAGTCAGATTTCTGAAGTATTCATGATGATAAACCCCCCCCCTTTTCCAGGGAGCAGTTTCCACAACACGAGAGGGAGTCTTCCTTCAATGTCAGTGATTGAGAAGCTTCCCACCAGAGGTTTGTAAAAGCTACATTACACAGACTCTACCTTTAAGCAAGTTGAGCACAACAGAAACGCATTTACAAAAATCCTCAGGGCAGAGATATCAGCACCATAGTAAGGATGCAGGATTATGCTGTTAATATTTAATTATTCAAGTTAAGTTGCACCTGTCATGGCCAAAGCAGTTTGGGAACATTTGACAGTGAATCACTCGCTTTCTAGGTGTTAACATTATTTGCCGTCTAACATAATGGGGGGGGGGGGGGGGAGTTATTCCCTGGAAATGTTTCGATGTCCTGCACATCACAGCAGTATGCTGCGGTGACAGGACAGCTCTGAGCAGAGAGATGTCCTTTAGGATGTCCCATCTCTGTAACGGATTGACTGTCACTGCGGGCCACAAAGCACTCCAACTAGGTTATATTAAAGTTGCTTCCAGGAGGGACAGAGTTCCTCCACAGGGAACCGAGTTCCCTTAGTACCCACACGCTATAAATCTTGTATTCAGGTTTTCACTCATACTTTACCCTGTTAAGGCTCAAGAAATGTGATTAAATTCTATATTTCACATATAGATTACGGTTAAAGTCCAAAGTACGATTAATTTTAGGATTACCTGGGCGTCATTAGCAAAAGACCGAAGTGAAATGAAACTTTGGACTTTATCCAGGTAATATGCAAAGTATCCAGAGGCCTCTGGGTACTCCGGTTTTCTGCTGTGTTTTACCCAGGTAAAAAGGCACATTACCCTAGTGTTGTTGGATAAAGTGCAATGAAACATCAGAGTTTATCCGGGTAAACTGCAAAGTATCCCAACGCCACTGGGTCCTCCGCTTTTCTGAGGTTTTCAGCAGGTTACAGTTGACTGAATTCCGAGGATTATCCGGGTAAAGCTGCAAACGGTTATTGGACAAAAAAAAAAAAAAATTGTGGTTTTGGTTATTTTTAACCAAATTGTATCCATTCACATACCACACTAAATAACCATCATGTTACTCTGAAAATTTATGAAGACAATTAAACGCAATTTTATAAAAAGTAACCTTTAAGCCCCTGCATTGTAATATCGCGCTAAAACGGGGGTGCAAAGGAGAAACCTGCAGGCACAGGTTTTTCTCCCAAGCGTCCCCGTTTTAACGCGACCATTGTAATGTGGCCCTCAGACTTTTATCTGACTGATAACAAAATTCAATTTTAACCAAATGGGGTTGGATAGTCTGCAGATCATCCGGGTGAGGCTCGAGTCAGACGAGTGCAGTGTTCACGTCAGTGTTGCCGCACATTTTAACATCCGTGGTACCATACAATTATGATCAATAGAGACCCACACACGAGTGCGTGGTGCACAAAGGACGCGGCAAACGGAGCCAAGTTAAGCAAGAACGTAAAAACCGCTAGAACAGACGTGCGGAGTGCGCCACGTCCGCATAGCTTTGTGTGTGAGTGATGGAACGTGGTTAGACGGACTGCATTTTGACGGACAAAATGGTTTTTCATATTAATTTTATTTCCCATCTACATCAGTCAAAAAAAAAAAAAAAAAAACAGTCACAAAAATGGACCGTGTGGCCACTACCTTGTCAGTCAGAAAGTACATCCGTTGTGCACGGACGCACAGAATGCGTTTGTCTGACCCTAGCCTTAACGTGCGAATTTTCCAGCTCTTCCAGACTGTTACCCAGTTAGTGCGAAATTGGGTAATGGGTAAAGTCCGAATTTTTCATTTTTTTTTCAACTTTACCCAGCGGTTTTGGGTAATGTCAGGATTACCCGGGTAATCTTAAAATTAACCGCACGTCGGGCTTTAACCGTAACATATACATAAATATATCAGGCCTGAGTGTGGGATGATATTTGCTAAATTGGGGGGGGGGAATAGAAATCTTTAGGAGTTCCACACTTCATTATTTTTTTTAGGACTTAAGGAAATCGCTCTACATCTAGTTATGAAAATATTTCTATATCCATCTAGGAGTCAGGTGGTGACAGGCTCGTAGAATTTTAAACCTGGCTCAAATAATTATTATACACAAATCTATAAAAATAAAAAAAAAAAGAAGACGCACAATTTACACGTCCCAGCAATTCAAATCACTGCGTCACAGAGCTCATGTGCTACATTCCCCATATGCAGCACAGAACTCTGGGTAAGACATGCAAATATCATTTACAATTTCCCATTTTTTTTACATCCTGGGTCTGCTTTCACACAGAACCCTTCAAATCAATGCCATACTAGATTGCTTATTTGCAGCGTGGAGGCTTTTAAATCTCATTTTTTGCCCTCCTCTACTAATAAGTAAATATATATTTTGCATAAACCTTATCTCTGCTAGAAAGCCACAGTGTGGCATAGCATTGATTTTAGGGTTCTGTGTAATAACAGACCCAGGATGCATAAAAGAGAGACAGATGTAATTTGCATATCCTACCCAGAATTCCTTGCTGCATATGGGGAATGTGGCACAGGAGCTCTGGGATGCAATTCTTTGAATTGCTGCGATGTGCAAGTGGCTTCTGCAATAATAAACACACTTATATTATAGTGTGGAGGCTTTTTAGCTCACTTTTTGTCCTCCTCCACCACTAATATACACACACACACACTACACATTTTTTAATTTAAATTTTCTCACACATTTTGGCTCCTACAAATTTGTAGGTGCCAAAGAATTTTTAATGGCTCCTTTCCATAAAGTACATTTATCAAGTCCCAGATGAAGAATATGCAAAGCTCCTAATTGCATTCAATTCTACATCGCTTCTTTTACCAGATTGATTCTCTTGGTTTTTAATAAATTCAGCCTTTAATGAAGGTGTGTAAAACCAGGATCTTCATGCCAGTTGGTACAATAAGATATTACATTAACAGGTCCCGACCCATCCTTGCCAAGAAGGACAGATCCATTTGACCTACGACTATTGCCTTGAGTACCCAACGTGTCCATTTAATGATTCTCTACACCATGTAGACCAAAAATAACCCTTTGCAAATCAACATCGTAAATATATATAAAACATTCATGGAGTTTTATGTATTTAACAGGGATTATGGTATGGCAATAACGCCCCTCGTGCTAGAAGACGCTCCAGCTAATGTACTACACAGACTGACCGAATTAATGAAAAAAAGGTCTTCGTAAAAAAAAAAAAAAAAAAAAAAAGACACATGGAAGAACACACAGGATGAAGTGGCCGCACAGGGACACGGCCAATTGGAAACTGAATTACTTTTCTGTCAGAGAATGGGAGCTCAATTTTCCGTGCGATTCACTTCCTGTCTTATCTCAAAACTGCTCCAACATTGCAATACTAAGAAAGAACCATTAAAGTGGACGCAGTGAGCAGCATCTTGCCACACACTATAGGGGTTATTCAGAAAGCACAGACATTTCAGTGCACTTCCGCGATTCCATTTCACCCCCTGAAGTGCGCCGAACATGGACCCGTTACAGACTGCAGAATAAAAGAAAACTGAACTCTAGAAATACATTTAAAAAAAAAAAAAAAAAAAAAGTCTCTAAATATAAAAAAGTCCAAAAAAATAATAAAAAGGTCTGTTACAGAATATAAAAATATATATAGGAATCAAAAAATGGTTTTAGTTTTTGGAACACTTTATGAATTAGACTAGTCGCTGAAAACGAAAATTATGAATATATTTTTTGTATTCAACCATTTAACGATATTTTTTAGCATTGAATCCTATAGGATTCACCTGTTTAAACCTGTCGAACTGACTCACTGAAAATCAGGGCATTTCCGGTGCAGTTCGGCGTTATCTGAATAAACTAACCATTACTTGTCTGTGGGACAATTTTGCTGCCGCCGAGGGTCTCAGACCTGCGCTGTATTTCACTGTGAATTTGCCAGTATTAAGCAAATTGATGAACTGGCACAAAAATCGCACCGTATGGTGAAACTCACTGGTGCAATTCGGCGGCAAGTTTGTCACTTCTGGAATAACCGCTTATACACTGAAGAACAGGACACTCCGATTGAGCCCCGAGTAATTGCCTAAATTACCACTTTCTTACATAACATAACTGCTCTGCGTGGAGAGAGCCTGTGGAGACATGGGATTGATTCCAGCAAGAGCACCGCTCCAGTAAGTGTCCTTGGGCAAGACACCTAACGGTACATACTTGCCACCCAGGACATACTTGAAAACGAGAGAAATCTCAATGTATCCTGCCTGGTAAAATACTTTCTCAAAAAAAATAAAAAAAATAAGCACAGTACAATGTTAGCAGGATGTAACCGGTAAATACATCACAGATTAATAAGGCCTTAGGCCTAGTTTACACCGTAAATTGACAACCCCCTCTAAAAAAAATTTTCTTAAAAAAATAATACCAATTCCCTTATGTGGATTTTGAAGTGTTCCTACCTTACCTCTGTAGGCCTAAAAGCACTTCCCATTTGGGGTTAAAAACCATGGAAAAAGGAACAGCAGCAAAAATGACTTAACTGGTGTTACAACACAATATACATACATACAGAAAAACATTTAAGCAAACTAAAACCTCTGACAGTGTTTTGTTGCACATGGAAATAAATAGAAACGAGCGCAGATGACATTTTTTTTATGGTTAGGTTTTATACATGAACTGGGTTGTTACTCCTGGCTGTCACAGCCACTCTGGCGTGTACAGGCCCGACGCCATTTTTTCTGTACATACATATGTAAAATATAATATGCTGTAACGCCAGTTAAGTCATTCTTGCTGTTCCTTTTTCCATGTTTTTGTTTTCAACCCCAAATGTGAAGAGCTTGGTGTGTGTATAAATAAAACCCACCATTTTTCTGCCTCTCCTTAGCTGAAAAGCAGCAAGAGAGCGTGCAGTTGCTCAGAGGAGCAGCTTTTGGTACATTGGTTAGGACTCACTCTACCGAGAGGTGCCTTGATGGGGCGAGTGAGCTTACGCTTCAGTGGCCATTTAAGCAAACTAAAACCTCTGACCATGTTTTGTTGCACATGGAATTATATAGAAACGAGCGCAGATGACATCTTTTTTTTTTTTTATGTTTTATACACATGTATGTTCTGTATATTTATTTATTTATAAAGGATTTTACCAGGAAGGATACATTGAGATTTCTCTCATTTTCAAGTATGTCCTATATATATTATATGTATGATCTATATAGTAACCAGCCCGGGTCATTAAATTTTATTCAAATGGAACAGTTGCTAGACTAAAGTAGTCGACTGAAGTCGGATGTAATGGATGCCGTTCAACCTCTACCCAAGCGACGGATTAGTCTGATCTATACGGACGCCTACGCAAGACTAGTTGGTCATACAACTACACATCCAGTGTTTCACCAGCCTATAAATACAGAAATTTAGGTGCCTGGTGTTAACTTCTTGGAGCCAGTGGCTTAGGCCGCACTTCAGCATTTTAAATAGATCCATTATATTTACTATGGAAGGAGAAAAAAAATAAAAATAATAATCCTTGCGGGGGGAGGGGGGGATAATTTAATTCTCCGAGGCGACGCAACGCATATGTATCTAGCGCTGTAGGCCTTGTTTGGCTCAGGGAAACCATGGTCTTTTCAGAAATACGCTCCTCCCATAAATGAGAAAGAACTCTGATTTTGACCTAATGAGCATCCCAATACAGGATGGGCTTTAGTGGGAAACAGGAGATTAGAATTTCTTTGGCACAATAAGCCGGTGTTTACAGAGCAACAGACTGATCCAGGCTCAATTCCTAAGTAACTAGCGGCATCCCACACAGCGGCCTACAGGTATCTATCCCGCCGGCTTAAGTGGATTAGGGGTTTTATCCAGGCAACTAACGGGTTTGTATTCGTTACTTCCGAATATCGGTGTGTGCTCCATAAGGGCTTTATCACAGTAGCTGCACTGTTTGGCATCTGACAAAAAAAGCCTAGAACTGATGAATTTGGGGCGCTTCTGCCCCATCCCTGTCACTCACAGTATTTTCTACATCTCCCATTTATCCTTCCCCTCTCTTACAAGTGTTTGTTTATCCCATCTCTTCTAGGTTGTAAGCTCTTGAGCAGGTCCGCTCGCCTACTGTTCTGTGTGTCTAACGTCTATGCATAGGTAATTCTGTCTCTCCCATTGTACAGCGCTACAGAACCTGTTAGCACTTTTTAAAAACTTGTCTATCCCTAGAAAGCTTGTTGTAGAGTTTTCATATACAGTTATCCCTGCCACATCTTTCTCCCAACCCCACCAATTATGCCACCGCTGGCTCCAACCTCCAACACCACCACCGTGCAGGAGTCAGAATAATGCCCCATTGGGTCTTTGTCATACATCGCTTGCCACCATTGCGCCTGTCATGCCGCGTGAGGCATATAGGACACTAGTGGTGGTAAAGAAAAATCAGGGTTATTCAAAGAGATCCGAATGGCTGCCGAAAGGTAACCGAACGCTGAAAATCAGCATTCGGTTACCTTTCTTGGCCATTCGGCTAGCCAGAGAGCAGGTAGTTTGCCAAACGTTGGCGAATTGCCTGCACATACGGTGCCTGTTCGAGGGCAGTGAAATCCCCATAGCTTACAGAGAACAAAACCCAGCAGGGAAAAGTTGCCAAAATGTCCTGCCATTTGGTTGCTTCATTCGACAGGTTTATTCAGGCGAATCCCATAGGCTGCAATGTTAAAAATATTCCCGTTTTAATCCAATATCTAATAAACAGTTTATTATATTCTGCAGTAAAAAGTCTTGATTTTTTAGGAATTTTTTGGCAAAACTTTCCGTTTTTCTTTGTTTTTTGAACGTTTTCTTTTTCTGTAACAGCCCTTTTAATTATCATTCATTGGATCTTTTATGTAAATTTCAGACATTTTCGTTCTGTAGTTTCTTTGCAAACAGCATTTCACTTTTCAAACATTCAAGCGTACTGTTTTGTTTCTGTTTCTTCACTCCGTTAGTCTGCGGTGTCGGGTTTTTCCGGCATGTTCAGCGAGGTTAATCCAGATGTTTTTGCAGGTTTCAGTGTGTGTTCGCCCTCCTTTTGCGGTGAGTTTTCGGCGGGTTTGCAGCAACTTTTCCCTGCATTACGGCAGCCCTGTGGTGCTTGCTGAATACACCGCAGGGTCGCCGTAATGGGACTGCCAAAATCGCACTGAACGTGCGATGACTTCGATTCTCTTTGAATAACCCTGTTTGAGGTATCTGAATTTCCTGGAAATAATCCCCAGGCACTGCCCAAACCAGGAAGTGAATCAACCAATCAGAATGATCTAGCATAGTGATGGCAAACCTTGGCACCCCAGATGTTGTGAAACTACAGTTCCCCTGGTGCTGACAGGCTAAAGGCTGGCTAAACATCATGGAACATGCAGCTCCGAATCATCTGGGATGCAAGGATTCTAGATTTCTATAGAGTAACAAACACATCCTGTCTGCACATCAAGGGTTAGTGGAATTGTATTTCAGTTGTCAAGGTCAACAAAAACACTTGGGATTCCAAATTGCACATTTATACATAAATCCACAAAATCGTACAAGTACTTGTATGGCCAGAAGGTACTTCCCGCTTCCTCCTGTGACAGATCCCAGTAATGGGGCGGTTGCAAAGCTGTACTGGATTTCCTTATTACCTGCAGATAGAATAAATCAAGCACCAGATTGCAGCACCACATCCACATCCTATGCACGGCGCACAAGCCACTGCAGTGCTTACGGGGTACCCTTCACCAGCTTCCATGTGACCCCAATCCTGGGTTTAGTTCACCAGCTATGGCAATCCCCCAGGGCATGTATCACAGTCACTGATCTGTCCTGAGGTCTACAAAAGCCATGTGCCAAGAGACCCATCTACAGTCACCATCCAGGGCACTACAATGAAAAGCAGGCATGGAATACAGCCTGGCACACATGGTATAGCAGCGGTTGGCACGCTGTGCGATTGTGCAATTCTGGGCACCGTATTTATTTCTATTCATAAATAACAAAAGAATTGTACAGATGTACACACAGCCTATAAATAAGCCAGGCTGCTACCCACGGGTACAGGCACCCACGCCAGCACACACAGGGCTGTATTAGTGCCAGGAATGCTCAGAAAGGGTGAGATGCCAACGTGATTACCATCACACACACACAGCCTCAATCACTGCTTCCTACCCGCCAGCCTGACCGCCTCCCCTCCACCTTCCCCCAACCATGGAACGGCTTTAGCCCTGCCAGCACCATCTACCCAACCAGCCCCCTGGGCCTACCATCTTCCCGGTGGGTATCCTCACTGGCACACTGGAAAAGATCATCCTGGATACGGTTGCTGGGTGTGATTCGCAGGGGGGAAAAAAGACCGGATTCACACAAAATAACTCGTGCTGGATCTCCGTGGAGAGGGCGGCTATCAGAGGAGCCCGGAGTGCCAGCAGTGCCCGCACCGTGGCCGTGCCCGGGAAGTAGTAAGCAGTGTGGGAGCGGGGCAGGCTGGGTGATACAATGTATCTGCGAGTTTCATTAACAAAAAAAAAGAAAAAAGAGAAGGGCTGGGCTCTGTCTGCCACAGGCTCCGCCCACACGAGACGGGCTGTGCCAAAGCCGGGGGAACCCGCAGGAAAGTCTAAGCCGGGACTGAGAGGGGGGGCCACAGACCCGCACCCCCGAGCAGGGCGGGGCCACACAGCGGAGTGTCCCGGGGGGGCATAACGGGGCGTGTGTCTATCCTGCGAGGGAGAGAGAGAAATGTCACGCTCAGCCTCCCCCTCCCTCTTATGGTTCGTTCCAAGTGGGTTTTCCCTGCTGCTGGGAGGCACATTGTCCCAGAGCTGGGATTCCTGGCATACTTGAGGATTTAATCAGCAGATCAGGAGCAGAGCCAGATACTCTAGCTCACATCCCGCTCTCCCTCCCAGTGACCAGCTTCCTGTGGACTCATATCTCCCGCTGCTTACAGGGAACACTCACTGCAAATGTACACCCAGCCCCCACCCTGCAGTGACCTCACATCTCCTGCCGCTTACAGGGAACACTCACTGCAAATGTACCCCCACCCTGCAGTGACCTCACATCTCCCGCCGCTTACAGGGAACACTCACTGCAAATGTACCCCCACCCTGCAGTGACCTCACATCTCCTGCCGCTTACAGGGAACACTCACTGCAAATGTACACCCAACCCCCACCCTGCAGTGACCTCACATCTCCGCTGCTTACAGGGAACACACTGCAAATGTACACCCAGCCCCACCCTGCAGTGACCTCACATCTCCTGCCGCTTACAGGGAACACTCACTGCAAATGTACCCCCACCCTGCAGTGACCTCACATCTCCTGCCGCTTACAGGGAACACTCACTGCAAATGTACCCCCACCCTGCAGTGACCTCACGTCTCCTGCCGCTTACAGGGAACACTCACTGCAAATGTACCCCCACCCTGCAGTGACCTCACATCTCCCGCTGCTTACAGGGAACACTCACTGCAAATGTACACCCAGCCCCCACCCTGCAGTGACCTCACATCTCCTGCCGCTTACAGGGAACACTCACTGCAAATGTACCCCCACCCTGCAGTGACCTCACATCTCCTGCCGCTTACAGGGAACACTCACTGCAAATGTACACCCAACCCCCACCCTGCAGTGACCTCACATCTCCGGCTGCTTACAGGGAACACTCACTGCAAATGTACCCCCACCCTGCAGTGACCTCACATCTCCTGCCGCTTACAGGGAACACTCACTGCAAATGTACCCCCACCCTGCAGTGACCTCACATCTCCTGCCGCTTACAGGGAACACTCACTGCAAATGTACCCCCACCCTGCAGTGACCTCACATCTCCTGCCGCTTACAGGGAACACTCACTGCAAATGTACCCCCACCCTGCAGTGACCTCACATCTCCTGCCGCTTACAGGGAACACTCACTGCAAATGTACCCCCACCCTGCAGTGACCTCACATCTCCTGCCGCTTACAGGGAACACTCACTGCAAATGTACACCCAACCCCCACCCTGCAGTGACCTCACATCTCCGGCTGCTTACAGGAACACACTGCAAATGTACACCCAGCCCCCACCCTGCAGTGACCTCACATCTCCTGCCGCTTACAGGGAACACTCACTGCAAATGTACCCCCACCCTGCAGTGACCTCACATCTCCTGCCGCTTACAGGGAACACTCACTGCAAATGTACCCCCACCCTGCAGTGACCTCACATCTCCTGCCGCTTACAGGGAACACTCACTGCAAATGTACCCCCACCCTGCAGTGACCTCACATCTCCTGCCGCTTACAGGGAACACTCACTGCAAATGTACCCCCACCCTGCAGTGACCTCACATCTCCTGCCGCTTACAGGGAACACTCACTGCAAATGTACCCCCACCCTGCAGTGACCTCACATCTCCTGCCGCTTACAGGGAACACTCACTGCAAATGTACACCCAACCCCCACCCTGCAGTGACCTCACATCTCCGGCTGCTTACAGGGAACACACTGCAAATGTACACCCAGCCCCCACCCTGCAGTGACCTCACATCTCCTGCCGCTTACAGGGAACACTCACTGCAAATGTACCCCCACCCTGCAGTGACCTCACATCTCCTGCCGCTTACAGGGAACACTCACTGCAAATGTACCCCCACCCTGCAGTGACCTCACATCTCCTGCCGCTTACAGGGAACACTCACTGCAAATGTACCCCCACCCTGCAGTGACCTCACATCTCCTGCCGCTTACAGGGAACACTCACTGCAAATGTACCCCCACCCTGCAGTGACCTCACATCTCCTGCCGCTTACAGGGAACACTCACTGCAAATGTACCCCCACCCTGCAGTGACCTCACATCTGCTGCTTACAGGGAACACTCACTGCAAATGTACACCCAACCCCCACCCTGCAGTGACCTCACATCTCCGGCTGCTTACAGGGAACACACTGCAAATGTACACCCAGCCCCCACCCTGCAGTGACCTCACATCTCCGGCTGCTTACAGGGAACACTCACTGCAAATGTACACCCAGCCCCCACCCTGCAGTGACCTCACATCTCCGGCCGCTTACAGGGAACACTCACTGCAAATGTACACCCAGCCCCCACCCTGCAGTGACCTCACATCTCCTGCCGCTTACAGGGAACACTCACTGCAAATGTACACCCAGCCCCCACCCTGCAGTGACCTCACATCTACTGCTTACAGGGAACCCTCACTGCAAATGTACACAAATGTTGGGGTTCTATTTGAGTGGTTTATGGGGGTTCTATTTGAGTGGTTTCTAGGGTTTGGGGTTCTACGAGTGGTTTCTGGGGGTTGGGGTTCTACGAGTGGTTTCTGGGGGTTGGGGTTCTACGAGTGGTTTCTGGGGGTTGGGGTTCTACGAGTGGTTTCTGGGGGTTGGTTCTACGAGTGGTTTCTGGGGGTTGGGGTTCTACGAGTGGTTTCTGGGGGTTCCATTTAAGTGGTTTCTAGGGGTTTGGGTTCTACGAGTGGTTTCTAGGGGTTGGGGTTCTATTTGAGTGGTTTCTAGGGGTTGGGGTTCTACAAGTGGTTTCTAGGGGGTTGGGGTTCTACGAGTGGTTTCTAGGGGGTTGGGGGTTCTATTTGAGTGGTTTCTAGGTTTGGGGGGGTCAGGGTGTATGTATGTATTGACAGGCTAACACTTCCATTCCCTACAAAACATGACTCACCCCAGTGTTTTACCATTTTCTGCTTAGAGGGAACACTTTCTACAAGTTGTAATATCAGACTCAAACCCACATGACCTGCTTCCCATCCCCCAGTCAAGTTACTTACAGGGAACACTCACCACAAAAAAAAAAAAAAAAATCTTTGTTGACCTGTATTCACCCCCTTGGATTAATTTCCTGTGGTTTCCCAACACCCAGCTCTTTACCAGCTCCAGCTCCCCGTCCCAGGCAGAGGCAGAGCTGAGGCCAAATGTGACACAGAAGCAAGTGAAGGAATGCACCCCCCCCCCCATTCCACTGCCCTCAACCTATGCAAGAATACACAACAGCCCCCAAGATATCTCTCAGCAACACTCCTCCCTTCTCCATGGTTTCCATCTCGTCACTTACAGGGAACATTCAATCCAAAACTAGAATATTGGGCATCCTGGATTCCTGACCCACCAGTGGCCAGCTTCATTATGCTCCTCACGCATACAACTTCCCAACTCAACTCCGCCATGGTTAGTTAGCTGGCCTAGGCATCCACAGGTCTCACACCTCCAGACCTAGCGTGACTTTGTCTTGCCTATAGGCCCGCACATCGCTGCAGACCCAGACTAACATGAACATAGGGACATGAATGGGTTAAAGCTGGTATCCAACACCTCATCTATGGCTGCTGGTGTATTGGCAAATCCTATTGCACTCAGCCTCTGGGCAGAATAACTCTCACAACTAGAATACAATTACGAGAGAAATCTCAATGTATCCTGCCTGGTAAAATCCTTTCTCAAAATTAAAAAAAAATTACCATCCTCGACACTAGTAATGGTCAGGAGTAAAGTGGAGGCTGCCGTCAGCCACACATTGAAACCAGCGTCCTAGTATTGTGTAGCTCCCAATCAAGCTGCCAAAACAACTTTGATGCATCGTTGGAGGCATGGACTAAAGTTATCTAAACAGGTCATGTGGTATCTGGCACCAAGGCATTAGCAACAGTCCCACAAGGTGGGGCCTCCCTGGATTGGATTTTTTGTGCCATCACACCCCACAGATGCTCTATGACACAGGTTGGCAACCCCCGGCACGCGTGCCTGACGTGGCCTGCACTAGGTGACACCCGCCCTTAGGGTGATACCAGCTACTGATGCCAGGAGAGGAGCTATCAATGAACCGGCCGCAGGGCTGCAGCTTCATAAAACACAGCTTGGCCCAGCATTATCATTTATCAGCCTGCCTGGCTGTCGCTGAGGTTGCAGCGTCCTGGCGGCCAGTTTAAAAATCAAAGATGCCGGTGCCTGGTTAGTGCCGCCCTCTGACGCCGCGCTGGCCATCTGACGGGCTGACTCGCGGCGTCTCTGCCATGAGAGACAGTGAGGACACACGCAACACACAGCCTGAGCCTGCCTGCCCATCCCACACAGTCATATAGTGTGATACCAGGTAAAAATCCTAAATCGGAACCAATGTATAGCCACGTGTGAGCTGGGGGCAGTATAGCCACGTGTGAGCTGGGGGCAGTATAGCCACGTGTGAGCTGGGGGCAGTATAGCCACGTGTGAGCTGGGGGCAGTATAGCCACGTGTGAGCTGGGGGCAGTATAGCCACGTGTGAGCTGGGGGCAGTATAGCCACGTGTGAGCTGGGGGCAGTATAGCCACGTGTGAGCTGGGGGCAAACACCTTAAATTAATGTTTAACTTACTATTAGTTGTACTGCTATGAGTATAAAAATTCAAATCTAACACTATTGAGTGCTGTTGTTCACTGGCACCCGGTGATTAATAAATGGCTTCAGCCAAACACTAACCATGAGTGAAAGAAAAGTTTGTGTTATTCATATTCACTGAATAAATGGCCAAGAAATCATAAATTCTGCCAGGGTATGTAAACTTGTGAGCACAACTGTAAACTATATCATATCAGCATTAAGGTTTTTCATCAATTTGAGCTACAGTAGCTTGTGTGATCGGACCAGACGGCTAGCCTTTGCTCATGTGTACCAAAAAGCCTTGGGTGCCCATGACCCTGACACCAGTTCACTGCTCGTCCTTCCTTGCACCACTTTTGGTACGACTAACCACTGCACACTGGGAACACCCCACAACACTTGTTTTGGACACAATCTGACATCATCACGATTTGGCCATTGTCAGTCATTTTTCCTGCTTCCAACACATGAAAGTCAAGAACTGACTGGTCACTTGCCTAATATACCCCATCACTCGGCAGATTCCTGCATAACATATAAATCAATATAACTATTCTATTATATATTATGGTGGCTTCTATTTTTAAGAAGCTGTATTTTTTTTTTTTATGCTGGAAAATAGACTTTTTCTGGCCAATATCTACATGGTCATTTTGTTTGTGTAGCAGGTGTGAAAGTACCTTGGGCCCTGTCTCCTCGCACATTTGTTTCCCTCTACCAGTGAGTCAGGGCGCCAGCACTCTGTATCAGTCACTGGAGGGTGAATGCGTTCTGTGCGCGTTCAACACAGATCACATTCTTCCAAGAGTGAGGGAGGGCAGAGATGTGTATTCCTGGTCAGTGAGTGGGCATTCATATTTTTGCACCCCCACCTGTGACAATTGTTTGAGGGTGGCGGCCAGAATGGCAGCCCTTGAGTACCACAAGGCCTTTGGCCATCGGCCTACTGGGCAAACGCCTGGTACGCCCCGGATGGTCAGTCCAGGCCTGTGTTAATTTAGCCTAAGAGCTCATGGCTACCTGATCCCCGTGTTTTCTAAAGAAACATACTAAATAAATATGGTAAACGCAATAAAACAGCACTGCATGTTGCTGAAACATTTGGTCGATACTAATTGTCAGTCTGTGCTTCGCTCATGGGAGGCCAACTGTACAGGCTTGGCACGCATTCCTTTGTTTAGATCCTGCAACCTACACATCATATGCTCACGCTGGCCGCTTCTCATTTCTACGCACATCTTTTATAGAGCACGAGCATATTTATAACATATTACTGTAAATAAATCAGGCATCACTGCCACGAGCGATTCCAATTTAACGAGAAAGGCACAGGGATTTAGTCACTTAATTAGCACTATTGGATGTCATTTAGAAGAGGATTTAGAATGTTAAGACAAATTTGCCAAACAAAACATACGAGGTACAACTACCTAAGGATATAGTGTTGGCAGGGTTACCCCCACCCCATTAACCCCATCCACATGTACAACAGACATCTGATGGAAGAATTATGACAGTTAAGGACCCATGCGGCTTATCCTGGACTCTGGTCTCTACTCACACAGCTACTAAGGGTTAATGCGGCTGCTGGGTGCATCAATGTCCCTGGCACACTAGCAGCAGAAAGTCTCAAAGGCCCATCAGTGATCACTGTAAATATCAAATCACATTGACCACTTTGCAGTGTTAACCATCTGATCTGGATGCTGTGAATGAAGGAGAAACGATCAGGCTGATACGTTGTGCGCATGTGCTAGTTCGGGATTAAAAAAAATAAAATAAAACAACTTCGCATTAATTGCTTTATTACTTTTACCAGAACGTTTTTTTTTTTTTTGCATTTTGCTATGACTTTAGAACGTGTATACACAAGTCACATGAAGGGGGTAAAGCCCTTGGACAAAAATATAAAAGTAAAGTATATAACGCATGTGGGTTTAGTTTATGACACACACACACACACACCCAAAAGGCCAGAATTGCTTGGGTCCTTCACGTACCAAACAAAAGAAATGTGTTATGACATCGTTACTTTCATTTTCAATTCTTCACAAGCAGGAGGCTGTCATTTTTATAGAAAATACAGAACAATGGCTTTGACTGCAGTGCAGGCCGCCCATAGCGCTGCTTTTCTCTGAGTAGGGTTGAGAGCACCAAAGGTTTACAGGTTCTGTAAAAGCTGTGACACCATCCTACAGGTGGTTCTCCAGCTCACTGCAGGCCTGACTCATGTGCTGGCACTGACGTCAATATGGGTTCTCAATCAAAGCCACTCATGGGATCGGCTGCCATGACACCCAGTGACCTGGGGAGTTGGCAGAACCTTGCAGGCAGTCTGAAAGGTGTGGGTTGATAATCAAAATATTAGCCGAAGTGGATAATTTTATTACGATCAAGGCCCAAAATGACCAGTTTTGTTATTCAGGAAATGTTCAGAAATCTGAAATGAGGGGAGTTTGGATTAGAGGGACCTTTTGTGATCTGAGGTAATCTGATGTACATAGTCTAATTCCCCACTCTTTAAAGTGATGTGGAAATTTTTTCATTTATATCTGTTTTTTTTATTAAGTAATGCAGAGACGTGAGGAAATGCAACGCCTCATACAAATCAATAGCAATTAGTACATGGGGAAACAGGGAGAGAGCGAAGAGGCCTCGGAGTGTGAAGATGGGTCATTCCTCTGGGATTTGAAGAAATCCTGCGGAGGTCATGCAGCTGAGACTAGTACTTGCTATTAAACATCCTTCTGCAAAGGATGTATAGGTTAATGGGAAGCCATCAGCAAAACAGCTTTGCTAATAGCGAAAAATTAGCTGGAAGTGAACCACTGAATAAGTGAATTTACAAGTGGGTTTAGATAAACGCCACATTACTTGTTCCTCCTTGTTTCATGTTAAATGCCAATTAGATCATTTTAAAAAAGGATCTACCAGACACAGCGACATTACGTACAAGAAAAAAAAATACAAAAATAATGTACCATTGAGGTCCTCTTGCAACATGCAAAATTAAATTAAATTAGATTTACCAGGAAAAAGAAAAGTGTGAATTTATAAGGCAATATTTGAGTACTGATGTCTGAAGCCTTTGGGTTAGAGCTCCTGCCACTGTGGGATCGGAAGGTTATTCCTTTTATTCAGTATATGCTTGGCATGGTTATAGAAACATAGAAAAAATGTCGGCAGATAAGAACCTTTCGGCCCATCTAGTCTGCCCAATTACATGGATACTTTACCTGGATTTATCTTTTGTTTAGGATAGCCTTATGCCTATCCCATGCTTGCTTAAATTCAATTACTGTTTTGGCCTCTACCACTTCTACTGGAAGACCGTTCCATGTATCCACCACCCGCTCAGTAAAATAATGCTTCCTGATGTTACTTTTAAACCTTTGCCCCTCTAATCTAAGACTATGTCCTCTTGTTTTGCTATTTTGTTTTTTTAAATATACTCCCTTCCTCTACCTTGTGGATTCCCTTTACGTATTTAAATGTTTCTATCATATCTCCTCTGTCTCGTCTTTTTTCCAAGCTATACATGTTAAGATCATTAAGCCTTTCTTGGTAACTTTTCTCCTTCAAGCCGTACACCATTTTAGTAGCCCTTCTCTGAACTCTCTCTAAGATGTCTATATCCTTCTGGAGATACGGTCTCCAGTACTGCACACAGTACTCCAAGTGAGGTCTCACCAGTGCTCTGTACAGTGGCATGAGCACTTCCCTTTTCCTACTGCTAATACCTCTCCCTACACAACCAAGCATTCTGCCAGCATTTCCTGCTGCTCTATTACATTGACTGCTTACCCTTAGATCCTCTGAAATAATAACCCCTAAATCCCTTTCCTCAGATGTTGAGGTTAGGACTGTATCAAATATTCTATATTCAGCCCTTGGGTTTTTACGTCCCAGGTGCATTATCTTGCACTTATCCACATTAAAACTCAATTGCCACAACTCTGACCATTTTTTTAGTTTACCTAAATCATTTGTCATTTGGCTGATCCCTCTAGGAACGTCAACCCTGTTGCAAATTTTTGTGTCATCAGCAAAAAGACATACTTTTCCATTATAGCCCAGATAACACGGAGCCAGTTCCGCACAGATGAACGAATGTATTTTGGCCCAGGCTCAGGTGATGCAAGTCATGGACAGGATCGCTTTGTGTGCAATATAACTTTAGGTCACAGGTATTGTATTGATCCCATGATCAATACAGTCACTGCAAGCAAAAAGTCTCTTACGTAGACAACCCAGGCACAGGAAGCGGCTCGGTGCCGAACCAAGAAAATAGCCACAAGCTGCCATCGATTTAGAACCTGCAGGATGGTCTTGCAACTTAGGTCTCACAAGGCTATCCAGCAACCACTGCCAGGTTTCCGGACAGAGATGATCCATCTGCTTTGAAGCACTGATGCAGTGGCCATGGACAGCTAGGGACTCATGACACCATGATCACTCGGGGAAATAACACTAGGCACCATGATCACTTCATTGTGTTTTAATGGTTATGGCGTGTGGAGTGGTCCCCTTCACTCCTTTGGCTTTGTTGGGGACCCAATGCTCAGCCTTCTGGGGAGTTTCAAACCAGATTGTCCAAGGCCTCTCAATGCATTTGCAGGGAGAGGCATCTGAACGGCGTATGTACGCTATTCATTCGCACAATATTAATAATTATTCCTTCCTCTTCCATCCCCGCCTCTTGTTATTAGCCTAGAGCAGAGATTTTTCAGCCCTCTCAACTTGTGTCATAACAAGGACCAAACAATGGTCATCGCACACCCAGTTTTTAGGCTCGTGTCAGACAAGCGCAGTGGGAACGTCTGTTTGTTGCACACATAATGATGTCCGTCGCAGCATAGAATAATCGCCAATGGAGCCCCCCCCCATGAAGTGCATCCGCACCGAACTGCGGGTGCATAATGCACGCGGCAAACAGATGCAAGTTAGGCAAAAATGTAAAACCACTATAACGGACGTGCGGAGAGCGCTGCGTCCACAACTTCCGCATAGCTTTGTGTGGGAGTGATGAACGAGGTCAGACGGACTGCATTTGTGAGTCCAGCATTTTTGACAGACAAAATGTTTTTCATATTTAATTTATTTTCCCTGCTACATACGTCATCTAGGACCAAAACACTTATTTAAGGTTATGTGACCACTTTCCAATAAATAATTGTTAATATTGAAATGTATGGCCAGACACCCCATTTACCCACTGCATATACCACGAACGAACACACACACACACACACACACACACACACACACACACACACACACACACACACACACCATCTGGCCGCATGGTCCGAGTGCCGGCTGGCTCAGCGCATCGGGACATTTGCACGAGTACAAAGTACTTGTGCAAATGCCGGTATCGGCATCAATACTAGCATCGGTATATACCTATATAAAACAATGAAGATGTTAACCTCTTAAAGCTGCAAGGTATACTATGCCGTCCCCAGGGTGGGCAGGTTTGACCGCTGTAGGACGGCACAGCATGCCCCGCTGGCGACTATGGGCTGCCTCCGTCCCATCCACCAGCGAGTGTGTGCCACACATAATTTGCTACCGTGGGACAACCTGAACTCTAGTAATCTCCCTGCAGCCAATGACGCGCTCAGCGCCATTCCAGTTTGCCACAGCTCAGTGGTTGAAAAATCACTAGCCTAGAGCAGGGTCTCCCAAACCTGTCCTCAGTGAGCACTATCAGACCAGACTTTAAGGGATCACGATGGGAAAATGTAGACTGAATCCTGCAATCACCGAGCAGCAAATCACATGACCTGTGCTTCAGATATCTGGAAAACCTGGCCTGTTAGAGCCACACAAGGACATGGTGTTGGAAAACACTGGCCTAGAGTGCACCTTCACATAAGATTAAAAAGACACTCTAGGTACCATGACCACTTCATGATATTGCAGACTGGTTTTACCATTGCTCCAGCACTGGGTACCAGCAGCACACATTGGGCCACGGTACTCTCAGTTCCAGTCACTATCAAAGGATTTCCCACATCTCCAGACAGGGTGCAACTCCTTAGTAAAGTAATGGCTTCTGTGCCAGCTCCTTGGCAATGTCTGACTGGCTTAAGGAGAGGAATAACACCTGTGGGATAGTTTTGTGGCTTGCACGTATCCGTCAGATCACAAGACAGCTTCCGTGCCAAACTATGCCACCACTGTGTTGACAGATGTGGGGAGCCATGTTTATTAGGAACTTGAATAAAATCTATACATTCATAGCCGTTTAGCTTGTCAAAATATACAGCTAGAATTTAAATCCTGATCAAATGAGCAAAGGTAAACCTGGGCACGCCAGGCTTGCTTTACGCACGTACTTTGCACTTCATTGATTTTTACCGTTCTGACAAGGCTTCTACAACCGGGACAATTGTAGATTTCCCTGACCCCAACCAGTTGTTCGTTTATGAGTAGCTTTGTGTCCTGACCTCCACTTCTTATAGACCAGTCACAGGCAACTCCTTCTCCACTTGTACAGAGGAATCTTTTCAGTCTCTGGGAATCTCAAGGACTGGTATTACTCCTTGCCCTTTACAGTAAGAACCTGGCCACATCGAGAGTTAAAGTCAAACCACATTCCTGACATTCAGTGACAGGCTACACCGCACCTGTGTACATTTCACCATTAAACAACAGCTAGCTATCCTGAACTTCAGCAAGAGCTTTTCTTTTTCTCCCAACATGCTACATTGCTCTTAATGTCAGCCGAGGGAGCATATGCAAACGTGATGCCATTAGTGCCGCCATAATCTGCATTTCTCCGTCACAAAGTAAAGAGTCTTGAGATTGCCAATGGGAATCTGAGCATGCTTTCTACACATTGAATGAATGCGGTTTTCATACAAATGAAGAACATCACGACTTAGCTAAACGTGCTTTAGCATTTCAAAGCCATGGTTTCATCCATGAGGTTTATCAAGGATAAAATGAGGACAGAGTGTGGGGCATTCATGAGTGCAGATGGCAAATTAAAAGATGAAAGGGACACCGTAGCTTATTTATGTGGTCATGGTGAACAGTGCATGGTCCTCCTCAACCCACCACGCAGTGTTTCAGAGCATAGGGGTCACGTTTGCCCTGAAGGCTGTCAGAGGCCATTGGAATTCCTTCTGAAAGATGGCTGGTGAAACCGTTGCAGAACCCAACGCATTATGCTGTTCATTGTGAAGCATCTTAGATATACATGCGCACACACACTGATCACGTATCGTGGGCAATGCATCCAGCTACTTTCTGTTACTAGGTAACTGCAGCAGAAGATGGGAGACCTGATGCCATCACAGGACCAAGATTTAGGTTTTAGAGTTGTGTTTTTTAGTAATCTTTTTAAAAAAAATGGGGGTTTATAGAAAACCCCTTGTTTTATTTTTTTTCCCTTTGGACATGGAATGCCCCTTAAAAGTAGCGATATGGTGGATAAAGGCTGAGCGAGCATTAAAGATTTATAAAATCAGGGAGGGAAATGAGGTAAAGAGAATGGGATGAGAGACCTATGTGGAATTGGGAGAGAGATAAACTGCTGCTCTTATGGTGAACAGGATAGGATTGTGCACAAGTGAATAGGAAAGTAATAAGAAATATGGTCCTGCATAATATAGAACTGGGAGGGGTTAAAATATCCTGTAAGGCTGTTCAAATCGGCAGCATCAAAAAAAGAACTGATCAAAACCAGCCAATCAGTGCCATCCTCTTACAAACCTATACCTGTAGTTAGTCTCTTGACTCGCCTCAAATTGTTTTATATTCTGTTCCGAAAACTACAATGTTTATGTGGGTATAAGGAAATTACATTACCACCATGTATCTATACTGTACAGTCATTTTTCAGCAAATATAACCAACTGATACTTAGCCATTGATGCTTTCTACCATCTCCCTGGGCTTCACAATTCGGCCCTAAAGTTTGCTGAACATTTCATTACATTGAGAGCTGCTCCTTCTAGCGTCTTTAAATAAAACAGGGTGAGAGAACGGAGATCGCCAAGATTTTAATTTCAGCACAAGGTTAACATTAGCCTTGCACTAAAACTACTCAAGTGGGGTTTTGTACGCAAATATGTTTTTCATTGTATTATATTGCAAAACCATGTATTACACAATTTTGGTAGTGAAAGGGTTAATACTGGAAATATGAACATGAGATTCTCGTGTTTTTTTCCATACTGGGTATTACCTACCTCCTATTAATCTCTGGATCTATGAGAAGGATGGGGGTGGGGTGAGGTAAAATAAATAATATATAGACCCTGTAGATGAGGTCTATGTTAACAAAAACACACCACACCCTCATTGTGCAGACCTGTGTTCTCATTAAGAGATAAAGTATAGCCACTGTATAGCAAAAGTGACTGACACGCAAACACCCGATTGACCCATTGTTTGCATAATGTTTTTATTGTGTGAGATTAGAGAAGGCAATCTGATAACAGGAAGCAGGTTGGCAAAATATTAAAGACCGAGAAGTAGAATGCGGTCACTGAATAGTATTTGGTATGTTTGGTATTGCATGCCTTCAACGAAGTGGGGGAGGGACAATGTGACAGCACGTAAAGCAGTGTTTCCCAAACCTGTCCTCGGGACCCTCAACCAGATCAGATATTGCAGTTCACCTTGGGGAAATGGAGACTGAATCCTTCAGTCACTGAGTAGCAAATCATATCACCTGTGCTGTGCTTCAGATATCTGGCAAACCTGGCGAGGCAGAGGACAGGTTTGGGAAACACTGACGTAAAGGGATACTCCATATCAGGGCTCAAAATTTCCACTCGCCTACTAGCATTTGGCGAGTGGAAATTAAGTGAGGGCGAGTGGAAATGCACACGCAGGCAGCACAATAAATTATTTTGTGCTGCGTGTTCCTGCGTATCTGGGGGTCTGATGTCTAGGTATTAATGTTACTTTTGTAACTTTATTCTAGGGCTGTGCAATTAATTGCAATCGCAATCGAATCGCGATTTCCGACCATGCAATTTCTAAATCGCATAAGGTTGCAATTTTCGGCTCCCTGTTAACTTCCGGCGGCATGGTGCTTTGGGCGCTCGCAGGGGGAACCACGTGACGAGCCACGTTCTCGCGGCTCGTCACATGGTTCCCCCAGGCGAGCGCCCAAGCTCCATGCCGCCAGAAGTTAACAGGGAGCCGAACACGTGGCGCACAGAGGTGAGCTGGGGCAGTATATCCATGTGCTGGGGCAGTATATCCATGTGCTGGGGCAGTATATCCATGTGCTGGGGCAGTATATCCATGTGCTGGGGCAGTATATCCATGTGCTGGGGCAGTATATCCATGTGCTGGGGCAGTATATCCATGAGCTGGGGCAGTATATCCATGTGCTGGGGCAGTATATCCATGTGCTGGGGCAGTATATCCATGAGCTGGGGCAGTATTTCCATGTGCTGAATACTGAATACATTTAGAATGTATGTAGCATGTTTGAAAAAGCAAAAACAATTGGCTAAATCGCAAATAAAATCGCAATCGCAATATTCATTCAAGAAATCGCAATATGATTATTTTGTCAATATTGCACAGCCCTACTTTATTCTAAATAAAACCTTTAAAACAGTGTAATTTCATAGGATAATTTAAGGGGGTGTGTTTAGGGGCAGAGTTAAGGGCTGGGTAGGGGTTAGGTGGAGCAACTGGTGGCGAGTAACTCTTATGGCCTGGTTAGTAGCTTGGGACTTGAAATTTTGAGCCCTGCTCTATATTTTAGTAGTTTCTTTTTTGCCCTTAAATAATTTCGCAGAGACTGACATCCTCTGCCCAATTATTTCACTCATCATTTGTCCCTCGCGGCACGCAGCTCCTACTCTTCCGCTCAGGGACTCCGAAACTTTTCTGCACAATTTGCATGCCTATGCAAAACAATAGCGTAGGACACGCAAAATCCGCACCACTGTGGGATTTGTGCACTTTATGTACGCAAGTTATGTAGCAACTGTGCAGAATGATTCATCGGCTGCCTTCCTGAGACTGCTTGCTACAGCGATCGGTTTCAGAGAGTGAGAACGTGCTGACGGATCTGGTGACTGAAAAATTCAGAACAATAAAGTGGTCAGGATGAATAGTGCGTGTCCGTTTTTAATGCTGAAATAGTTTGCACTAGGGCTGAGTTTGTGAACTATCAAGAAGGTGCGAATTGATGCTGTATTCTGTTCCCAATTTTCTATATGCATATGTAGCGCTGCTTTAAAACCACTGTATTCTGGTGCATTGGACTATTGCTGCCACCAGAGGGAGACAGACATTGTGGACTATGCTGGACAAAACTGAACTACATCTACCATCATCCTTTGCGTGAGGACAGGAAGGAGGTGGTACAGGAAGAGGAAAGAGTTCAGCAGCCTCGTGCAAGGCATGAGCAGAGCAGTGAAAGATGGAGGACGCACGTTGGAGCTGTCAGGGATCGCAACAAGGCCGGAGTACAGACACGGTCTTACTGGTGCTGGAGATCAGGACAGTAATCGCGTTGAGACCTACCTGTGCAGCGCTGAGAGGTCTGGAGGAAAATCTAGTTCCGGCAAGACCCTGCGTTAGGAGGCCGCGCTGATCGATTGGGAGTGCAGGCGGCAGATCGTTCCAGTTGCGGAGATTTGGCAAGCTGAGAGCAGATTCAGTAGCACGGAGTCCCAGTACACAGCGGAGAAGATCTTTTGGTCGAGGCATCGAATGCTAGACAGTTTCGTTCATCGGATGGGTGAGAGGCCTCCAGGCCACAGTGCCAAAACAGAAACGCACGCTGCAATATTGTTTAAAAATTCACTGGGCCCCAACGGTGACTAGTCGAAGATTGTTCAACTGGCCAGTGAATGAAACAAAAACACAGTACCCGGGTACCCTAGACAACACACATATATTTTTGAGCTATTATTCACGGGACTTACACTCCAGAACTGGAGGGGGTTAACGGGTTTCTTTTACCGCCGTGTGTTTTTCCCGCGTTACGAATTCTTGTTACTCAAATACAGTATATGCGTATTATATGCTGCTTTATTGGGATCAGTAAAGAATAGAATATATAAAAATCCACAACAGTGCTGGTGTATAGTTATTTCCTAGTGCGGGGAGACTATCCCGAGGTTTATTTAGCGGCTCCTCCGGGGGTGAGCACTACACATAGTACAATGAGCCGGGGCAAAGGCACAATAAGAGTGTGAGAAATGGGGTGACCACACAATAAGGATGCGAGAGAGGAGACCGAGACTAAACGATACGATTTAACTGCAGCTTTAAATACTATAACCATGGGATCCATAATGAACGGTTACCACCAGATATCTACTACATCAGACTCTCATAAGCCAACTGGTGGATTGCTCTAACCTGTCCTCGGGACTCTCAACCAGGCCAGATTTTGCAGATTACCTTGGGAAAATGCAGACTGAATCCTGCAATCACTGAGCAGCAAATCATATCACCTGTGCTGTGCTTCAGATATCTGCGAACCTGGCAAGCAGAGGGTCCTGAGGACAGGTTTGGGAAACACTGATCTAAAGAGTCTGACTGCAGCTGAGTGCTATGATTCTATACACATAATTTAGTGTTTATTTGGTTTAAGTTTCAGATATCTAAAAAGGAATGACAGACACTGCAGTTAACGAATAAAAGCATATCACGTAACCTACTGGATGTGTTTTAAATAAGAATGGGGGGGGGGGGGGAGAACAAAAAAAAAAAAGTCCATTTCAGCTCCACTGTCACAAGCCTGCAATGCAGCTTTAATTGAGCACAAAGACTCACACAGATTTCAGGGAAGGCTTTAGGGAGAGGCTGTGCAAGAACATCGCTCTGCTTCACTCAACCACTTCCTGCCGGATCCCTGACGCCAGAGGTGTCTGCCACCAATGCAAGTGACAGCATCATCTGACGTTCCGACTTCCCTACATCGGCCCTGCTAGCAACAGAGAAAAGGGAAACTGGCTGGAGAGAGAGAGAGAGGGAGGGAGAGTAGGACGCCCTATAAATGGAAACCCAAATAGTACTTTATAATCTCTCTAAACAGCTATGAACCGTGAAAAAAAAAAATAGGATATAGATATTTTGTTATGAAAGCTAAACTTGACATTAAAGTAAACTTGGAATATTTTGTTCTACACACATTCCCAATAGGTCGGTATTCTTTCCACATTAAGGGCCTTTCATTTGGAGAAGTGAAACAGAGTGCAACCTGTCCAACATAAACCTGAACCATGTACAAAACCTGAACATGACAAAGTGTAAAGGAAACAATGACACAACAACCAAGATCTGGGTGGTCTACTGCAACTTTAGTGCGCTCAGCTACATCACAGCTCTGAACACTTGGCAAAGTCACCATTACCTGAGCAGCACTTCTTCCACAAAAGGTGTTCCAGGCCAACTCCTTATCTAGTCTTGTGTTTCAAAAACAAACCAACCAAAAAAATTAGAAACTACTAGTGTAACAGTTTAAAAATAAGTCAACATGATATACAAGAAGGCAGATCAATACATGGGACAACGACAACACCATGATCCCAATTCAGCAAAGTTAAATGGAACTAAAGACTGCAATGGACCTTCAAAAAAACTACTTTACCTAGTACAGTTACATCAGAAAGATACAGTATCTCACAGAAGTGAGTACACCCCTCAGTTTTGGAAATATCTTTTCATGCGACAACACTGAAGAAATGACACTTTGCTACAATGTAAAGTAGTGAGTGTACAGCTTGTATAACAGTGTAAATTTGCTGCACCCTCAAAATAACTCAACACACAGCCATTAATGTCTAAACCGCTGGCAACAAAAGGGAGCACACCCCGAAGTGAAAATGTCTAAATTGAGCCCAATTAGCCATTTTCCCTCCCCAGTGTCATGTGACTCAGTGTTACAAGGTCTCAGGTGTGAATGGGGAGCAGGTGTGTTATCGCTCTCAGTCTCTCATACTGGTCACTGGAAGTTCAACATGGCACCTCGTGGCAAAGAACTCTGAGGGATAAAACAGAAAAAAATTGGGGAAAGATTCTAAGGAGAGACAAAAAAGCAAATCATGGTGCAGAAAAATCATTCAAATCGGGTACATATAGGCCCCCTTTTTATAGATTGCACTCACAGAATGTATAAAAGTAATGCGCATATATCTTAGTTACCACTCCCTCGAATTAGTACAGCCAGACCAAACACCCTGCCGTCACAGGAGATATAAGCCAAAAGCCGGTTCCAGTAGTGGTGTAAAAAGATTAATTAAAATCTAAAAGCCAACGCGTTTCGTCCAGGCATACAATGGACTTCATCAGGGCAAAAGTAAATGAATAATACATACAGATCCCAAAATGCATTTAAATAATCTCCACAATTAAGGAAAACCGCTGTTTTCAATTATGCCATTCAGATCCGGTGTTTGTTGGAGGTGACTTCCGAACCTCCATCTTTAGCATCCGGTATTGCTGCAGCGCTCACAGAATATCGCTCACAGAAAACGTCACATCCAGACTCTGTAGAGGGCTATCAGCAACCTCCGGACCTCCATCCCCAACATCCGGTATTGCTACAGAGATCTTCTAGGGATGGCGCTCGCGAAAAACGTCACATCCGGTTTCCACAGAAGTCTATCAACGGAAGTTACATCTCGGAGGATAGAATGACAAAGCGGACAACCTCGGAAGTGTAGCGCTTCTGGGAATGGTAGTTCAACTGACACTGACGGAATTAAAACTATGTCAGAAAACAATATGCGCACATCCAAAGTTTATCTAAACAACTTACTAAAAAGTACAATAATTAAAAACAAAACAGATACAGTGATTTTAGAGAACAGAGTGATAAAAGGAAAGGAATATTCACAGGCAGCTTTTAATATCCATATACACATTGAGACCTCCCCTTTTCCAAGTGCCTATCTTATGTATCCACTCCGTCTCGCTCCTAGCTAGTGCTTTAAGATGGTCACCTCCTCTCCAATCTTTGGTAACCAAATCGATACCCATCCCTTTAAAGCTCGACATGTTAAACTGGGGACAATGGTTACAGTGAACTGGAACACTATGGTCAAGTTTATTACGTCTTATATTACCAAAATGCTCAAGTATGTATTATTCATTTACTTTTGCCCTGATGAAGTCCATTGTATGCCTGGACGAAACGCGTTGGCTTTTAGATTTTTAATTAAAATCTTTTTACACCACTACTGGAACCGACTTTTGGCTTATCTCCTGTGACGGCAGGGTGTTTGGTCTGGCTGTACTAATCCGAGGGAGTGGTAACTAAGATATATGCGCATTACTTTTATACATTCTGTGAGCGCAATCTATAAAAAGGGGGCCTATATGTACCCGATTTGAATGATTTTCTGCACCATGATTTGTTTTTTTGTCTCTCCTTAGAATCCTTCCAATTTTTTCTGTTTTATCCATTATATCTGTGGCGCCATTGGGAAGAGACGCCTGGGGGAGAGAGACTTTCTAAAAAGACATTAAGTTATGTATTACTATTTTGTGTGATCACACGTTTGTGTTTTCTCAAAGAACTCTGGAGGATCTGAAAAAAAGAATTGTTGTTCTACATAAAGATGGCCTAGGCTAAGATTGCCAAGACCCTGATACGGAGCTGCAGCACGGTGGCCAAGACCATGCAGTGGGTTAACAGGACAGGTTCCACTCAGAACAGGCCTCGCCATGGTCGACCAAAGAAGTTGAGTGCACATGCCCAGCATCATATCCAGAGGTTGTCTTTGGGAAATAGACGTGTGAGTGCTGCCAGCATTGCTGCAGAGGTTGAAGGGGTGGGGAGTCAGCCTGCCAGTGCTCAGACCATACCCCCCTTCCACTGCATCAAATTGCTCTGCATGGTGGTCGTCCCAAAAGGAAGCCTCTTCTAAAAGATGCACAAGAAAGCCCGTGAACAGTTTGCTGAAGGCAAGCCGACTAAGGACATGAATTACTGAAACCACGTCCTGTGGTCTGATAAACTTATCTGGATCAGATGGTGTCAAGCGTGTGTGGTGGCAACCGCGTGAGGAGTACAAGGACAAGTGTGTATTGCCTATAGTCAAGCATGGTGGTGAGAGTGTCATGGTGTGGGGCTACAGGGGAGCTGACGGCACTGGGGAGCTACAGTTCATTGAGGGAACCATGAATACCAACATGTACTGTGTTATACTGAAGCAGAGCAACATGATAACGACCCTGAACACGCCTCGAAGACGACCACTGCCTTGCTAAAGAAGCTGAGGGCAAAGGTGATGAACTGGCCAAGCATGTCTCTAGACCTAAATCCTATTGAGCATCCTCGGGGCTTCCTCAAATGGAAGGTGGAGGAGCGCAATGTCTCTAACATCCACCAGCTCCGGGATGTCTTCATGAAGGAAAAGGACTCCAGTGGCAACCTGTGAAGCTCTGGTGAACTCCATGCCCAAGAGGGTTAAGGCAGTGCTGGAAAATAATGCTGGCCGCACAAAATATTGACACTTTGGGCCCAATTTGGACATTTTCACTTCGGGGTGTAGTCACTTTTGTTGCCAGCGGTTTAGACATTAATGACTGTGTTGAGTTATTTTGAGGGGACAGAAAATTTACACTGTTATGCAAGCTGTGCACTCACTACGTTACATTGTAACAGTGTCACATGAAAAGATAAAAATATTTACATAACTGAGGGGTGTACTCACTTCTGGCAGATACTGTATCTTTCTGCTGTAACTGTACTGGGTCGAGTAGCTTTTGAAGGAACCTATGTATTGATCAGCCTTATTGTATCTCATGTTAACTTCCTTTTAAACGGTGTTCGCTAGACTAAATCAAGGCTCTCCATTGTAATGTGGCAAAAGCAGTCAATTTCCTAGCTAAAATATTACAAGGTCGGTAGGTCAGATAACCTTTTCTCCTGAAGAATATAGAAAACCCTGCAGGATATGGAGACGCATGGACATGCAGTCGACTAAAAGCAGAATGCATCTGAGATTTTTTGCCAAGGTCCATAGGAAACTCGGGAAGAATCCTTATCAATACACCCCTCATTTTAGACATTATGTGTCCATACTAGTAATCCACAGTGAACCCTGCCATAGAACACCATAAACGTATAGGAGTCCCTCCTATCCCTCTAAATTTGAACACCATGGATGCATGCAGACCCTGTCTGAGGACCATCCCATGGTTCAAATTTTTTTTACAGACATTGAACCAAGATCCCTACGCGTACTTAGCTCTCTTTTCAGTCCAGTTACTCAATGTCATTTATCTTTCCATTTTCTCTTTCTTCGTCTGGTTTGCTGGGGGTTCTTGGCATATATGAGCAGGGCTTAGATTCTTTATCACTAAGGCTGGGATCAGACTAATGCATTTTTAACGTGTGTTTAGGCGCACTTAATCACGGCCGCAGTAGCAGCAAATGATGGGCAATGATGGCCAATATACGAAGTACGGCCTCACAAAAGTCCGGCCACGAAACGCAAGTGGAAAATGAACGCATTTTTGCGAGAACGCAGAACCGCTAGTACTGACGTACAGAGTGCCCTGCGGCGGAATAGCGGCGTGTATGCGTGATTAGGAGACATCAGACGCTGCTAATGTCCAGCCTAGATAACGTCCAGACGCAAAAAGTGTTTTATTGACGATCTGTAAAAAAAAAAAAAAAAAAAAAAAAATCACGCACGAAAATGCGAGTCGTCTGACCGTTTTCGCGCATTCCGTGAAAAAAAATACATCAATGCGTTCGGACGCACTTTTTGACTTTCGCTGCGAATAATGCGTTCATTTGACCCTAGCCTGAAATCCCACAAATTGGGATGATCCTCCGTTTCCCTCAGGACCACTATAGGCTTTCAACATCACAAGGCGTTTGGGGATATTGATAGACAGAAAACTGTCGGAATGAGATTGAAAATAGAAGGCATACATTACCACAAATATTAAGATTTAAATAATATTTGTAACCATGCCCGTCCTAGAACAAGAAACCCAATGCAGAGAACAAAACATACGGATCACAGATCTAAACTACAAAAATGCAATGTTAGAATAAATATTAAACCTGGAACTGTATGACTCGATGTCTGATTTAACGATTTTAAAAAAAAAATCCACAAGATTTAGCTTCGGTTGCGAGTTCATGGTTTTCCCTACAGAGCAAATCCACATGTATTTTACATTAACATCTCGTCAGACTTGTATCCATGTTAACGTATGACAAAATTGCAGTCAATAAATGGAGGTGGCGAGTGATGGGCGACTTTGCACACAAGGGTCTGTACGGAAAATTTTTAAATCGTAAGTTCAATTAAATGGAACCATATGATTGTAAGATACTGGAGTAGGAGGAACTACAATGAAAAATGGATCAGGATCCCGGCCAGATCACCTCTCCAGTAAGTGTCCTTGGGCAGGACACCTTATGGTACATACTTGTCTACCAAACAATATCTGCTGTGGAGTCCAGTGGTAACAACTCTACCCGTCGACCGTGGAGAAGAAAGTTAATATCCCATTCAGCACATCCCTCCAATACATTTGTGGAGAAGCGAGTCTCGACTTTACGAGAAGCGGGTTGAACCTAACCAACAGGTCGTTGATCTACAATAATGGAAAGATGACCCGCTCCCACTCAGAAGACACCACCACTGAGTGTCCTTGGGCAAGACACCTAAAGATATGGTTGCACCTACCTCACAAAATACTTGTGCATCTCACAGATTGCAAGTTCCCTTGAGAACAGGATCCCCCTGAATCAGACCGTATCATCCATGTGTGGTATTCCAATGTATCAACCCCTTGTGAAAGCTGATCTTGTAAAGCTCGTTAATACCAGAGTCCCAGACATGAGGATTTATGATCTCGCAAACGAGAAAAGAACTAAAACACTAAATAGGATAGACTTTTTATTTTTTAAAAACACAAATTATATCCTAGACAAAACGAAGGACAACGTATAGTAAATAACCCCCAATGCACTTTTAGACAGATCTGATCAGGTCTGGCTAAGGCTGGTGTAAGACGAGCGTAGTGTTCATGTCCGTGATGGCGCCTAAAAAGTACGTCTGTGATAGCATGAAAGAAAGCCCAGCGGAGCCCGACACACAAAGTATGTCCGGACTGAACTGCGAACGCACAACGGCCGCGGCCCACGGACGCAAGAACATACAACCCCTAGAACGGCCGCACAAAGTGCGCTGTGTCCGCAACATTTGCATAGCTTTGTGTGTGAGTGATGGAACGTGCAGGGACGTGCGGTCAGGGGCGGCAGGTGAGGCAGAGCCTCACCTGCCATTAAGGGCAGCTGCAGTCAAACTCACCTGCTCCTCATTCCCCTGCCGTCAGCTCCATCCGTCCTCTGTGTGCGCCACACATTCCTTTTTTTTCCCCCCTTCAACAGCCTGAGCCTACGCAAATCAAGTATGCTGCCAAGAACAGTGCAGTGTGGCGCGTCTGATCAATGAACAGACATCCGAGCACTGCCCACTTCCTGAACATTGCTCTCCCAGTACCTCAGAGGCACTGGGAGAGCAATGAAATAGCTTGGACCAATAGGAAAGCGCTATTGGCCCAAGTCATTCAAAAAACTCCTGCATGGGAGGCAGGCCTCCCATACATTGATTGGCGCAGGACAGTCATGTGTCCTGTCTCGCACAATCAGTGGGTGCAGGGCTGTGCTTGAGGTGTGGCCTCAGTGTCACACTAGGCTGCCTGAGGTTGACAGAGATCCTGGGGAGCACCGACAGCAGCCAGACCCTGGGGAGCACTGAACCTGAACCTACGTAACCTGTGTATATCTGGCTCTGATACTAGCCAGTGCCTCACCAAGCACTGACCTCACCGCACGTCACTGGGAACGTGGTCAGACGGACTGCATTTATATGTCCAGCATTTTTCACGGACAAAATGGTTTTGCTTTTTAATTTATTTTCCCCGCTACATCCGTCAAAATATACGTCCGTGAATAAATGACTGTGTGGCCACTACTGCGCCTTCCGTACTAACGTACGTCCGTACTGCACGGACGTACAGACCGTAGAAATCATGTTAGTCTGACCCTAGCCTAATACCCAGTGTGCTGGCATTTGCTAGCAATTATATTGTAATTCTAGATTATCAGATGTTGCTATGCAAAGGCAAAATAGCCACACATGATCTAAAAATGGTGTTAAAATAAAAAAAATAAATTTAAAAAGAAGGTTTGTATGAATTAAAAAAAAAAAAAAAAAAGTACAAAATACAGATAAGTAGGGTCAGCTGATCTTGTGCAAATGGACATGCAAGGTCCCATTTCAGGTTTCCCCATCAGTCTATCTAAAGAAATAGTAAAATTGATTTGGCCTGAAGCCTGGATGTTTCCTGGGGAAGAAAAAAAAAAAAAGGAATAAATATCCACAACCTCCTCCTCCTCCTTTTGGAGTGTATACTGAAAAAAGAGCGATGTAATCCGGTGAATAGTTATAACCATTTAGGGTTAGGCTTGAAAAGACTAACTCAGGCAAAATAAATAAAGTTTCACATCATGCAAAAGTTGAAGAACTAAAATGCCAATTCTGGATCAAATCACGCGCTTCATTAAAAGCTCACTGAAAAGGGCTCAGCGGGAGCCAAAACGCCAGACATTTTAAAATATGAAATAAAAGATTATTTGCTTTTAACTAAAAGTCCTTGAGCGTGTTCACATTACACAAAAAGTTACGAAATTTCTAAAATAAATTCAGGTGTATTTTTCCCCTCGATCAATGAACAGACTATTCTTTTGTATCATAACTGAATAACCTAGAAGTTGACTTAAAATGAATATTCAAACAGTGTCTGTGCCTTGTATTTGTAATTGTATCTTGACTATATTCCATCAGGACCTATTTTATCAACTAATGCAGCTTCTTTTGGTTCTTTTCCGCAGCCGTCTCCCTTCCTCCGTATATCTGTGATCTGATTTCCATTCCCCTCCTCAAAAATCGTGACACAAATGGCAGAAACTCCCACCCATTGCTGTAAAGCAGGATCCTGAATAACTACATGAAGGCAGGAGCAAGTATTCTCATTTGCCAATCATGGTTATTTCACTAGACCTCTTCCCCGGATCTTGTTTTTACTATAGCTTTCCTGAGAAGTCAATGGAGACTGCCACTGTATAAACCACCAAAGGAAAATTCACCCGTTTTTTCCAAACGCAGATGAAACGATGTTCTGTTAATAGTTTAACCATTACTTTTCTATGGTGTGATTTCGCTGCCGCCGAAGATCATGGAACTACACTATTTCACTGTCAATTTGCCAGTATTTGGGGAATTAACAGTTTAGTGAATAGAGGAACTGCCACAAATTGCACCGTATGGTGAAATTCATGGTTCGGTGCAATTCGGTGGCAAGTTCAGCACTTTGATGGATTTCCCGAGTATGGCTCGGGGTTAAATTTCACTGCTGAAAGCGGTAACCACGAGCCACACTCTGGCTGGATACATACCTGTACCTGCGCTCCCTCGCTGACCTCCGCAATCGCATTCTCCTCTGGCGATTGCGGCGTCCTGTTCCCTTCTCGCGAGAAAAGAACCAAGAAGTAGGACGCCGTGATCGTCCAGATGTGACAGCGGTGAAAGCGAGGTAGCGCAGGTACAGGTATGTATCCAGCCCCTAGTGTGGCTCAGGGTTACCGCTTTCAGCATTTTAAGTTAACCCCAACCCACACTCGAATACCGCCAGGGGGCCAAATAAATTGTACCGATTCTGACATATAAAATATGTCGGAATCGGTACGCCAGAGAGGTTAATGTGAGCGTGCATACAGAACACAGAAGTCACTGTAAAGGAGAAATATAGATTATACATACACAATTTAAAAGTGGGCCTAGCAACTAAACCACTAAGGCTGGGGTCAGAAGAGCGCACTATGTGCGCCCGTACTGATGTACCTCCTGGCATCAGTCACAGCGTTGTGACGCTTAGACAGGGCCGGCCACACACACAATAGTGCGCGCACAAACTGCACGTGCTACAGCGGACGTTCTGAAAGCCTCCCCATCGAAGCACTACAATGTGCGTTCGATGGGGTTGCAAAGCGCGATCCTCCAGGATCGAGCCTTGCAGCACTGAGTGCACTAAGTGGGTGTCAGAGTGGAAGGTACATCCACTCTCACGGATGTTCCTTCTGCTCTGCAAAACACTCGTCTGACTCCAGCCTTAAAGGAGATTTTCAGAGCACCTTATAGTTAGTGGGGAAAAAAAAAAAAATGAAAAGGCGTAACGCTACATAATGCACTGTAAGGGTGCCATGTAAATCTTCAGACTTCCTCTTAAAAAGAATAATAATTGGATATTCCTCAGTCTCTGTAATGTATATAGTTACCTTTTCTTGGTCTATTTTATCCATCAGTTGACGTTGGAGGCACTTGCCGAGATACACAAGTGTATCAACATGGCTAACCAATATGGCCAGTATCGCTCCCAATAATCTTACAGGAACACCATAGCATTATTCAGAAAGCACCAGCTTTGTAAATTGACGAAAAGTCATCAGAATTGCAAGTAAAATCCAAAGAGCAAAAAGATAAACTTCAGTGGGGTTTCTCTTGCTCTTTGGATTTCAGTTTTATAGAATGTTGGCACCTAGAGAATAACCCATCACAATAAAAATACGATTATTAAAAGGGATACTCTTGAAAAATAGAAATGACTTTTTACTGCCCTTAAATAACTGGAACATGCTGGAAGGAAGTTTTTATTCTATGTGAATTTACTCCCCTTTTGTCCATTGCCGCACTGAGCTTTTTTTGCTCAGGGACCCTTGAACTCAGAAGCTTTGCTCTGCAATTTGAGCTCCCACGAAACCCACGTAGCATAGGAACTGCAAATTGTGCAGTGCTACAGGACATGCAGTTTCCATACGAAAGTTCTAGAGCGCATGCGCAGAATGAAGGATTGGAGCTGCAAGCATGTGCAGATCTGATCCATCAGCTGCCTTTCTGAGGCCTCTTGCTACAGTGGGTGGTCTCAGAGGGTGACAGCGACACCTCATTGCTCCATCTTCCGTGGCCATCCAATTACAAGAAGCAGTTGGATGCCAGGTTGATGATGAGGATTAGTGTCTGTAAATAATCAGATGCCGCTCAATGCAGAAGCATTGCAAGTTTGTTGGTTAAATGTTCATTTCAACCTGCCAATTCCTTCTGAAATAGGAGTTGCCATAGGTTTTGGTCCCTGGGGATCCACAGGCCTATATAGGAAGAGCTTTAAAATTCTCAATAATGGATTTTTTATTAAACCGACAATCTAAATAAGGATATAAAACCTGGGCTACCTTATTTTTTAAATATAATAAGTCATTAATTGGCTATGTGCACTAATCAATACTTGTCTTACACGGTCTATATAGTAAGACTAATTAAACCATTTATGAATTAGGAGGTATAGATATTACAGAGCGATCACATTTTTTTCTTTAGACGATAGTTCAGACATTTAATTTCCAGTAAAATATTCAGGAATATTTGTCTGTTACCACAATGACCATGTTCTGCTAGAAAGTAAAAGGTGCACGGATCGTAAATTTCTAGATGTTAAATTCCAATAGCGGCTTGGAATACGGCCGCACTGTTCAGATGCCCCAGGCTTACTTTGTCCTTGAAACTGGAGGCTCAGAAAGCAAGATCATTTTATATACCTTGGCTTCTAGAGATATATACTTCTAATATATGATTATCATCATCATCATCTCAGGGATATGCTAGTAGTGCTCAACTGTAGCCGAAATATAGTCTACCTCCTAGCAGCTATAGTGCTACATAGGGGAAAATACACAAGGGGGGGGGGCGGAGAAATAGGAAAAAAAAAAAAAAAAAAAGTACAGGGGGGGGGGGGGCTATTAGTTGAATGGAGTGAAATTACACAAACGTTTGTAGTAGAACACCTTCCCTCGGTGGACAAAAGCTTTTGGGCCCGCGGAAGGGGCTCGGCCCCAAAATGTATCTTTTTTTCTCCCCAGTAAACTATAGGTCACGCAAAAGTACCTTTTCTACAGCAGCGCTGTTAGTTTCTCTCCCCCCCCCCCCACTGTTTACCTGACCCATTCTTGGAGGTGCACAGAGGGTCATCCTTCGACCAACTGCAGCAGCTTTTTTGACATAAGTCTAATTACTTGAGGTAAAGCGCTTGGGAACCACTGCAATAAAGTACCCCCGACAGGTCAGGTTTTCCAGATATCTGAAGCACAGGTGATATGATTTGCTGCTCAGGGATTGCAGGATTCAGTCTGCATTTCCCCAGGGTGATCTTTAAAAACTGGCCTGATAGGGTTACTTGAGGACTACGGTTGGGAACCACTGCTTTAGTGGTTGAACTCCACTTTCCACTCTGCAACCAGAAAAATAACAAGCAATCAGATCTTCCTCACTCTCACAGACTGAACTCCATTTCCACTCTGCTGTCCCACCCATGCCTGGTCCTAAATTTTTTAGCTCTCCTTTCCACAGATAACCATGAGTAAATTGAGAGGGACCTACACTATTTTTGCAGAGGGAACTCCGTTCCCATTGTTCCCACACACAATATAAAGCTTGTATTCAGGTGTTCAAGTATAGATTTCCCGCTTACGAGAAAATAAATATAGGATTTATGATTTACAGTTGTGTTCAAAATTATTCAACCCCCACTGAAATTGAGTGTTTTGGCCAGTTTGACATTGATTTTGATCATTCAGTCATCTTGCTTACAATTAAATCAAAGAGGCACGTGTAGGTCAGACAAATATAACATAACATTTATAATGAAATAACCACAAATGTCTTTTCTGTGCTCACATCATTATCAGTTTTATTCAACCCCCAAGTGACATTCAATCTTAGTACAACATCCTTTTACAGTTAGAACAGCTTTTAAACGTGAAGCATAGCTTGACACAAGTGTCTTGCAGCGATCTACGGGTATCTTCGCCCATTCGTCATGGGCAAAAGCCTCCAGTTCAGTCACATTCTTAGGCTTGCGCACTGCAATTGCTTTCTTTAAGTCCCACCAGAGGTTCTCAATCGGATTTAAGTCAGGTGACTGCGATGGCCACTCCAAAATGTTCCAGCCTTTAATCTGCAACCATGCTCTAGTGGACTTGTAGGTATGCTTGGGATCATTGTCCTGTTGAAAGGTCCAACGTCTCCCAAGCCTCAGGTTTGTGACGGACTGCATCACATTGTCATCCAATATCTCCTCGTACTGAAGAGAATTCATGGTACCTTGCACACGCTGAAGCTTCCCTGTACCTGCAGAAGCAAAACAGCCCCAAAGCATGATTGACCCCCCGCCATGCTTCACAGTAGGCAAGGTGTTCTTTTCTTCATAGGCCTTGTTCTTCCTCCTCAAAACATAGCGTTGATCCATGGGCCCAAACAGTTCTAATTTTGTTTCATCAGTCCACAGAACACTATCCCAAAACTTCTGTGGCTTGTCCACATGACTTTTGGCATACTGCAGTCGACTCTTATTCTTTGGAGACAGCAAGGGGGTGCGCCTGGGAGTTCTGGAATGGAGGCCTTCATTACGCAGTGTGCGCCGTATTGTCTGAGCTGAAACTTCAGTACCCACATCTGACAAATCTTTTCTCAGTTCCTCAGCAGTCACACGGGGACCTTTCTCCACTCTACGCTTCAGGTAGCGCACAGCAGTCGAAGTCAGCATCTTCTTTCTGCCACGACCAGGTAGCGTTTCAACAGTGCCCTTTGCCTTGAATTTGCGAATGATGCTTCCTATGGTCTCTCTTGGTATGTTTAACATCTTTGCAATCTTCTTCTAGCCATTGCCCTTCCTGTGAAGAGTAATCACCTCTTCTCTTGTCTTCCTGGACCATTCTCTTGACTTCACCATGTTTGTAACCACACCAGTAAATGTCTAGAAGGAGCTGAGTATCACAGTCATTTTAAAGCTGCCTAATTGGTGCTTATTATGCTTTATTGCTGCTCCGTGACATCCACAGGTGTTTTTGATACCTGATTGAAAACACTTGAATGAACCTCTGTTCTTCAGAGTGGTAGTCTTTAAGGGGTTGAATAATTGTGTCAATGAAGAATTCACAAAAGAAACATTTACTACTGTATTACAAAACCAATTGATGTCATTTTAGTTGCATATGGTTCTTTTAGAAGTCCTTGTAGGATTTCATTCAGAATACAATTACAAATGTACACTAAATTCCATAAAACCCTTTACAGCATTGGGGGTTGAATAATTTTGAACACAACTGTATGTATATATGGGGTTTTTAGCAAATAAAAGAAATATCAGATGAGTGTTTCCATTAAATGTGAGAGGATAGCCGAGTGACAGAAATCTAAGAGTCTCTGTGCTTTAAATATATATATTATATGATACACACACACACACACTGCTCAAACAACACAATGTAACTCCAAGTCAATCACACGTCTGTGAAATCAAACTGTCCACTTAGGTAGCAACACTGATTGACAATCAAGTCCACATGCTGTTGAGCAAATGGAATAGACAAGAGGTGGGAAGCATAGGAGTGGTTCTGCAGGTGGTGAGTGACCACTTCTCCGTTCCTATGCTTTCTGGCTGATGGTTTGGTCACTTTCGAAGGCTGGCGGTGCTGTCACTCTAGTGGTAGCATGAGACGGAGTCTACAACCCACACAAGTGCCTCAGGTAGTGCAGCTTATCCAGGATGGCACATCAATGCGAGCTGTGGCAAGGTTTGCAGTGTCTGTCAGCGTAGTGTCCAGAGCATGGAGGCGTTACCAGGAGACAGGCCAGTACATCAGGAGACGTGCAGGAGGCCGTAGGAGGGCAACAACCCAGCAGCAGGACCGCTACCTCCGCCTTTGTGCAAGGAGGGACAGGAGGAGCACTGCCAGAGCCCTGCAAAATGACCTCCAGCGGGCCACAAATGTGCATGTGGCTGCTCAAACGGTCAGAAACCGACTCCATGAGGATGGTATGAGGGCCCGACGTCCACAGGTGGGGGTTGTGCTTACAGCCCAACACCATGCAGGACGTTTGGCAGCTTTGCCACTGGCGCCCTGTGCTCTTCACAGATGAAAGCAGGTTCACACTGAGCACATGTGACAGACGTGACAGGGTCTGGAGAAGCCGTGGAGACCATTCTGCTGCCTGCAACATCCTCCAGCATGACCGGTTTGGCAGTGGGTCAGTAATGGTGTGGGGTGGCATTTCTTTAGGGGGCCCTCCATGTGCTCGCCAGAGGAAGCCTGACTGCCATTAGGTACCGAGATGAGATCCTCAGACCCCTTGTGAGACCATATGCTGGTGTGGTTGGCCCTGGGTTCCTCCTAATGCAAGACAACGCTAGACCTCATGTGGCTGGAGTGTGCCAGCAGTTCCTGCAAGACAAAAAGGCATTGATGCTATGGACTGGCCCGCCCGTTCCCCAAACCTGAATCCAATTGAGCACATCATGTCTCGCTCCATACACCAACACCACGTTGCACCACAGACTGTCCAGGAGTTGGGGGATGCTTTAGTCCAGGTGTGGGAGGAGATCCCTCAGGAGACCATCCGTCACCTCATCAGGAGCATGCCCAGACGTTGTAGGGAGATCATACAGGTACGTGGAGGCCACACACACTACAGAGCCTCATTTTGACTTGTTTGAAGGACATTACATCAAAGTTTGATCAGCCTGTAGTGATGTTTTCCACTTTAATTTTGAGTGCAACTCCAAATCCAGACCTCCATGGGTTGCTCAATTTGATTTCCATTGATAAGGTTTGTGTGATTTTGTTGTCAGCACATTCAATAAGATCTCATTCATTCAGATCTAGGAGGTCTTATTTTTGTGTTCTTTATTTTTATGAGACGAGAGATATATATTCCAAGAAAGAGCACTCCATATTATTGCCCTCCTTCTTCCATCATTTTCTGTGAGGAAAAAAAACCCCCACAATTTTAAAAAAGCCCAAAAAACCTGAGCTCCAGTGTGAGTTGATCCTGGAAATGCGGACTCAGTCAAGTTAGATTGGCGACTGTGACAGGCTTAAGCAAATTATTATCATAACTTTGAACTGAATCCCCATCATTTTACCTTAGTTTTTTTTTTTTTTTTTTTTCCCTTTCCACAGAAAATGATGGAAGAAGGTGGTCAATAATATGGAGTGCTTTTTTTTTTTGAGAAAGTATTTTACCAGGAAGGATACATTGAGATTTCTCTCGTTTTCAAGTATGTCCTGGGTGGCGAGTATGTACCGTTAGGTGTCTTGCCCAAGGACACTTACTGGAGAGGTGCTCGTCGGGATCGAACCCATGTCTCCAAAGGCTCTCTCCACGCAGAGCAGTGATGTTATCTCTACTCCACCCAGCTGGCACTTTGTATTAAATGTCTTAGATGCACCCGCTTAGGTTTTGAGGTTGAGTGCACCCTTTTGCAGTTTTGTATTATATAAAGAAAAAAAATTACCCTTGCCAATTACCCTTAGTAAGTCCAAGCTTCTGTTCCTTTTATGCAATCCCTGCTATAATTCTTTCTGGCCACCAGCTCCACATACCCCTGTCCCTTAGATTGTAAGCTCACAGGATGTCTGGCTGAGCACTTGTTTAAAGTGCTATATTAGGCTAGGGTCAGACGAACGCAGTTTTAACGTGCATTTAGCTGCACTTAAATCATGGCCGTGCTAGCAGCAAATGACGTCCAATGCCGGGCAACATACGAAGAACGGCCACACGAACGTCCGCGCGACGCAAGTGGCAAACGAACGCATTTTTTTTTTACGTCAGACGCTGCTAATGTCCGGCCAACATAACGTCCAGACGCAAAAAGTGTTTTATTGATGATCTTTTTTTTTTTTTTTTAAAATGGGACAAAAATGCGCATCTTATTACCTATATCGCGCAGTCTGTGAAAAAATACGTCCATTCGTTCGAACACACTTTTTCACGGACGACGCGAAAAATGCGTTCGTCTGACCCTAGCCTTAGGACAGTTATCCTACAGGGCTGTCTCTTCCTCATGTATCATTATTAGGTTTATGTTTGTGCGCAGTCCTTGCGCTATATAAAAAGGTCTGTAACCAAGTGCCAAAGACACTCAACTCGGGGGTTACTTTTCTGTATACTAGCAGAAAAAAAAAGATATATAAAATAAAAAGGGCAGCTACATCATGTAACTGATGTTTATTGGCAAGTGGTTACAGCCCTGTAGTATAAGGTGACCAAATTTTTAAAGTGAAATCCAGAACTTTTTTTTTTAAATGGCAAATAGCATATTTTACCTCAATTTATATATGCATTGAATTTGGGATGTGTGGTATATGGAATGTATATATGTTATTTCCTCACATTTTGCCCACAAGGAAAAAATATATATATAATATTACTGTCATGAAAAGAGTAGACTCCGTGGGTTGGTTTATAGTTGTTGATTTATTTCATAACAAGGAAGGAGAGTGTCATCTGCGCTCATTCCTATGTGTTCCATGTACAACAAAAATGAGGTTTTGTTTGTTTCAATGGCCATTGCAACGTAAGCCCACTCGCCACTTCAAGGCACCTCTTTAGAGTGGGTACCTAACAATTGTAACCAAAAGGCCGCTCTACTGAGCAGCTCCAAGCCCCTCCAGCTGCTTTTCAGCAAGGAGAGACAAAGATGGTGGGTTTTATTTATACACGCACCAAGCACTTCCCATTTGGGATCAAAAACAAAAACATGGAAAGAGGAACAGCAGCAAAACGACGGACTGGTGTTACAAGCATGATATACATAAATACAGAAAAAATGGCGTCGCGCCCATACTCACTTATTTTTGGAGCGGCGGCAACTGCCAGGAGTAACAGCCCAGTAAATGTATAAAACATAACAAGGAAGGAGAGTGTCATCTGCGCTCATTCCTATGTGTTCCATGTACAACAAAAATGAGGTTTTGTTTGTTTCAATGGCCATTGCAACGTAAGCCCACTCGCCACTTCAAGGCACCTCTTTAGAGTGGGTACCTAACAATTGTAACCAAAAGGCTTACGTTGCAATGGCCATTGAAACAAACAAAACCTCATTTTTGGGTTGATTTATTTCAGCATAACATCGGATAGCAGAGACACATACAGTACGTCCAGCTAGCATGGCATCCCAGCAGACACTGCCTGGTACCGCCCCCACCCTTCCTGTCATGTGACTCCGCTCTCACCACATCTCCCCCTTTTAACGGTAAAAACATACAAAATAAACAATGCTAACTTGGACATCGGGGTAGACTACCCTAGTCCGCAGTGACTTTGGGATTATTCTGCCCATTCTTCAAGTCGCTCCTCTAGCTAAACATTAATCCCGGTAACGTTCCGGAGGCCTCACAACTCTACCACTCGAAGTCATCTTGCAAGAACCATCACCAAGTCCTTGAGAGGGTGGCTGTGGCTCCGCTGGAAGCAGCGGTACATCATGCCCAGAAACCACCTGCAGGGTAGACCCATTCCGTAAAACCGGAGAGTCTGGCTGTTGTGTCGAGGTCTCAGCACTCAACTCCTCGGGTACCGGCTGAAGATGCCTTCTGTTGCGGCGAGCGACAGTTCCTCCTTCCATGCGGATCACGTAGGACCTGGGCTCCGGAGAACGTTCCACAACTGTAGCCGGGGTTCTCCACCTCGTCTCATCATCTAGCTTAACCGGACACTCTGCCCCGGGTATAGCACCGATAGACGACATTCTACTCGCCCACTATCGTAAAAGAACCTGTAGTTCCGCTTCGCCACCTCGTCCCTCCTCCGAATATCCTCTGGAAGGACCGGAGAAGCCGGCAGGGAAGCATCCACAGAAGGCAAAGTAGTACGAATCTGCCGTCCCAACATCAGCTGAGCAGGGCTACACCCTGTAGCCTGAACAGGAGCCGCTCTGTACGCCATCAGGGCCAAATAAGGCTCCGCCTGCCCCAAAATAAACTTAGCGGTCTGAACCGCTCGCTCCGCCATCCCATTAGCCTGCGGGTAATGCGGACTGGAAGTCGTGTGACGGAAATCGTAATCCTTCCCAAAAGAAGCAAACTCTTTAGAGGCGAACTGCATACCATTGTCACTCACCAACTCCGACGGGATACCCCACCTGGCAAACATGCTTTTCAGACGGACGATCACAGTAGCACTGGTCGCCTCACCCAGTGGCGCGAGCTCAAGGTATCTGGAGTAGTAGTCCACAACAACTAAGTATTTCCTCCCTTTTAGTTCGCACAGATCCGCAGCTATCTTCTGCCATGGACCCGCAGGTAGGGGGGTGGAAAGTAAAGGCTCACGTCTCTGTAGGTCGACGTTCTCTGCAGAAGGCACATCTCGAGATGAAATCAGCAATGTCAGCGCTAATCCCAGGCCACCACACAGCAGACGACGCCCTCTCTCTGCACTTGGAAACCCCCAAATGACCTTCATGAATCCGCCGTAGCATGTCTTGACGCAAACTTTTCGGAATAACAATGCGGTCTTGAAAAAACACTAAGCCGTCCATTTCAGTAAGGAACGCTCTCTCGGACTGGAACGCACTCAGAGACCACCACGCAGCACGACTCTCCGGCCAGCCGTCTCTTACATAGCTGATAACTTCTTGGAGGACAACATCCAGGTACGTCTCTCTCTTAAAAAAGTGTGTATACGAGTATACACTATACAGTGTGGGCGCTTGTTAATTTAAGTTAATTAAAGTGCTATGTGAATAAATAATTAATTGCTGCCTAAGTATGGTAAAAAGCACATAAAAAACAACCAAAATACGTGCCAAGATTAAGACAGAAGGATAAACAAGACCATACGGCGCATGAAACAGTGAGCAGTTGGTTAAATGAACAACTGATTAAATAGAGGTAAAATGTGAAAGGTGTCCTTTAAGGTATAAAAAGTGTCCTTTAAAATGCAAGAAATGTCCTTTAAAATACCAAACAGATGAGGTAAAAGAGTACGAAAAAAGTCCTTTTTTTTAAAAAAATTATTAAGTCAATTTGTGCAAAAAACAGTGTAAAAAAAGTGCAATGGTTTAATACTCAAGGAGTGTTGTTGATTGAAGTCAAGTGCAACAATCTTCTCTGTGGTGTAGATATCAAATCTTCTCTTTAAAGGTGTCCCTCAGAGAGAAATAAAGGCAATAATAGTGCAGATGGTCATACTGGGATGAAGTAATTTAATAAAATGAATATATCACTCACATTTATTAGAGCCTAAGGGAAATCCAGGCTCAAGGAAAATAGCTTGTGGCCAAATATAGGGTGGCACGTCCCTCCTTTCATCTATGGTGGTTACTAGATAAAGCAGAGAAGATCGGGAGACGGCACTCCCATAGCGTAACTCTGTGCAATACAAGTGGAGGATTAAATTCCAATTGGTCACACTCACCAGTTGTAGAGCCTCTCAATTCCAGGCTCAAGGAGTATCGCCTTGGGTCCTCTTAGGGTGGGAGCCCAAACCTAGCAAACTTTCGGGATCCAGGAAGACCTGCTTTCTGTATCAAATCCTGTATTATGGATTTGATACAGAAAGCAGGTCTTCCTGGATCCCGAAAGTTTGCTAGGTTTGGGCTCCCACCCTAAGAGGACCCAAGGCGATACTCCTTGAGCCTGGAATTGAGAGGCTCTACAACTGGTGAGTGTGACCAATTGGAATTTAATCCTCCACTTGTATTGCACAGAGTTACGCTATGGGAGTGCCGTCTCCCGATCTTCTCTGCTTTATCTAGTAACCACCATAGATGAAAGGAGGGACGTGCCACCCTATATTTGGCCACAAGCTATTTTCCTTGAGCCTGGATTTCCCTTAGGCTCTAATAAATGTGAGTGATATATTCATTTTATTAAATTACTTCATCCCAGTATGACCATCTGCACTATTATTGCCTTTATTTCTCTCTGAGGGACACCTTTAAAGAGAAGATTTGATATCTACACCACAGAGAAGATTGTTGCACTTGACTTCAATCAACAACACTCCTTGAGTATTAAACCATTGCACTTTTTTTACACTGTTTTTTGCACAAATTGACTTAATAATAATTTTTTTTAAAAAAAGGACTTTTTTCGTACTCTTTTACCTCATCTGTTTGGTATTTAAAGGACATTTCTTGCATTTTAAAGGACACTTTTTATACCTTAAAGGACACCTTTCACATTTTACCTCTATTTAATCAGTTGTTCATTTAACCAACTGCTCACTGTTTCATGCGCCGTATGGTCTTGTTTATCCTTACGTCTCTCTCTTAATCTGTTCCAATCTCCCCGAAGAGATGGACTTGGAGGCTAAGATCGAATCCACATACACCTTCACGTCCGACTCTGTCGACGAATCGCCCTCAGCAGCCAGCGGGAGTCTGGAGAGGGTATCTGCCACCACCAGCTGTTTCCCCAGGACATGCACAGCTCTAACATTAAACCTAAGTAGTCTCATTAAGAGTCTCTGGCATCTCAGAGGCGCCTTGTCAATATCATAAGAATTAATGAGAGGAACTAGTGGCTTGTGGTCAGTCTCCAGACTGAACTCCTCCAAACCCACCAGATAACGGTGGAAGCGTTCGCAGGCCCAGACTCCAGCCAAACACTCTTTTCAATTTGTGCATAACGTCTCTCTGCTGCTGTTAAGGTGCGAGAACAATAGGCAATAGGCTGTAGTTTACCCTCCTTCAGCTGCAGAAGGGCCGCTCCCAACCCGTAGCTACTAGCATCTGCGCTAACCACAGTCTTCTTGCAGGGGTCATAGTACCCCAACACCGGAGCGGATCCCAGCATGGACTTGACTCGTGCTAAGGCCTCCTCCTGTGGAGGTCCCCATATCCAGGCGACATCTTTCTTTACCAATTCTGTGACAGGATGTAACACCGAGGACAACTCCGGTAAAAACTTCCCCACATAATTCACAAGGCCCAGTACTTGTCTCAGTTCATTCACATCGGAAGGGCTTTTCGTTTTCTCAATAGCGAGAACCTTGCTGGCGTCTGGCTTAACCCCCTCCCCACTAATAATATGGCCAAAATAACAGTTCTGGTTTCCCAAAGTGGCACCTCCTTATTTAGCCTCAGGCCAGATTCCTTGACGGTTTGCAGCACACAAAGCAGTCGCCGGTCGTGCTCCTCCTTAGTGGACCCATACACAAGGATATCGTCCATAACTACCACAGTACCCTCATGGTCGCTCAACAGGGAACTCATCTCTCTCTGGAAGATCTCCGGGGCCGAAGATATCCCGAAGGGGAGTCTGCGGAAGCAAAACCGACCTACCGGAGTAATGAAGGTCGTCAGTTTCTGGCTCTCTGGGTCAAGGGGTATCTGCCAGAACCCACTGGAAGCGCCGAGCGTGGAAAAGAAGTTAGCCCCCGACAACTGAGGAGCAATATCTTCCAATGTCGGCATGACATATCTCTCCCTCCTAACGGCTTCGTTCAGCCGTTTCAAATCCACATAAATACGAACTTTCCCATTCTTTTTAGCGACCGGTACAATGCACGCACACCAGTCAGTAGCTTCTGTGACCGCCTCGATAACCCCCATCTTTTCCATCCGCAGAAGCTCGCACTTCACCTTCGGCAAAAGCGGAAATGGAATCCTACGAGGCGTAGTAAGGCTATAAGGGACAGCCTCAGGTTTGAGCTTTATACGGACCGGCTCACAGTTCAGCAACCCCAGGTCTCCAAACACGTCCTCAGTGACTTCGTACACTCTAGCAACAAGGCCCAGACTGCAGGCTGCTTTCCGACTCAGAAGGTTATTCACACACGATCCTCTGATCACGTACACCCACATCGATATTTTCCACTCCCGGTACACAGTCAGCAAGGAACCTGCCGATGCAATCAATGCGACCTCCCGGACTATGAACTTGAATCGTAACCTTTTCCAGCTCCAGACGTCGAGGTAGCTTTGAGAATGTCACAAAGGAAATAACTGTAATGTCTGCTCCGGTATCAATCTTAAAGGCAATTCTTTCACCCAACATCGTGAGTGTAACACGCCAATCCTCGACAGAGCCGGACTGTTCAGTCACCGATCCTATAAAGGACAGTTCCGGCGTCTCCTGATCACTGTCCAGACACATCTCTCTCAGACTCTGATTTACAAACCACCTCAAAAATGGCCGGCGCGGTTGCACTTCCTGCACCCCTTGTCTATAGCAGGGCACCGCGTCTTCATCTCGTGAGGTCGGTTACAGCGTGTGCAACGGGAACACGGTGTCCAACCGCTCCTGGGTCTGTCCGCTGCCTGCCGCTTTTAACCCTTTGTGGCTGGTGTATTTCTTCCACCCTGTTTTCTGACCTTATGTCTGCACTTTGTTTCTTCACCAATTCACTCTGACGTGCAATCCGTATCGCCTCATCCAGTGTCAGCTTAGACTCCAGCTGCAACTTAAGTGAAACTTTCGAGTCTGCAATTCCGATAACCAGTCTGTCTCTGATCTGCTCCTCCTTAGCAGCGCCGAACTCACAGAACTCTGCCAACTGATAAAGGCTGCGCACAAATGATTCCACAGATTCTCCCTCACACTGGGCGCGCTTGTGAAAGCAGGCTCTCTCGTGAATCACATTTCTTCTGGGCACAAAATGGGCGCTGAGCTTATCCACGACTTTATCAAAGTCCATCTCTTCCCCATCGCTGAACTGAAAAGTAACGTAAATCGGCTCCACGTCTCTCCCCATAGCGTATAAAAGGGAATTAACCTGCACCTCACCAGGCTCCTTATCCAGCTTCGAAGCGATCCTGAAGTGTGCAAACCTTTGGCGCCAAGCAGGCCATGCAGCAGGCCGAGAGAAATCGAAGGGTTCCGGAGGAGAGAACTTAGACATCTTCACCGATCAAAATGGATACGCAGGGAAACACTTGACACCATGTCATGAAAAGAGTAGACTCCGTGGGTTGGTTTATAGTTGTTGATTTATTCAGCATAACATCGGATAGCAGAGACACATACAGTACGTCCAGCTAGCATGGCATCCCAGCAGACACTGCCTGGTACCGCCCCCACCCTTCCTGTCAGGTGACTCCGCTCTCACCACATTTATATTTTAATTCATAGAATTTTTTTGGAATATGACGACCAAATGTTGAGAAGATAGAGGAAAAGGTTTCAATGCGTATTTTATTATTACCTAAGAATTCTGGTTCAACAACGTAAAATTACAATTCAGAACAATAAGATATTGCATAACAGTAACAACACATAGCATACCTTATTTAACCACTTGGCCGCTAAGGACGCGCTCAGCCAAGTGCACCTCCCGTGCTATGGACGCGCTCAGCGCGTCCGAGCACAGAAGGCAGCAATAAGCCGGGACTCCGGCTGATTGCCAGCCCCCCTGTTGCGGGCTGACATCTTGCATGTCAGCCCGGCACTCCAGGAGGGGGGGGGGGGGAAGAGATAGGCGCCCCCCCCCCCCCGTGAGTGAGGAGGTGCCTGAAAGGGAAGGGGGGGGTCTCTCCCTCCCGATTGCCGTGGTCCAGCGGCTAAAGGCAGGCATGGTTTGGAAGGGCACAGCCTGCCCTTCCAAACTGTACCTGGCTTTAACCCCTTGGGTGTCGGATCACGATTCGGCGCCGAATCGTGATTCTCTCCTGGAGCTGGCCGACATCTTAGATGCCGGCCAAGCTTCCGGGAACTCCCCCTGACGACTGGCATCATCGTGCATAGCACGATGACGTCAGTCCTGGAGTTAACCCCTAGTTGCCACCAATGGTGGAGATAGTGGGTTCATTGGAACCCACTATCTCCCGATCCATGGCAGCTAGGAGTTAATGTTCGGCATGGCCTTTCCAACGATACCAAACATGACCATATATAGAATGTTAATAAAAAAAAAAAAATTAAAAAATAAAGTTTTTTTTGTTTTGTTAATACAGCAATATTGTTCCCATTTCAATTATAATGTGGACAATGATGCTGCACTATTTTTGTATGGGGTGCGTTTTTTTTGGGGGGGGGGTTTAACAAAGGAATCCCCCCCCCTCCAAAAAAAAAAAAAAAAAGAAAGTAACGAGACCCCATTTCTAATTTTTTTAACAAGTGCAACCCATAGAAAATATAACCGCAAATGCTTGAATGTTAAAATGTGAAAAAAAAAAAAACACTTTACACATTGTAAATTTTTGAAAATTCGAATTTTATTGCATTTTTTATTATACTATACAGACAGGATATGACGAATACATATAATAAATGATATATTATGAATCTGCCGGAAAGAACGATATATATGATGTCTGGGTCATAATAAAATAAGGCTTCAAAACACGCTTAAACATGAGTGAAACCAGTAAAAATTAGCTCAGCACACAGGCGTGAAATGCCTCAGCAGTGAAAGGGTTAATGCATAACATAATTTATTATTTTTTAAAAAGAAAAAAAAGTACCTATCTTTCAGAAACTAGCAGCAGATTCTCCCTCGCTTAACTGGAAATTTAAAATTTGGGATTATTGGAAGGACAGCTGACTCCCCTGTAGTATTTTAATGGACAGTTGGACCAATGGTCCAAACTAGCTCAAATTAGGGGGGGTGTGCGCAATTGCTCCCCAGTAGCGACGCCAATGGGATACAGCGTGTGGCGGTTACTTTTTAAATCTGCACGCTGAATGCAGCTTCTGACAGGCTGCGCTATTAGCCTAGCGGGAGCTACGCAAAATGCGGAGCCTGCTTCCCCGCTACACTAATAGTGTATCTTCTCAGAAACTGCATATACAGCACGCGCCAGTTTAAAATGTAACTGGCACAAGTTGTATGCAGCTTCTGACAGCGTGTGAGATGGGAGGCTACGCTCAGTGGATCCAGGGATCAGGAGAGTAAAGAAAAAAAAAAAGTTCCGGGGACTGTCACCGGAAATCAGGGACATGAGTGACCCTCCTGTTGTTACAAAGAAAAACTCACTGCCACCTATCTCTCTGCGAGCAAATGGAACGCTCATTAGCCCAACGCCTCAAGCTCGCTGCCTTGGTGTCACTTTGGATATGGGGAGAGAACGTTAGGACAGAATCTAGACAGTGACCAAATCCTGTTACTATCAAATCAAGAACAATCACCTGCGTTCGCCCCTTTTTGATGTAAGATACCGCAAAGGTACCGGTTCATGCGCTTGTCATTTTGCAGCTTGATTACTGCATTTCGCTCCTTATTGTTGTCCTCCCCAATGCCTGTATTGCCCCTTTGCAATCTCTAATGAATGCAGGCGCCAGGCTTATTTTTTTTTCATTAGACGCACCTCGTGTACCTCCCCACTCTGCCGGTCCCTCCATTGGCTTCCTGTACGTTCCAGGATACAGTTTAAAATACTGACGCTCAAATCGCTTAATAACTCAACCACCCTTACATGTCTTTCTTACTACACAAGCACCGGTCCTGTGGAATGACTTTCCTCACCCTATCAAACTCTCCCCTAATCTTTAGGCCTTCAAGAAATCCCTCAAAACCCATCTCTTCAGATTAGCGCAACTCACTGACGCAACTCATCCCTCTGCTCACACTTGATTGAAGCCGCTTCTATGGACCCACCATTCCCAAACCGCTGGTACTAATGATCCTGCCGTCCGATAAAACTAGTCTTCCTCAACCCCAATCCCTCTAGACTGTAAACTCCTATGAGCAGGGCCCTCTACACCTAGAGTTCCATCCTATGTCCATTTATCTGTAGCTTGTTCACTTTTGGTTATTGTAAAGCGCTGCAGAAACTGTTGGCGCTATATAAAATGATAATTGTAATACGGTAGTAAACAACCGAGTAACATATTAATGGCATTCCTATATTAAAAGTATATGCAGCGGTCCTATGATACTGTGCAAGAAAGATCATGCAATTTGGATAAAACAAGGTGGTGCACAACGTGAACTCTAGGCTGGACCAGATTCCAAGTGGGTGCCCTGGCATAGGGTCTCCAGAGACTATGGCTCGGGTTTCAAAGAGGCTGCCACAATCGCAGCAATTACAACCAATGGTGGGTTTCACTGAGGGAGCAGAGTGTCTATACTTCCCTTTCTACATATTATGGCAATTTGTGTATGGCCCAACAGGAAGCTCGGAAGTAGATAGAGGATTATCTACCAGATGTGCGGGTTTCTGCCACCCCATACTTTCTGCTATAAAAAATTTAAGAAAATAAAAATATTCTACAGTCACAAAAAGGTTTATAACCGTCATTAGTTTTCCAAATATGTAAAAAAAAATTAAAAAAAACTAATAATAGCGATCAAATGTAAACCAGGAGATTTCCCCCTTGCTAATGCTATGCTCTCCTGGGCAATGTCAAGCACAGCTTCTATGATGTACACACTTTACAGCCTCTTATACATTTTTGTGGGATATTGTGCAATCGTGAAGGGGTTGAGAGTTAGACACCAAGTTAGATTTTAACCAGCAATCAAGAGATGGTTCCCCCCCCCCTCCAGATAACCAAACACAAACATGGCCCAAGATCTCCTGCGAGTCCCTGGATAGCTTTAGCTAATGGAAAGTCAAAATACCATCAGGGAAAGTCATCACTGCCAGACTGCTTTCGTTTCCACCTGAGAAATTACCTCATGACAGGAGGTTTTTGGCGTATGGTAACTAGATTTAAATGAAGAAGAGAAGCAAAAAGATGGTTAATGCAACAACCACACAGTTTGTTCAGACCTATGGGAGCCAATTCCAAACCGTGAGGACTCTAATAATTTTATTGACCATGAAAGAAAGGCAGAGTAACCTCTACTAACCAGCAATCCTGTCAGAGTGCATTAAACGCTATTGGTGATATGCACCATGGTTCACTGCTGCTGTTGTGGTTGCTGCAATGGTGAAAAACTTTGAATTCTTCTCTCAGGGTTACCAAACAACAGCAGAAGTGTCACTGCTGTGCTGAATCTTCTCCTGCAATGATATCGGACGGTAGTTGGATACCAAAGTACTAGGGATGCACCGATACCGATGCTGGTATCGGTATCGGGGCCGATATTGCCGTTTGCATGAGTACTTGTTACTCGTGCAAATGGCCAGATACATCCCGCCGATACCGGAAGCCAGCGCTGGGCCGGCTTGCCGGTATCCGCTGGGCTGGGGAAGCTGGCCGCGTGCATGAAAAGCACGCGGCCAGCGTTCCCTTCCGGCGCGCCACACTCACCCATCCTGAAGGTCCGGTCGCTTGGCAGTGATGCGTTCCCGCGGCCACTGGGCGCTCCTGTGACGCTGCCTCTCGGCTGGAGGCAGCGTCACAGATGCGTCCGGCGGCCACGTGATCGCATCACTGCCAACAAGCGACCGGACCTTCAGGATGTGCGAGTATCGCGCGCGCCGGAGGGGAACGCTGGCCGCGTGCTTTTCATGCATGCGGCCAGCTTCCCCAGCATTCGAGCAAATCCATGAGACCTGGGGGCAAAGCCATGAGACCTGGGGCATAATCCATGAGTGCTGGGGGCAAATCCTATGTGAGCTGGGGGCAAATCTCAAATGTTTATACGAGTTCTGTTCTTATTGGAAAGCGTCACATGACATTAAATAAAAGTATCGGTACTCGTATCGGTGAGTACTTTTAAAAAGTATCGGTACTCGGCCTTAAAAAGTGGTATCGGTGCATCCCTACAAAGTACTGTCGCCACATTTATGGATAGGTACCACTCTCGCAGTCTTCCAGAGTTTGGGTATGTATCCAGTCGTCAGTGATTCATTGATTAGTGCTGCGACAGGATTTGCAATTGCCGGCGCACTAATTTTCAGCAGCATTGCTGGTATTTGATCAGGTCCAGACTGGTATTTAATTTTTTGGTTACGGAGAAGTTTAGTAACGACACTGACAGGTACTGGTCTAAATCTGAATTCCTTTCTGATACAGGGTCTTTGCACAGTTGGAGGGGCCTGACCTGCGTGCGGCCTGATTGCGTGTCATTTCCTAGCTTACCAATCAGGGTGGTGGCGCATCCAACAAAATAATTATTTTTTTGACAAAAGGATTTTAACAGGAAGGATACATTGAGATTTCTCTCGTTTTCAAGTATGTCCTGGGTGGCGAGTATGTACCATTAGGTGTCTTGCCCAAGGACACTTACTGGAGAGGTTGCTCGCTGGGATCGAACCCATGACTCCACAGGTTCTCTCCATGCAGAGCAGTGATGTTACCTCTACTCCACCCAGCTGGTACATTAGAATGCATTTGCTACATCTAGGGGGGTGTTGCAGGGTTTGGTTGTATGTTACTTATGGTTTTCCAAAAGTTTCTAGGGTTTGATATGTAAATAGTGGGCTTTGGCCATATATTGTTTGTTTTGTGCATGCATTCACAGTGATCAGTACTCTTGAAATTTGACTACAGCGAATCTCTAAGCCGGTACATTTGAGTAAAATCAGCTGTAACCCAGGGGAGATGGGCCCCTTTCACTCGCACTTTACACATCGGGGCATGGGAATTCCAGACTTGCAGGAGCTCAGACTGAAAGGATTCAATTGCACAGTCCAGGTCTGGGATTAGGTTTAGTCTGTACCATGGGAGCTGTTTGAGATCATTTAGGAAGGATTGTAGATTAAATTTCTTGAAGGATCTGGGGATTATTACTTTTGAGGGAGATTTTGTGGCCTTTATTTTGTGCACACAGTACACTAGACAGTGGTCAATGAAACAATCAGCAAGGTATGGTTAGGGCTTTTCATATTAATGCGAGTGGGGAGGAGATTGAGTTAGCTGCAAAGTCTTAAACAGTGAGCCATGTTTATTGTTTTTAGGATTTAGCCAATCTGTATTAAAATCGCTGAGGACCAGCAGTTCACTTTTTTGATTTTGTGCAAGTTATTAAGGGTTTGGAGTTATGTCAGAGAGGGAGTGCACTGGAGAGCTCGGTGGGCGATTGATTTACTGAATGGGATCTCAATTATACCAGAGAAGAAATCAAAAGGTGGCAGGGGAGCTAGAATTCTGTAAGGGGGTGAACTTAGGGACTCAACATAAACAATTCCCCCCTCCTCTCTAGAACATGAATACCCCTGTATTGATATGGAAGAGTCTGGTACTTTTGGGGTTAGCCATGATTATGTGAGCACAATGATTTTGGGTTTGTAATAGCAACACCAAGCTTGCAGCTCATCCAGTTTAGGGAGTAAGCTGCGAATGCTGCAGTGCACAAATGAGAGGCCTTTTTTAGTGGGGAGACTAAAGGTTGTGTCAGCTATTGGACCAGGGTTAGTTTCCACATCGTTTGCCAGGGAAGGTAGCAGGATAAATAGGAATTTGGACATAACTCAGGTTAAAGTATTCTTTAACTGAAATGCTTGGGACCCGTATGGTTTTAAATTTAGGGCACTCTCACCGAATAAAAAAAAAAAAAAAAAACACACTACAATTAAAAATGACATTCTCATGTTCGATTGTACCCTAAATATATATCCCTACCCACTACCGGACTGCTTCATGATTCTCTGTATAGTTTTTGAAAAGGCTCAAATAATTATATTTAAATATTTCCCCCCCCCCCTCATCATTGAATAGAGCACAAGAAACCCCCTATCCCAGTTGTAAGCCAGGAAGGAGTCTGTCTGCCCCTGAGGAATAAAAAACACACACACACACACCTCTGCATTAGACAGAAAATACATAATTTAAATTACTAAAATGCTTATTTTACTAGATTGGATTCTTTTGTTACTTAGTAAACTAATGTCAGTAATCCGTACGTACTAAAACATTGACTCACATGCCCTCCTTGACAACCTCAAAAGCAAGCAGACCTTGTATGACCTTTGATCGCATTGTATCGAATCATGCTCAAACAAATAATGCTACATAAGCCAGAGTCCAGAAATAGCATAGAACAAGACTTTGCATGAAAAAAACAGCGAGTCAATATGACTGTAAAGAAAGGAGGGGGGGGCCCTCCCTCATACACTGAGGTTTTACAAACGGCAGCAAGCACAAGTTTCAAGAGGCCTCAACAATGCACATCTTCTGCCTAATAAAATCAAGAGAACTATCAATATCAGGCAAGGGAATACATAACTAGTTTTTACCCTTGGCTCCTAAAATATGTATTTGGCCGCTTTATCTTCCAACTACCTCTTAAGTTTACACAGCCCTTTTACAAAGCGTATACATAGATAAGTGCTACCATAAACTGCACCAACTACATGAAACCAACCAGGCTCTGTCTATTGATTACATCAAAGTTCCTCAAAGAAAGCAGAAAAAGTGAACAGGTGACTTCTTACCATGTGCAGCTTTATCTGACCGGCTACTGAGCAGCTGATCAGGAACTACTAGCTCCTAAAGCTTTGGATAATTCTACATAAAACGCATACACAAATGTCTCATGGCCCTTAAAATGTTTGGTTGGCTCAGATTTCCTAATAGCTCCCAAGTTATGCCATTTGTCAATCCCGGGAGTATGGGCAGTTTTAGTAACACGGTTTTGTCTTAGTCCTCTTTCGAAAGCACACAAACTTTTATATTTTTTCTTCACTTTATTGAGAAAGTAACAGCAAATATAAGGTGCCTTGTGGGTAGAAAGTGTCTCTAGTCTAGTGTATGCTTTGTTATGGGATGAAGGAGGGCAGAGAGCTTCTCCGCTGTATGCTTTGTTATGGGAGGAAGGTTGTTAGAGAGTAGGAAGAGGGTAAAATAGAATGCTACGCACAAGCCTCCAGGGAAAGAATGAAGGAAGTGAAGCTTTGCTGCACAGGAAATTGGGCTGGGCCAAACTAATTATGAGAGTTAAGAATGGATTAATCCACTCTCCCATTCAAAGTAAAATGGACAAATAAGCAATCTGGTTCCATGATGGTAACCTTGATACATACCAGACATCACAAACATATCACTATCATTTGGTCCCTTTTTGAGCCACTGAGAGGCAGAAAGCCGTTTGCGTCTCTTCACGGACATCTGAACCTAACAACCCATAAGGAGAGTGAATGGGTGACTTGAGAAATCTAAGAACCGTGAGGATTCAGAATAAGGTCCACACTTTTTGAAATAAATTGCTACTGTTGCTTCCTTGCACTGCAAACTGTCACAGAGGAACAAAACAAACTGAACAGCAGAGCCAGAGCCAGATTAAACCGCTGCAGCGCCACATCCATGCCCTAAAGTAAGCCCAGCAGAAAGAGTGATGTCAGCATCCATTGTCTACAACACAATAAAATCAAGGGATTGGGTAGTGGTACAATGGCAGGTGAGAAGAATGGGGCAGGAGAACAATGGAGCTGAGAGGAATGCGGCAGGGACACACCAAAATCTTCAACTCCAGGCCCTAGATTTTAACGCAATTACTGTTAGAAAACCATAATCCAGCACGGTTTTAGTCTTAAATCTGTCACATTAACCCCTTAGTGACCGGGCGGTTTTACACAAATCCGTCCGTTCGTGACCGCAGCTGTTTTTACGTTTCTGCGCTCTTAGTGTTTACGTCAAATTTTCCTCTTACTCGTTTATGTAACCCACACATATTTTACACTGTTTTTCTCGTCACTAAATGGACTTTATAAAGATACCATTTTTTTCATCATTTCATATAATTTACTATAAAAAATATTGTGAAATATGACACAAAAATTGAAAAAACACCACTTTTTCGAACTTTGACCCCCAAAATTTCTTATGTATCAACAACCGTCAAAATTTTTTTATTCCTTAGTAGTTTCTAAATTTAGTACTGAGTTTAGCAATACCCAATGTTTACATATTCCTCGCTTTTTTCCTTATTTTATGCAACAATAAGTGCAAGTAGCACTTTGCCATTTCCAAAGAGTTTATTTTCAAAACTAGTGATAGTGACATTGTAACACTGATATCTGTCACTAATTCCTGAATAACCCTCCACATATACATATTTTTTTAAAGTACACAAATCAAGGTATTAAACTTGGGGTATTTTGACTCTTTCCATGCAAACCATTTTACCACAAATCTATGCCAAAGTTTGAAAAAAAAAAAATTTTGGTGATTTTTTTTTTTTGAACGCAATTTAAGAATACATGTACTGTGAACTTTAAGGTTTACTGCCAAAAAGCACCCCAAAATATGTTCAGCAACATCTTCTGAGTAAATTGATACCACCCAAGTATAGGTATGTCGGGTCATTTGGGGGCTAAAAGGCCTTATTTGGGGGTGCACATTTCAGTTTTCCAACTTGGAATTTTCACATTTCGTCATCATGCCCCCATGTCCTATTTGGGACATTTTTGAAGCCGGCCAAAGTAATTTACCCCCATCAAACCATATATTTTTAGAAAGGGCACACCCTACGGTGCTTCAAAGAGTTGTATTTTAACACTTTCCATGCACTAGCTCTTTGTCAATCTTTCAGGTAGTCACTTTTTGTGTTATTTTTTCACACACATTGTACTTTAGGCATGAATTGTCAAATCCAGTTATGGGTTACTGCCAAAAAACACCCCAAAATATGTTCAGCAACATCTTCTGAGTAAATTGATACCACCCATATATAGATTTGTTCTGTTGTTTTGGGGTGCTACGCCAATCTTTGACATGTGCTTGTCAATTTTCTAATTTGACATACAGTATCTTCTTTGCTTATCTTCTTTTTAGGGACCTTTTTACATACCCCAGTTTTATGAACGTGCATATATTTGGTAAGCTAACACCCCAAAGTATTGTAAAAGGAGTGTTTTTATGCTATGGATGCATCCGTTTGCTCCAAACAAATTAGATACTGTTTGGTGGTCATTTTTCATTTTCACACCCACATCAGTTTTGGACTGTGATTTAGGAGACACTGTTGTTTTTTACTGCATGAAAACTCTCCAGGTTGTTTTCTGCAAGGTCTCCTGAGTACACCCATGCCCCCCATGCATAGGTTTGCCAGGATTTTGGGAAGGTTCAAATACAATTTTTATGACTTTGTCATTGGAGTTGAAATTGAGATTATTTCTTCAGCTAGGCCTAGCTTTGGTTTTGGGTCTACCGCATACCCCAGTTTGAATTATTGCCAGAAAATTGTTTATATTTGTTATGTTGGCACCCCAAGGTATTGCATATGGAGTGCTTTGATGCCATGGATGCAACGGTTTTAGCCCAAAACATTTGAGAAGTGTGTGGCGGTAATTTTTCAATTTTCAGATTTTTACGCCCACAGTAGTTTTGGACTGTGATTTAGCAGACACTGTTGTTTGTTACTGCATGAAAACTCTCCAGGTTGTTTTCTGCAAGATCTCCTGAGTACACCCATGCCCCCCATGCATAGGTTTGCCAGGATTTTGGGAAGGTTCAAATACAATTTTTATGACTTTGTCATTAGAGTTGAAATTGAGATTATTTCTTCAGCTAGGCCTATCTTTGGTTTTGGGTCTACCGCATACCCCAGTTTGAATTATTGCCAGAAAATTGTTTATATTTGTTATGTTGACACCCCAAGGTATTGCATATGGAGTGCTTTGATGCCATGGATGCAACGGTTTTAGCCCAAAACATTTGGCAACAAGGTGTGTGGCGGTAATTTTTCAAATTTCAGATTTTTACGCCCACAGTAGTTTTGGACTGTGATTTAGGCTAGGGTCAGACGAGCGTAGTGTTCACGTCCGTGATCGCGCCTAAAAGTACGTCCGTGATAGCATGACATAAAGTCCAATGGAGCCCGACACACGAAGTACGTCCGCACTGAACTGCGGACGCACAACGGCCGCGGCCCACGGACGCAAGGCAGGCAAGAACGTAGAACCGCTAGAACGGCCGCACAAAGTGCGCTGCGTCCGCAACGTCTGCATAGCTTTGTGTGTGAGTGATGGAACGTGGTCAGACGGACTGCATTTATACGTCCTGCATTTTTCACGGACAAAATGGTTTTGCAATTGAATTTATTGTCCCTCCTACATCTGTCAAAAATAACTTCAGTGAAAAAACGGACTGTGTGACCACTACTGCGTCTTCCGTACTGACGATGTCCGTACTGCACGGACGTACAGTCCGTAGAAATCACGCTCGTCTGACCCTAGCCTTAGCAGACACTGTTGTTTGTTACTGCATGAAAACTCTCCAGGTTGTTTTCTGCAAGATCTCCTGAGTACACCCATGCCCCCCATGCATAGGTGTGCAAAGATTTTGGCAAAATACAGCACCAATTGTAGAACATAAAAATGTACGAATAAAATGTAAAAGTCTGGTGCCTGTCAAACTGGGGATGCTCTCTAGGGGGGCACAGGCTGTTGTCACTGAAGTGCATGAAACGCAAAATGTTTTCATACCTTCTACGTGACATTGATTGGGGGTAAATGGGGGTAGAGCAGATGGGGCTACTGCTCCAGTAGGAGCGAATTGAGGGCTTCTTTATGATGCCCTCAGCATAGTAAGTGCCCAGAATTTCAGAAATTCTGGCACATCTAGCGGGGTCCATTGCTGCCTTGCCAAGTAGGAGTCTGACTTCGCAGCACAATGCTGATGGGCATACAGATTTGATTGGGCCACGATGTGGCCCAACAAATCATCCCCCATAAACACCTGCAAAAACTGTGTGGCGGTAAATCCTGCAACATCAATATTGATGCCAGGATTTGCCGTGAAAGGAGGGATATCTGGCCTCTGGCGATGAGGCACTACCCACTCCTCAGCTGGAGCTGTGCGTCTCCTGCTGGCAGGTGGTGACCCAGGATCTGCATCAGAAACATCACTAGATACATCAGCCAGCGTAGATAATGTATCTAGCGACGTCTCTGAGCAGTTAGCGGGGTCGAAATGAGGGTCTGAGTCTGACGCAGATGCCTCAGATTCTGACGCCAGGATGGCATATGCCTCCTCGGCGCTGTACACCCCCTCAGACATTATATATAATAGATTATAAAATTTTATAATTATTATATATATATATAAGCGGATTGTTGGTTCTTAGAAGAACCGTTGGGTTTCACAAGAAAATACAAATAAACACCTAAATCTCTCTAAATCCCTCTAAACCTGCCTCAATTCTTCTAAATCTCCCTAAAATCTCTCTAAATCTGCCTCAATTTTTCTAATCTCACTAAATCTACCTAAAATCTCTAACCTGTCAAATCTGATCTCTCTCTCTCGCTCACCAAAACACAAGTGAGGAGAGGGAGGGAGAATCACAGAGGTCAGAGCCAATATTTACAAAATATTGGCCTGACCTGACAAATTAGAAATTTTATTTTGATTTTTTCTAACTTCTGATTGGATGTTGCTAGCCTGCCTCTCTGATGAGGCAGGCTAGGAACATCCCACTCAGCCCCAAGATGACCCTGCCCTTAGAACCCTAACCCTACCCCTGACCCTGCCCTTAGAACCCTAACCCTATCCCTACCCCTAACCCTACCCCTACCCCTAACCCTAACCCTACCCCTAACCCTACCCCTGTCAGTTTATTTTATTTATTTTTCTTTTTTTTTTACACTTTTTTTACACACTTTTTTTTTACACTTTTTTTTTACTTTTTTTTCACTTTTTTTTTACTTTTTTTTTACTTTTTTTTACTCTGCTGGGTGCCTTGATCCCTCGAGGCACCCAGCAGAGCACCTGATCACTGAAGTGATCGATTTTGTACTGAGTGCCACGATACCTCGTGGCACTCAGTACTTCCTGCCGCTACCGGAAGTGATCGCTCGGGGGGAGCGATCACGGACGGACCGGCGGCAGGTAAGTATATTACAAGGATGCCTCGATGTCGAGGCATCCTTGTAATATGCTCAGAGCAGCTGGAAGCGATCCGATCGCTTCCAGCGCTCTGTAGAAGTGCCGGACACCTCTCCGGTGCAACCGGATGTAGATCGCTCCCGGGGAGCGATCACATGGTGCCCCGGCACTTCTAACGGCCATTGCACGGATGCCTGGACTCCCAGGCATCCTGCAATGGCGTTTGAGCTGCTGGAAGCGATCCGATCGCTTCCAGCAGCTCAAAAACGGCAGGACGTACCATGTACGTCAGCGGGTCTAAGAGAGACCCGCTGCAATGACGTACATGGTACGTCCGCGGTCGGGAAGGGGTTAACCTCTAAAAAAAGGCAGGATTCCAGTGATGCCTTTCTGCCATGAATTTGCTGTACTTAAAAAGGGACACTCTAAGCAACATGACCACCTAAAATAGCTTAGGTGGTCATGATGCCCGGAGTATGCCGCCCTCTGTCCCCCCTCCCTCCGCTCAGCGGTTCAGCAGAAAATGCTGAAAACAGCTGAGAGAGGCGGAGGAGTTTACTCTGCCCTCCCAGCTGTCAGTCAGCAGAGCGGGAATCATATTTCCGACTTTTGCCGAGTAGGCGACGTCATCGCGCTTTCAGCGCGATGACTTCTCCAACTCACCGCAGAAGCTGGCGGCTCCCTCTGAGGGTTAGTGTTGCGCGCATCACTAATCCTCAGAGGGAGCCGGGAGGAAGCCTGCCGATTGGCTGGCTTACGTGAGAGGCGCGCATGCACGCTTCTCACGTAAACCAGAAGGCAAGTCGGATGGAAGAAGGAGGACGGGAGCGGAAGAGGAGGGAGGTGAGTATAAAAAAAAAAAAAAACCACACACACACACACACACACACACCCTAAAATCCTCGTTTCCAGCGGTAAGTATTACAGTTACAAAACCAAAAAATAACTATTAAGGGAATAGGGATAGGTTAGGATTAAAAAAAAAAAAACAGGGGGGGGGGTGATTTTTTTATTAGAGCGTTCCTTTAACACTCTGCTCCACCCAGTGGATTTAAAATTTCCCGGATACTAATCGGTTACTAGTGATTTGGCACGCAGGGAGCACAGCGATGTCACTAGCTCGAGACCAATCACGTTAGTGATTGGTCTCAGAGAGATCACAATGGATCGGAGCTGCGCATGCATCCATTTTTTTTGCGTAGGCGCTACAGAACTTGCATACGTAAAGTTGGCAAGTCCCGTTGTCATACGCAATTTGCGTTTCCTACGCTACACAAATAGCTCAAACTGGCAAGAAAACGACAGGGACCTCTGGGTTCGGGAGGAGCTACGCACGAGGGAGAAAAGCTGAGTAAATTGGGCAGCAGCAGTCTGCCCAATTATTTAAGGGCAAAAACAGGGAACTCCGCCTTTCAGGAAAGTGTTCGTTAGAAAAAGAAAAAAAAAAAAAAAAAAGAAGGGGGGGAAATCCATTCTTACAGTAAGGCCTGGTTCACACCTGGGCGTTTTACAGCACGTTCCTACACGCTGTAAAACGCTCAAACACTGAAATCCCATTATATCCTATGGGCATGGTTTACACCTGGGCATTTTACAGCGTGTAGGTACGCTCTGTAAAACGCCCTATGCCCAAAGAAGTACAGGAGCTTCTTTGGGGTGTATTACAGCGTGTTTGTGGCCATAGACTTCAAAAAACGTGCGTATAACGCGCGTTTCTAATTGTCAAAGACACTCATGAAGCACCCGACAAAAACATGTGTAAAATGCGCATATGAGATATGCTCACGTGTGAACCCAGCCTTAAGGAGTCCCAGATAAATGACACGGAGCTATAATCTTTATACATGGCCAGGAATAATCCATATTGTCTTGCTGTGACGGAAACCCGCTCCTTCTGCCTGTCCTGGCTCTCCAGACACCCCCTTACCAAGATCAGCCCGGCCGCTGAGTTGCTCGGAACTCAGTGCCTCGAGCAGCCTGATCTGTAGCTCCAGACCCGCTTGGTCTGATCCTCTGCCTCTTTGAATTTTCAGAAGGCCGCTCTGCCTTCTGAGGGTGAGAGTGGGTACCCTGAATGAGACACCAGACAGGCTGTATGTTCAAACAGGAATCAGAGACTTTTATTGAAAAACGCCACTATTTATGCCCAGGTCCAACAGTTATAATTTGCATACCAACTGACGAACATTGACCTAATAAAACTCTAATTACATTAGCCTTCATATCACACATCATTTACATAATCTATTGTTCCAATAGATCAGATTACCTTTGCAGTCAAACAATGTCCCGGATTCATGACTCCTTAACGGAGAGAAGAAAGAAAAGCAATCTTGCATAGTCACACATTACTCAAACATTCCACACAAAAAAGAGGGCATTGAACATTGCATCTTTAAAAACACATCTCCAAGTGCCTATTCACATACAGTAATAGAAGTACATTTAAAACTAAAGCTAAGCAATTTACAATACATTTAAAACCACACCACGCAATATAACTGAACATAAAGTCTTTCCCAAAGCAAAAGGTCTGTCTTTTGGGGTTTTTGCCAGGAAAATAAAAGTCTTGGGGTTTGAAGCGGGGAGCGCTATGTCAGTTCCATGACACTGGCCCATGACTATGTCAAGTCTACTATATTAAGAGTAGCAAGTTATTAATAGAAATATATGGGTTTGTACCCAGAGCAAAATTTATAGATTTTCTATGAATTAGAAAGCACTCCCAGTCCAAAATGAAAAAATAAATAAAAAACAGGTATCAAGAAAGCCCTAATTAAAACAATACAAAACAGGACGATGCATTTTTGATACATTGTTTGCACATTTTTGTTGTGCACACAGAGGATTAATAAAACGAGTTCCAGTAGTAGAATAAGAATAAAAAAAAACTGTCGCAACTTAATTTTTTGATCACCTGGTCTCATACACATCCACTCACAATATCCATCGAGATGTGACCTGTAGTAAGTGAGAGTTTTTGGGATGCTAGACAAGGTCCGTAACAATGGAGAATGACGAGGAAGCTAGGAGATCGAATAATCTAGTAATGCTAGAGCGGAATAAGTGAGAAAACTAGGGATGCCGGCCTCAGTCTGCAATAGAGAATTTTAGGGGTGCTACACCTGATCTGTAACACTCAAGAGATACCAGTCAGTCTAATGAAATTGGGATATATCTAAAAGGATAAAAAAAAAAAAAAAAAAATATAGGGTAATATCCCACAAACACCAAGTAGTGCGCAAAAAATTGAACACTCACAAGAACATATTACATGTGCCCATCATCCTCAATGCTCCGATGTGGCTGTCATCTGCCTGGCCCTGTTCAAGGACCTCGATAAGAAGGGACAACAATGATGAAGGACATCAAAATAAATTTTCTTATTTACCCATGCTAAAAAAAAAAAAAAAAAAAAAAAAAACATAACGGCACAGCGATTAGTGAGGGTTTTGTAGGTCAGAGCGAGTAATTTGAATTTAAATCTGCTGTGGAGGGGGAGCCAGTGTAGGGATTTACAGGAGAGGAGTGGCAGAGACAGAGCGACGGGTGAGATGGATAGGCCGGCGGGAGATAGTAAGGTCAGTCAGGAGGTTGTTGCAATAGTCCAAGTGGGAGATAACAAGCGAGTGGATAAGTTGCTTGGTGGTGTTAGTCAGAAACGGACGGATTTTGGCAATATTGCAAAGGTGATTACGGCAAGAAGGAGGAGAGTGATTGGATGTAGGGGCTGAAGGAAAGACTGGAATCGAGAGTCACTCTGAGACAGTAGACTTGGGCTGAGGGAAGGATAGTGATACCATCAACAATTATGGAGAAGTCAGAAATAAGAGAGTTAGGCCTGTGTCAGACAAACGCAGTTATCACGTCCGTGTTGCCGCACAGTTTAACGTCTGACGTAGCATAGAATCATGAGCAATAGAGACTCACACACTAAGTGTGTCCGCACCGAACAGCGCACACTTTGGACGCGCAGAGTGCACCACGTCCGCGTAGCGTTGTGTGTGATGGAACGAAGTCAGACAGACCGCATTTGCGACGTCCAGCACCTTGACACACAAAATGGCTGATCATGTATCAGTTTTTATAAATTTTTCCATATTCATTTTTTCCCATAGTTCCCTTTTTTCCCCCCTACATCCCTCAAGAAAAACGGATCGTGTGGGGTCTAGATTATCTTCCGTCAGGATGTCTGTCCGTTCTGCACGCACGCAGAATGCGCTCGTCTGACCTTAGCGGGGGAATTAGAAGGAGCTCGGTCATTACCGCACCTAATGGAATAGAGATCCCATTCCGTGCTCAGAGTTTAATCAGTCACTAACATAAAGAATCCAGATTCCTTGATTTTTTTTTTTTTTGTTTTGTTTTGTTTTTTTACTTTTATTACAACACCCCACACACAAATGTGAAAATTCAGGGTAAAATAAAAGTAAATAATTGACCAGCCCTAGCAGGTAGTAAGAAATCGTAGGAGCCCCGCGACTATAGATCTTAATAGAATAATCCATAAATTTAAAAGGAGGTAAAAATTATAAACTTTCTTAGCTCCTGGATTTATCCAACCCTGAGCAAAGATCTACTGGACGTGGTGACCATATACTGTAAGTGTTTTTTACTTTGCGAGATAGCTTTACGGGCAGAACAATGCCACCATGAACGTCATTACGTATTTGCCGAACTATAGAAAGTTTTGTCTACCCCGGGGGATGTCACTTCTACCTCCCAGAGGTTTCTGAAGTACAACTCTTGTGTTTCTCTGGCCATCTAGAGCATTCGAAAATTTCTTGGAATTGTAGGTGATCAACATCAGGAGGCCCAGAGTCGGCCATTCCTGATTTATGCCGTCACGCTTCTTTACTGTGCAATGCCTGCTAGGCTGCTAAGCACACAAATTGTGTCAGAAACAGTGGCTTCAAGGTGTCCAGAAACAGACTATTAAGGCTATTGTCAGATGAACGCAGTGTGAGCGCACTCTGCGTGCGTGCATAATGGAAGATACTGTAGACCCCACACGATCTGGTTTTGACTGATGTAGGGGGGGGGGGGAATATGAGAAACAAAATTAAATGACAGGTACAGTCTGAGCTTCAACGTGATGGACGTTGCAAATGCACTGCGTCTGACATTGCGTCAGCACACACACAGGCCGCTACGCGTATGTGGTGCACTCTGGGTGTCCGTCATAGCGCTTTTACGTCGAGGCCTAAGGCTAGGGTCAGACGAAAGCATTTTTCCCCGCGAACGTGAAAAAGTGGGTCCGAACGCATAGACGTATTTCACGGAATGCGCAAAAACGGTCAGACGACGCGCATTTTCACGTGTGATTTTGTACGGATCGTCACAAACTCTTTTTGCGTCTGGACGTTATGTTGGCTGGACATTAGCAGCGTCTGACATCTCCTAATCTCGCACACACGCCGCTATGCCGCAGCTGCGCACTCAGTACAACAGTACTAGCGGTTCAGCGTTCTCAGAAAAATGCGTTCAAATTCCACTTGCGTTGCACGGCCGGATTTTTGTTCATCTGCTGCTAGTGCGGCCGTAATTATGTGCGCCAGAACGCACGTTAAAAGTGCGCTGGTCTGACCCCAGCCTAAATGGCATCCGTTGCCACCTGCGTGTTGAGTGCGCACGTCTCTATTGATCGCAAATCAATGCTACGATGGACATAAAACTGCGGCGACATGGACGTGATGACTGCGTACGTCTGACACTACCCTTAAAAAAAAAAAAAAAAAAAAAAAGGGGGGGGTATCTCCTTGCACTGTTCAATCATACCATAACGATAATGTATCTATTCCTGTCTACATCATCAGGGATCCCTGGAAAGTTTTGAGAAGAAGGGTTGCAAAATAACATTCTGGTGATGCTCTTTATGGGCAGATGTCTTTTGGGCCAACAATTAAATCAAACCGGCACTTCAGGTGCTCAATTTAGGATTTTACCAGGAAGGATACATTGAGATTTCTCTCATTTTCAAGTATGTCCTGGGTGGCGAGTATGTACCGTTAGGTGTCTTGCCCAAGGACACTTACTGGAGCGGTGCTCTTGCTGGGATCGAACCAGTGTCTCCACAGACTCTCTCCACGCAGAGCAGTGATGTTAACTCTACTCCACCCAGCCGGACTTCTTTGCAGATGTCACTTCTATTCTTTGTGCAAAGCGAAGGCATAAAAGTATGGCCGGCTGTCATCTTCACTGGCTGACTAGTGTGTCCCTGAAAACGTCCGACACCGAAGTCACACCATAAAGACAAATTTATACAAAAAAAAAAAAAAGCCAAACACTGGAACGAACAATACCCATAAAACTACCCAAGTCCTAAGAGTCAGAAACTGAAAACGAGCACACAATGTGACAGCTAATGGAAGACCAAATACAGGTTTGGTTAAAAACGAATCTTTCAGTAAACTCAAAATACCAAAACATATGTATATTATATATAAAATCACAAAAGTGCATCCATTGCTTGTGACACCTATGTCTACTTTCATGTCTCCACATACCATATCAACGAGAAGAGAAATCAAAAAATCCCAACAGACGTGAATATGAATAAGAATATATATATATTCTATCTCTAATACATACATATACACGAGCAAGCACAAACAATAAGACATTTCAGCCTCAACAGGTAGTCCCTTTCTTCTAGATCCCCTGGGATAACAAGGGCAAGATCAGTGCATGAGCTTGAGACATGGCCAGATGTGCATTCTCCTCCCCCACAGCCAACCTCCACCCCCCCCCCTCCCTCCCAGCCCCTCATACCCAGCAGCACCTCCAGGCTGCCCAGCACATACACAGCATACAGGACACCTTATACAGTCACATATAGGTGTGAAAACACATTAAAGAGCGCTTTGCGGCCCTGCAGAGCACCAGCCCATGTGCCTTTGCTTTAAGATGCAAGAAATGCTGTCTAGTAAGTGAGCAGCGCTGATTGATGGGCTTTGTTGTGCTGGCTGTTCTGAGTCTGGCCTGTCTCTGCGCAGTCTGGCCTGTCTCTGCGCAGTCTGGCCTGTCTCTGCGCAGTCTGGCCTGTCTCTGCGCAGTCTGGCCTGTCTCTGCGCAGTCTGGCCTGTCTCTGCGCAGTCTGGCCTGTCTCTGCGCAGTCTGGCCTGTCTCTGCGCAGTCTGGCCTGTCTCTGCGCAGTCTGGCCTGTCTCTGCGCAGTCTGGCCTGTCTCTGCGCAGTCTGGCCTGTCTCTGCACTCTACAGGCTTGGGGTCTAGTAGTCTCTGCTACTCATCCAACTAGGTCTGCTGAATGAGGCCTCAACTCCAGAGGCCAGGCCGCATCAGGCTCCTACAGCTTTACCATTGGCTCCTACATTTCTGGGTTATTTTTTACAGCCTTGAATGCAAACCTAGTCCAGGCGCCCGGAAAATTGGAGCCGGTTTCTAGCCAGCCTCTGTGTTTAATGTGCCAAACCTGGTCTGTTTAGGGCAGTCTCTGCCCAAAGGTTGCAGCTAGCCTGTTTGGCATAATGATCTCTGTCCCATCTCTGCCCTGTGCCTGGAAGCCCCTGCCCCATCTCCACCATGTGCCAGGGGGTTTCTGTCCCATCTTGGCTTTGTACATGGTAGTCCTCTGCCAGTTTCTGGACTGTCTGGCAGGGTTTTGTGTCCGATCGTTTTTGGCTGTATGGACGCCATGTCTATCCCTGCCCTGAGCCTGATGGAGGTCTCTCTCTGTCCCTGCCCTGAGCCTGATGGAGGTCTCTCTCTGTCCCTGCCCTGAGCCTGATGGAGGTCTCTCTCTGTCCCTGATGGAGGTCTCCCTGCCCCCGATGGAGGTCTCCCTGCCCCCGATGGAGGTCTCCCTGCCCCCGATGGAGGTCTCCCTGCCCCCGATGGAGGTCTCCCTGCTCCTGGCCCTGATGGAGGTCTCCCTGCTCCTGGCCCTGATGGAGGTCTCCCTGCTCCTGGCCCTGATGGAGGTCTCTCTGCTCCTGGCCCTGATGGAGGTCTCTCTGCTCCTGGCCCTGATGGAGGTCTCTCTGCTCCTGGCCCTGATGGAGGTCTCTCTGCTCCTGGCCCTGATGGAGGTCTCTCTGCTCCTGGCCCTGATGGAGGTCTCTCTGCTCCTGGCCCTGATGGAGGTCTCTCTGCTCCTGGCCCTGATGGAGGTCTCTCTGCTCCTGGCCCTGATGGAGGTCTCTCTGCTCCTGGCCCTGATGGAGGTCTCTCTGCTCCTGGCCCTGATGGAGGTCTCTCTGCTCCTGGCCCTGATGGAGGTCTCTCTCTGCCCCTGGCCCTGATGGAGGTCTCTCTGCCCCTGGCCCTGATGGAGGTCTCTCTGCCCCTGGCCCTGATGGAGGTCTCTCTGCTCCTGGCCCTGATGGAGGTCTCTCTGCTCCTGGCCCTGATGGAGGTCTCTCTGCTCCTGGCCCTGATGGAGGTCTCTCTGCTCCTGGCCCTGATGGAGGTCTCTCTGCTCCTGGCCCTGATGGAGGTCTCTCTGCTCCTGGCCCTGATGGAGGTCTCTCTGCTCCTGGCCCTGATGGAGGTCTCTCTGCTCCTGGCCCTGATGGAGGTCTCTCTGCTCCTGGCCCTGATGGAGGTCTCTCTGCCCCTGGCCCTGATGGAGGTCTCTCTGCTCCTGGCCCTGATGGAGGTCTCTCTGCTCCTGGCCCTGATGGAGGTCTCTCTGCTCCTGGCCCTGATGGAGGTCTCTCTGCTCCTGGCCCTGATGGAGGTCTCTCTCTGCCCCTGATGGAGGTTTCTCTCTGCCCCTGATGGAGGTCTCTCTCTGCCCCTGGCCCTGATGGAGGTCTCTCTGCCCCTGGCCCTGATGGAGGTCTCTGTCCTGTGGGTGCGCCTGCATGTCTCTGAATGCCCTTCCTCTGAGCCTCCCTCAATGTTACTTCTTGTAACACGCCTGGACTGGCGCACACACACAGACAGACAGACAGACAGACAGCAGTCCTCTGATTCCTGCGTGCAGTGCGATTAGCCCCCCCCCCCATACAATCCATTCACTTCCTGATCTCACACAGTATGAAGCAATGTGTCTTCACACACAGCACACCGCGAGACAGGAGGCGCACACTGCAACCCCGGGACAAGGGTAAAGGGATTGGCAGGCATTTAGCTCCATTGGTGAGGGGCGGGCTGGCACGGGCCTGGCAGTGTGGGCGGGAGGTCTGGGTGCGGAGGATGGCCCGGGGGCGGCTGTGGCCCGCAGCCTTACCTTCTTGTGGCTCCTGGTGTAGCTGAAGGAGGCGATCCCTGCCCTTGGAGGGACAGACAGCAGCATTTTTCCTTTAAGGTACAGGGAGATGGGACACAGGAGACTGGCAGCTCTGTCCAGCCCTCTGACGTCACGCCGCCCGGAGAGGCAGACGCCAGGGTCCTAGCGCCCTCCCCGTGTGACTTTAACCCCTTAACGCCTGAACGGAGTGACTAATCCTGACATCACATTTTGAATGTAATTTGTCTTTCAGGGTTAATCAGAGGACGGTGAAAACCAGGAGAACTGGCAGGAGAAGAGAACAATGTAGACCAAATAACTGATTTGGAAAGTGAGATAAATAGGAGAAATTTTCTGGTTTGGCTATTTTGACCTAGAATTTTCACTTCTCCAGTCATTCTCCTGAGTTTCACCTTTCTTTGAATAGACCTGTTTGTATCAGGATTATTCAAAGAGAGACGAAATGGCACCGAACCGTGAATTTCCCTGTACAGTGCAATTTCGGGGGTCATTCGGCTATACAAAAGCTGGCGAATTGGCAGCATAATACGGTGCCTGTTCGACGGCAGTGAAATCCCCATAGAGAAGTAATGGTTAATCTATTCAGAGAACACCGAACAGCAGAGAAATGTCATAGAAATGCCCTGATGTGCAGTGGTTTCATTCGACCGGTTTACTCAGGCGAATCCCATAGGTCTCAATGTTAAAAATATTCCTGGTTTTATCGAATTGTTATTAAACCGTTCTTTTAATCTGCAGCAAATAGTCTCACTATTTATTTTTTAGCATTTTTTTTTTAGGCATTTTTCAGGATTTTGTCAGCTAATTTTTTTTCCCCCGATATTTTTTTTTTCTTTCTTTAATAGAGTTTTTTCTGTAACAGATCTTTTATTATTATTCATAGGACCTTATATGTAATTTTCAAGCATTTTTTGTGCAGTTGTTTTTTGCAAACCTTTTTCAAAACTTGTGGGTTTTTTTTACACCATTAGTAGGCTTGTCAGCTTTTTTTGGCGGCTCTGTTGGGCGGAATGTGTTGCGTTGAATGCTGAATTCACCAGTGGGTTGGTAAATTTGATTCCCCGAAGTGCAGGAAACGAAAGAGCACCAAAATTTCAATGGAATTTTGGTGCTCTTTGAATAACCCTGTGTGTATATATATTAGTGGTGCACCAAAATGGAAATTTCCATCAGATACCGAAAATTCGGGATCGGTTTGGCCGAAAACTGAAAATCGGACATGAGAACCTGGGCCTGGAGGCCGGGCCGAGCCGGGGACTTGCCTGATCTCGAAGGCCAGCCAAGCAAGCTGCTTGGCTGGCCTCCAGGCTCAGGCGAGCCCCCGGCTCGGCTGGGTCTTCAGGCCCAGCCGAGCCGGGGGCTCGCCTGAGCCTGGAGGCCAGTCGAGCAGCTTGCTTGGCAGGGCCTCCAGGCCCAGGTTCGCATGGCTGATTGGTTGCACCTACATACTCACCTACATCCTCCTACTTCGGCCCTGAGCTCTAGCGGTGAGTAGGTGACAGTCCTCCGGCTGTCGCAGGCTGCTTGGCCGTCCTCCAGGCTCAGGCGAGCCCCCGGGAACTCGCCTGAGCCTGGAGGCCGGCAGAGCAGCCTGCGACAGCCTGGAGAACTGTCACCGCTGGACCTCAGGGCCGAAGTAGGAGGATGTAGGTGAGTATGTTGCCTACACATACTCACCTACATCGGCTCCGAGTCCTCCACCAGTGGCAGTCCTCCTGCATCCAGTGCCCGCTCTCTGTGTCGGTCACCGGGATGACATCACGAAAGCCTTTGACCCAGGGTCAAAGGCTTCCGTGATGTCATACCGGTGACCAACGGAGAGAGGACACTGGATGCAGGAGGACCGCCACCGGTGGAGGACTCAGGGCCGATGTAGGTGAGTATGTGCATCGCTCTCCTCCCCCTCCCAACAAAATCCATCACCTTGGCCTGGAGGATCGCCCGAGCCCCCTGCTCGGCCGGCCTTCAGACTCAGGCAAGCCCCCTGCTCGGCTGGGCCGAGCCGGGGACTCGCCTGTTCCTGGAGGCCGGCCGAGCAGGCAACTCGGCCGCAGTGGCGTAGCGTGGGTTGTCAGCGCCCGGGGCCAGCCAAGAATTGTGCGCCCCCCCCCCAACCTATGGACACGTTATCGATATTGCCCCAGCTCACACATGAATATTGCCCCAGCTCACACATGGATTTGCCCCAGCTCACACATGGATATGCCCCAGCTCACACATGGATATGCCCCAGCTCACACATGGATATGCCCCAGCTCACACATGGATATTGCCCCAGCTCACACATGGATATGCCCCAGCTCACACATGGATTTGCCCCAGCTCACACATGGATATTGCCCCAGCTCACACATGGATATGCCCCAACTCACACATGGATATTGCCCCAGCTCACACATGGATATTGCCCCAGCTCACACATGGATATTGCCCCAGCTCACACATGGATATGCCCCAGCTCACACATGGATTTGCCCCAGCTCACACATGGATTTGCCCCAGCTCATGGATTTGCCCCAGTTCTCACATGGATTTGCCCCAGCTCATGGATTTGCCCCAGTTCTCACATGGATTTGCCCCCAGCTCATGGATTTGCCCCCAGCTCATGGATTTGCCCCAGTTCTCACATGGATTTGCCCCCAGCTCATGGATTTGCCCCAGTTCTCACATGGATTTGCCCCAGTTCTCACATGGATTTGCCCCAGTTCTCACATGGATTTGCCCCCAGCTCATGGATTTGCCCCAGTTCTCACATGGATTTGCCCCCAGCTCATGGATTTGCCCCCAGCTCATGGATTTGCCCCCAGCTCATGGATATGCCCCAGCTCACACATGGATATTGCCCCCAGCTCATGAATTTGCCCCAGCTCTCACCTGGATATTGCCCCAGCGGCAGCCAGCTCTCACATGGATACTTGCCCCAGCTCCGGATCCAGCAGGGGTTGAGGGGGCCCAGATGCCGGGCAGCGGGAGTGCCTGCCCAGTCCTGAACAGCGCGTGAGTCCGTCCGTGTTGAAGGGGAGGCAGCTGCGTGCGTGCGCAGGTCACGCGGTCCGGCCAGTCAGGTGGTACAGAGACTCAGTACCACCTGATTAGCCGGACCACGTGACCGGCTGCGCCTGCACGCAGCCGCCTCCCTTTCAACACGGATGGACTCACTGTTCAGGACCAGGCAGGCACTCCTGCTGCCCGGCATCTGGGTCCCCTCAACCCGCGGGCCCTTGGGCGGCGCCCGAGGTCCCGGCGGGTCAGTCCGGGCATCAAGTTTTAGGGGCGCAAATTTCTTTTGAAATTATGCGCCCCTAACAAAACTGCGCCCGGGGCCACGGCCCCCCCTGCCCCCCCACGCTACGCCACTGCTCGGCCGGCCTCCAAGCTGAGGCGAGCCCCAGGCTCGGCTGGGCCTCTAGGCCCAGGCCAAGCCGGGGCTTGCCTGAGCTTGGAAGACGGCCGAGCAGGAACGGCATACAAAGTCTCAGGGACATATAATACATAAATATAAATGCACATAGTATGTAAAGATCTGCAATCAACTGTAAGGGGAAAAATAAAGACAGAGGGCAAGGAAGAAAGAGAAAAAAAAACCACACACACCGAAAAGCACCTCAGGACCCAAAAACCAAAAGTAAAACAATATTTTATTTGGAGTGGCAAAGGCCCATTATGTGACCTTCCTGGCTCACTCCCATGAGTCCATAGGACAAGAGTAGGCCACGGAAGTGTGCAGGTCACCAGGCCGGGGCATTCGAGGGTCAGGTGTGGCGGTCAGGGCCATGGTGGCCGCCACAATGGCACCTCGTGTCGTACCCAAAACGCCAAAAATAAAGGGGAGGGATGTATTGTAACCCTGTCTATACTGTGCTTATTGTACAGCGCTGCGGAATATGCTGGCGCTTTATAAATAAAGAATAATAATAATAATAATAAGGGGGGCCCGGGTACGATTCAGAGCGTGTGCGAGGGACAACAAAGATGATGTCTACAATGATGTCGCGGGGGACACCCGTCGGAGCCGCTGTTGCTTTCCGTAACCTGATTGCTGAGAATACTGGGTCCTGAACGTCGGGACGAGACGAGAGAATAGCCAGCACAAAGCGGGTAACGTATGGTAATAGGGCAGAGTCCAGCACCGACTCCGGTACGCCGCGTAGTCTAATGTTTCGCCGTCGATGGCGGGCTTCCAGAGTCACCATTGCTGCCTGCAAACTCCCCACTAGCACCCGAAGAGCCCTCAATTGAGAAGAGGTTGCGGCCTACACCCCCTCAATCTCCTGCGTGCGTGGACAGTGATCATCTGGGTCTGGGTGGCGGCTACGGTGGATTTGAGGGCCTGGATTTCGGCCTGCCATGAAAGCTTGGCGCCGGCCAAAAGGTCCTGAATGTCCCGTTTCGTGGCCGGTAAGTCGTCATTGGCCATCATGGCCGAAATTTGTGGTACAGCAGAAGAGGGACCAGGCGTACCAACCTCTGGCTCACCGGGGTTTGAAAGTTGCCGCTGCGGTAATCACACCGAGGCACCACTCAGCGAGAGCCAAATGTCTGGGGTACAGGGATCCTCCGCCACCCCGCTGAGTTTGGATTTCTTCCCCATCGGGAATCCGTGTACTACGAAGGCTTCTCCCGTCCACTAGGCCTCCAAGATGGCGTTCGGACACAGAAGGCCCAGTTAGCACGTTTGTTTATTTTCTGCAGTTCGGCGGTCTAAATTTACCACAGGCTCGACAAAATGTAGTCGCCAAAGCGTACTGAATTTCAGTGCTTTCTGAATGACCCCTTCAGTTTGTTCAACGTACCATCCATGTACTACAGTATATTATGCTTTCATTTATTACATTTTCTATAGATCTTTTTGGGTATAGATTCTAAAAGGTTATCTAGTGGCTATACAGCGAGATACCATTCTAAATGTAATTTTATCAATATATTGATGAGGCATGCTTTATTTTTATGTTACAATTTACTTTAGAAACATTCTTGTCTCTATTAGGGATGTGCATGGCTGAAAAAATAGTTTTGTTTAGTTTTGTTTTGGTTACGTTTTTAAATAATTTCATTTTCGGAATTTCGTAACTAATTTCGTTTCGTATTTCGGATCGATTTAAAATTTTCCAATCGATTTTGGAATTCGAATTTCATATATTAATTCGATAGTTGATATCAATTCGAATTTTGGATCACTAAATAAAACCCCAATTAATCAAATTTTGCTGTTAAACGAAAGGCTAGGATTAAATTTTAAGCTGTGTCACAGATTTAGTATTTGAGTCAAATTAAACAGTGAAACAAAATTAATTTGTTTCATAAAGTCCTTTGCTGACTATTACTTGTATTTTAAGTTAAGATCAATTCGATAGTTGATATCAATTTGATAGTTCATTTCAAATTCGAGCTTATCAATTATTCAAATTTTTCTTTTATGATGATGACAGTGTAAAATGAAATAAATTCATTATATACCGTTTCATTTCGAATTCGTATCCAGTCGTTATTCAGATGTACTTCCAGACTAAGAATTATCAAATTTCGTTACAAATTCCAAATTTTTCCGAAACGATTGCACATCTCTAGTCTCTAAAATTCTTTATTTTGTATTTTCAGGTGAAATAGATTTTCAAATACATACAAACTCTTTGCTATCCATACCAAAATACAAAAAAAAGCAGTAAGTAGGGGAGATAAAAAAAATGGGTGGGCGGATTCGCTTTCCTGTATTGGGACATTGTAAAATAATAGGTTCTTGTTCTTTTTAGTGCTTTGGCTTTGTTCTTCAGTGCTTTGGAGAACAGAGAATAGAGAACTTTGAAATTAAAAATAAAAAAAAGATAAAGGATTCAGAAATAATTTACGTTTATATGCATTTTTATACTTTAAATTGTGTAGGAATTACTGCCCATTATATACCACAGAGTAGGATCAAGTACCTCTAAAAGCAGTGGTTCCAGCCAAAAAAACCTTTTAAATAAAGGTTAGGGTTGCTAAGGTCCATCATAAAAATTATTAGTGTTTCCCTGAACAGTAAAAGCTTCTTTTACATGTTTTAAAGGGACACTACCACCAAAAAAAAAAATTTTTTCTTATTTTGTTTATTTTGTGTTTCTGATATCTTACATGTGCTTTGTTTTTATCCTGTATGATTAGTTAAGAAAATATTTCACTCGGTGTGTCACTGTGTACATCTCTTTTGTGATATTTTCTGTTGTAAACTATCCCCACGTATCTTTACACCACATGTTCCTGACTGTGTTGCAATGGGCAAATTAGTGAATTGGTCAGATTTCCAGAAATCCAACTCATAGGATTATATTGTGTGTGACGTATGCAAAGAATTTCAATAGGGGATAAATTAGAAGTCTTTTAAGATCACTGTTTTATATCATTCAGCTGCCATCTTTTATCTTGGGTATATACACAGCACAATAGACTCCCTGCAGCCTTGTCTAAACATTCTGTCCACCGCCCATTGCATTTTCACTACTGTAAAATTAAACTTGTCATAAGATTTTGGTAAATGTTGCATCATTGGATAAAGATCCGCAAAAGGGAAACATGATAAAAACCTAGCCTTATTTTTCCTTTTTACGTGTAATTAATTCAAACAAAGAACAAAAACAGCAGCATGTGTTTTATAAGGTGGTTTTGTTTGTAATGCACAAGTAATATAGTTAAAGCTTATGTTAGTGGTAGTGTCCCTTTGATCTTGCTCAGCTGTCAAAAAATAGTCTGACCGTCTGTTACCAGTATCGGTGTAAAGTTTTTGGGAAAACAAGCAAAAATGTGAAACTATGGTGAATTCACGGTTTTGGGAACTGCCGCCGAATTGCACCGTATTTCACTGGGAATTCGCTAATATTTTGCGAATTGCTATCTTACTGAATAGCCGAATTGTCAGGATATTGCACCATATGGGAAAATTCACGGTTCGGTGCAATTCGGTGGCCAATTTGGCGCCCTTTGAATAACCTCTATAGTTTTTACCAACGTTATCTAGCGTAGTTCTCACACATTATGTTTCCACGACAGTTTCTGTCCTATTACGTTGACATGGATTTCACTGTAATTTCCACAAGTGTTTCAGTCAAAATTGTCTAGCATTGTTTTCAATGCCGCCGCAAGCATCTCCTCCATGGAGTCCATTGAACTCCATTGAGGCTTTGACTGCCGTGGTCACATGACCTGCAGGATCTAGCCTCTCGCGAGATCGTGCTGGTCGGCGGAGTGATCGTGGAGGGAGACTGGGGACTTTTCCCCCCAGTTTCACTTTGCTCCCGACGGCTAGAAGCAGTGGATCGGGCCGGCATTCTCGGTACTTGGTAATCCTTAACGCTAATTAACGCTTTGTGCTCCCTATGTTAAGCAAGATCCAAATCGCTACCAGGTTTTTTATCCCGTTAGTGCTCGGATTGTAATGTGGTTGGCCCGTGCTAGGGCAACCAGAGCTAACGTTAACATTCACACAGCTGTATGATGCCATGCCCACACAAAGCCCCATGCCGCAAACCCTCAAAAGTGTCCAGGAAATGGCTAGCTTATCTTAGTCATGTGTCCAACAAAATTTGGCCAAACTCTCAACCCTAGCCTACGGAAAGGCCACCTCTTGATCTTGGATTCCAGCTGTTGTGGTAATATTCCCATGATAACTTTGCTTTGTCACTACTCATGTCCCTTTAAAATGTAAGGGCAGAATTACAATCATCACGCAAACGTTAATGCTCACTTGCGTGAGCATTAACGTTAGCTGCGGTGTTTACCGCATATTACAATCCAAACGCAAACGGGTTAAGTAACTCGTTTGCGTTTGGTACCTTGCGCTTTTCAGCACGAGGTTACTGTACTTTGTGCTCCCTATGCATTAACATGGGGAGCGAAAAGTGTTAATCAGCGCTGGATTACAAAGTCCTAACGCTGATTAATGTCCGGCTGTGGTTAGCAAAACGTTAACCACAGCCAGGACTTGGTGTTAACGGATTCCGCGTCTGCAGAATACGTTAACACCAGCCTAAAAAAAAAAAAATCACATACTCACCCTCTGTCTCGCGGCTCTGACCGCCTCCTCCATCCGGTGGGAGCAGGGAAAGACGGGGGAAAAAGTCCCCCCAGTCTCTCCCTGCGTATCACTACGCCGACTGGCCGGATCGCGCAAGGCGAGATCCAGCTGGTCATGTGACCGGAAGGGGGAACTCAATTGAGTCCTATGGACTCCATCGAGTGGATGCTCAGCGCTGCCGCGATCATCCCTGATTTTAGGCTAGGGACAGATGAGCGCATTTTCTGCGGCCACCGTCAAAATGTACGTCGATGCGGGGCGGAGCCGAACCAACGAAGATGGCGGACGTGTGATCGCTGAGCTCCCGTTCTTGCCGCCGCCGATCCTCTCCTAAAAGCACCTCACTCGCCTGCCAAGCCAACTATAAAAGGGGTAGGAATCTTCCCCCACCATGATAGCGGCCCCCAAAAAAAAAAAACAGCGGGATGCGCCTATTTTCGCCGCCAAACATCGGGCGGATGAGCAGGCCCAAGATGGCGCCCGTGGTAGCTCTGAGGGAGCGGATGGGGATGGCGCTCGGTCTCACTCACCGCAGCCCACACAACATGAGGCCCCCTCAGCGGCTCTTGCCCTGGCCACAAGGGAAGACATACAGGGCTTGCGGGCTTTCATTACCCATGAGCTCAAGAAATCCACCAAGGCCCTGTCCTTGGAAATTCAAGCGATTGGAGAACGCACTGCCTGTTTGGAAGATCAGGCCAAGAGGCATATTACATTTTCTAATGATCTGGCGGGACGCTCTGAGGTTATGGAACAACGTATTCAATTTTTAGAAGACTCCTTGGAGGATCTTACGAATCGGTCTAGACGGAATAATATACGTCTCCGTGGCTTACCAGAATCGGTTACTAATTCTGATTTATCAGATATCTTTCATGGCATAATTAAACGACTGGTCCCTGATATACCGGATACTCATCTCATATTAGACCGTGTCCATAGAGCGTTGGGTCCGCGCCGTGATAACTCGTCCACTCCACGAGACGTGGTGGCACGTTTTCATTATTACACTTCCAAGGATGCGGTGCTTAAAGCTACGCGGAATCAAGATGTGGAATATGAGGGCGCGCCCTTATCATTTTTTCAGGACTTGGCTGGATCCACTCTTGCACGAAGGAGAGAATGGAGAGAGATCACGACCATGTTGCGTACCAATAACATCCGATATGCATGGGGGTTCCCATTCAAGATTTTGATATTTCATGAAAATCGTACCTTGGCCTATACATTCCTTCACCAAGCAAAGGACCTTTTGAGATCTTTGAATTTACAGGTGCCTCCTTCGATTGCTGCCCTTGCCCCTCCACAACCTTTACAGAGGCTCACTCAAGAATGGGAGACATCAGGAGACTGACCTTTTTCTTTTTGACTGCCAGGGTTTGTACTGGCGGCCAGTCTCTAGTTACCTACCACGCCCATTGATAGGATGGGTCCGCTTTTTCTCGCGGCAGGCGAGTGTATGGAAAATTCTGATGTAACGTATCCTTCTATTTGCGGGGGGCTCCCCAATGTTATTATGGTTATTACTGTTATGGATATGTTGCTTTTTTTTGTGCTTCTCTCTCCATTCCCTTTCGGGTCTGGAAGTAGGAGAGATCTTCTTCTTTTTTCTATAGGTGTATTTATATTGTTGGCGGCGGAGGGAGGTAGCCGGCTTTGGTATCGCCCAGGTGCCGGCTGACTATCGTTGGTTATCCCCAATGGTCTTCTACCTCTCCTCCCCCTATGTTTACCTACCCTTCGGTATCCCCGTTCGGCTGGTATCCCCTTTCCCCTTCTCCCTCGTGACTGCCCACCACGAGATCTTTTATCTTACTCTCTCGCTCATCTTCTTTTCTTTCCTTTTCCACTCTTTCTTTTTCTCATGTTTTTCGGGATCCCCCCTCCGGTCACCCCTCGGGCCTTATTGCCCCCCGGGGGGGGGTGGACGGATGGGGGATCTTCTCTTTGCACTTTTCTCCTGTATGATTAATGTCTAAGGTTAATGTTTACTCTATTAATGTAAAAGGTCTTAATTCACCACGTAAGAGACGACTTTTATTCAGGGAACTCCGACGGAAGTCCGTAGAAATTGCTTTTCTCCAAGAAACCAGAATTCCTAAACTAGCTGCTTTTCGCCTTTCAGACCCGGCATACTCTAGGACATATGTGTCGTGCTCTACCCCTAAACGTAATGGTGTTGCCATTCTCCTACGTAACTCGTGCCCGATGGTCGTTGAAGAGGTACATACAGATGGGATGGGGAGGTGTTTGATAGTTCGAGGTACCATCTCCTCTCAGCCGTACTCTCTTATAGCGCTGTATGGCCCTAACTGCTCGGACGCTAGCTTTTGGGATGACACGAGGGATTTTATTAACTCCCATGCCAGGGGTAGGATTATTATGGGGGGAGATTTCAACGCCACCTTATGCCCCCCTGTGGACAGATCGGATCCCCGGGGAGATAGACTAACGCAACCCCTTCCTCCCAGGAGAGTCAGTATCATAGCTTTGTGCAGGAATTGGGACTTATAGACATTTGGAGAATTCAACACCCATCGACCCGTGACTATACCTTCTATTCCCAGGTTCATGACTCATATTCCCGCATTGACTGTTTCCTGATATCCCCTGACTGTATACCATCCGTCGTGTCTCTGACATAGGTTCAATTACGTGGTCTGACCATGCAGATGTATCTTTGAAACTAATTCCTTTCGCCCCTTCTCCGGGTAGACGGTGGCGCCTTGACCCATTTTTATTAAATAAACCAGGGGTTGCGGATACGATCAAAGAAACCACTTTAGAATACTTTCAACTGAATGATACTCCTGACATCTCCCCTCAGATTCTCTGGGCGGCGTATAAGCCGGTGATAAGGGGCAAACTGTTAAGCTTGGCAGCGTACCATAAAAAACTAAAATTGGCAGACATTACTTCTTTACAAACCCTACTCAGGCAATACGAACTTCAACATAAATCTTCCCCCAGCTCTGACACTTTCACTGCTTTGTCTAAAGTTAGGTCAGACTTAAATTTACTGTTTGTGGAGGATGCAGGAAGAGCCATGCTATGGTCTAAACAGCGCTACTATGATAGGTCCAATAAAATGGATTCCCCAATGGCCCGGCTAATTAATCCCCGCTCTCAATTTAGCCCAATCACAGTCATACGGGATAGGGATGGCCCTTCGCACAAGACCCCGCAAGCCATCAGAGATGCATTCACTAAATACTATACAGCCCTATATGACCATTCCCCTGACCACACCCATACGAATAGGGTACTGATGCAGGAAATTGACTCCTACTTGACTGGGGCATCCTTACCTCGGTTGCCGGAGTCAAGCTTGGAGACACTGATTGATGCGATCACTGAGGAGGAGATAGGTAAAGCATTAGGATACATGAAGCCTCATAAAGCCCCAGGTCCGGATGGCTTTACCTACCATTTTTATAAGTCTTTTGCGGCAGAGCTTATCCCTAGGCTACTCCATACGTATAATGACATGCTGACAGGGGGTACACCTCCCCCGGAGTCTCTGATGGCTTCCATAGTGTTATTACCCAAACCCGGCCGGGACCCACAGCTAGTGGAAAATTATCGCCCGATATCCTTGATAAATACGGACTTAAAACTGTTCACTAAAATTTTGTCCTTACGTCTAGATAAACTGTTGGGGAGTTTAATCCACCCTGATCAGGTAGGGTTTATCCCAAATAGACAGGCGTTTGAAAACACCAGGAAGACCGCAGATCTCATATGGTATGCTTCTGCTCACGGGGTGCCTTCCCTGTTTATCTCTTTAGATGCGGAGAAGGCATTTGATAGGGCAGAATGGCCCTTTCTGTTTTCTCTTCTCGAACACTTGGGTTTTCCTTCGGCATATGTGGCAGCGGTACAAGCCTTATACTCGTCCCCATCCGCTCAGGTAGTGATCCCTGGTACAGAGGGGACCCCTTTTAACATTCGAAACGGCACTCGCCAAGGCTGCCCCTTATCGCCGGCTTTGTTTGCCCTTTTTTTGGAGCCTCTTTTGCAACACATTAGACTTGACTCTTCTATACGGGGCATTTTGATTCAGGGAAATGAATACAAAGTATCAGCCTATGCGGATGACGTTTTAATATCTATTTCACAACCCCTCTCGTCTCTCCCTAACGTTTTACGGATATTGTCGGATTTTGCTAGATTATCTGGGTATAAAATAAATATGGACAAATCGGAGGCTATTCCAATTCACATGGGGGAGGGAGACTTGTCTTTCCTTCGCTCCTATTTCCCTGTAGCAGTTTCACTAACCTCGATTAAATATTTAGGCATTCATTTATCGATTGATCCCGGGCTAATGTATGATGTGAATTATGCTCCTTTGTTATCCCGGATTAAAAGGGATTTGGAAAATTGGGACAAATATGCAATTTCGTGGATGGGTAGAATATATTGTGTAAAGATGACTGTCTTGCCTCGGCTACTATACTTTTTTCAGGCACTTCCGATAGCCATCTCTCCGGAGGATCTCCATCGCCTTCAAAGGGCGATTGATAAATTTATATGGAGGGGCAAGAGGCACCGAATATCGAGAGCAACTCTCTATCGACCTAAAGATGCAGGGGGCCTGGGGCTTCCTTGCCTCCTATCTTATTATTATGCGGCCCAGCTGGCTCAAATTGTTGGGTGGCACACTCCTCCTGGACGACACCGTTGGGTAGAACTGGAACGTGCTCTGATGTTTCCGGATGACCCCAGCCTCTGGATTTGGCTATCAAAGACCCACAGGACTCTCTTACGCACTGCTTGCCCTGCTATTGTGAATTCTATCAGAATCTGGGATAAATTGGCCGCAAAATGTGACTTGTCGTCTTTTCCTTCTCCATTATCTCCTATCATAAGGAACAAAGCCTTTTTACCAGCCTATTCGGCGAAAGCAGGAAGAGGATGGATGGATTCTAATATCTCCCGGTTCCACCAACTATTTCCAGGAGGTTCTTTTGTGGCCCAGGCAGAGCTCTCCGCGACTGGCATAACCTCTCTGGCTGGTCTTCTACCATATATGCAACTGAAGGCTTTTGCTTCTCAACCTCATGTGAAAGCGGCGGCCTTATCACCTCTTACACCGTTCGAACGATTATGCAAATCCAGCTCATATCCAAAAGGTTTGATCTCGACTCTATACCGTTCCTTAACCTCTTTGTTGGACTGGAGAGAACTAACATATATTAAGGCCTGGGAGAAGGATTTGGGGAACAGCTGGAGAGGGAGGAATGGATGGATATTTGGGATTCCATGAGAATTGTCTCGGTGTGTACCACCCACCAGGAACAACTTGTTAAGACCATTTTCCGATGGTATGTAACTCCTGTACAGCTCTCACGTATGTCCCCCACGACCCCGGATACCTGTTGGAAGGGGTGCGGTGAAAGGGGCTCTTATTTACATCTATGGTGGACATGCCCTCACTCACAACATTATTGGACTGCTGTCCAGACTCTTCTTTCCACAGTTTTTGGAAGACATATTCCTATGGACCCCTGGGCCTTCTTGCTCTCTCGACCCAACCCGGATCTCTCACGACAAGAACACAAACTCATGGCAAAAATCACGTTGGCGGCTCGCAGATTATTGGCACTGGAATGGAACTGCCCTCAGGTCCCCTCATCGCACCGGATTCATTCTTTAATACAAGACGTACAAATTATGGATAAATTGACGGCTCTGGCCAGAGACTCTCTCCCTGCCTATCACAACACATGGGCCCCCTGGATAGACCATATGGGACATTCAGTAATGACATGAGAAGGAGGACTTCATGGTTTTTCTTTTTATGTCCCTGGCGTGAACGTTCTTGACTTCGCATACAGGGAAACGAACCTACTTTTGTTTGCATTTTACTTGACCTTCATATGTTTTTCTATTTGTATCGCTATTCTTTCTTTTCTTTCTCTTTATTTTACTTCTTGGGGATCTGGGCAATCCCCCCCCCTCTTCCTTCCCCCCTTTTTCTGTAAATTCTAGGAAATTGGATATATTTGGAGTGTATTGCATCTTTATATGTTATGCTCTGTAATCCTGGATTGGATTGCCTTATTTTCTCCAATAAAAACATATTTAAAAAAAAAAAAAATGTACGTCGATGCGTGCGCACGCATTTTTTCACGGAATACGCTTTAGGCTAGGGTCAGACGAACGCATTTTTATGTTGTCTGTGAAAAAGTGCGTTCGAACGAATGGACGCATTTTTTCACGGAATACGCAATAGCGGTCATACTATGCGCATTTTCGTCCGTGATTTTGTACGGATCATCAATAAAACACTTTTTGTGTCTGGACGTTATGTTGTCCGGACATTAGCAGCGTCTGACGTCTCCTAATCACGCACACACGCCGCTAGCAGACGCAGCGCACTCTGTACGTCAGTACCTGCGGTTTCACGTTCTCGAAAAAATGCGTTCATTTTCCACTTGCGTTGCGCAGCCGGACTTTTGTGCGACCGTACTTCGTATATTGGCCGTCATTGCCCGGCATCTGCTGCTAGTGCGGCCGTGATTAAGTGCGGCTGCACGCGCGTTCGCACTGCCTCAGTCTGACCCTAGCCTAAGTTGTCAGACGATGCGCAATTCTGGACGTATTTCATGACGGTGGGGTAAAAAAAGAGAAAAATCAGATGAATCTAATCAATTGAGAAATGAAAAAATAAGGGCAAGGGTTAAAAAAGCCATTTTGGGGATGGTGGCGTTTTTCAAAGATGTATCCTGCACACGTCTTTGTGTTTGGTGCGATGGGGTACCTGTACCTTAAGAGGAAGAGAAAGCGGCGAACCTGGGTTCATGAAATCAACGCTGCCAGACCGACGCATGGACACTTCGTGACGCTGTACAGGCCACTGCGAGAGAGGGACCCCGTGAAGTTCTTCAACTACATGCGGATGTCCATCGCCTCCTTTGATGAACTGTTGTCGCGGGTACGGGAGCCGCTGACCAAGAGGGACACCAACATGCGGGCCGCCATACCACCGGAGGAGATGATAGTCATCACTTTGAGGTACGTACTGTCACACACCTGCATACATGACATCGCTGCCAGTCACCTGACATGAGTGCATCATGTCTGTAGTCACATGCCCACTGTTACATGCACACACACGGGCATCACATCACACGTACATAATCATAAATGACTCCGACAACAATGTAGAAAAATAATAATATAATATGAAATAAAATAACAGTAATATATTCTGGACATATATTAAAACTCGTTAACTCAAGGTCAGGATATATAAAACATCAAAACAAATAACACATAACAAACAAAAATAAAACATATTTATGACATGTATCACAGTTGCTGATACCGCCGAGCATCTGGGTCATGAGGGCCGGTGGTGTGGCTACAGCTGGACCCCGACTCTGTGTGTGGCCTGGCTCCAGGGGGCATGGCTGGGCGGGTGGACAGCACCTCACTGGAGACGGAAGATCCACTGGCATTGGTGGATTGTGGCACAGCATGGTAGGCGGCTGCGTGATGGGGACGGGAAAGGATGTCCTCCAATATTGCCAGAGATCTGTGCCGGTACTCCATCTTCTCAGCCTCGCTCATCTTGTTGAGGAGGAGCATACATGCATTGAAGAAAGACATGTCCACGGAGTCCGCAATCATGCAGCGTTGGTGTGGATGGTTGGTCTGAGCCTCCATGAAGGTGACCATGGCCTGCTCCAGGTCTGCAGCTTGTGCCCTTCTCTTCTGGCCAGGTCTGGTGCTGACCGTTGTTGCGGTACTTGCCACCTGTGGTGTCTCCGAATCCTCCTCCATTTGCGACTCAGCACCACCCCGGTTCTCCTCCTCCTGGCAGCTGGCAGAACCTCCTGGCACCATTTGTTGTACCTGTGTGCCGGAGGTCGATGGCTGGTCCATGCTGCTGACACCCCTGCGCGGCTCCTGGGTCCTGCGGAGGAACGATAGTTGCTCGGCATATATGTACCCACGGACCTTTTTCGCACCAGCTCCAGAGTGCGCAGCCATGGCCTGCTTCTTCTGGACGCGCATGTAGTTGTCGCGTACTGTGCGCCATTTGTTCATCGCCTCTTGTGCTGAAAAACATGATGAGAGTGACATTAGCTTGTGTTCATGGTATGTGATCATATTCAAACATTTTTGTTTTGTCTTCTAGGTATCTCGCTAGTGGGTGCAGTTTGAAGGATCTGCATTATAGCTTCCGCGTTGGCAGATCAACAGCTGGTGAGATCGTCCGCAAGGTGTGCCAAACCATATGGGAGACCATGAAGGGCGAATGTTTGCCAAGACCGACACATACGGCATGTCTGGAAATTGCAGCAGGATTCTGGGAGAGAGCCAACTTTCCAAACTGCCTGGGAGCCGTGGATGGCAAACATGTCCGCATAGTGAAGCCACCGCACAGTGGCTCACTGTATCAGAATTATAAACATTACTTTTCTATAGGCCTACTGGCGGTGGCAGATGCCAACTATAATTTTGTGTATGTGGATGTCGGTTCATACGGCAAGGACTCTGACTCCACATTGTTCAGGAACTCCACACTGTGGAATGAAATTGAGAGTGGGTCCCTGAACATCCCCAGACCCGCACCATTGCCTGGCAGTGATGTGGCAGTCCCCTATGCCTTCGTGGGTGACGAAGCATTCGGCCTATCCACACACCTCCTACGGCCCTACTCAGGGACACACCTGACTGTGAAGAAGCGGGTGTTTAATTATAGGCTGTCGCGGGCGAGACGGTATGTGGAGTGTACCTTTGGCATACTGACCAACAAGTGGAGGATTCTACATAGACCGCTGGATGTAAATGTGGACTTCTGTGTGGACATAGTGAAATGCTGTTGCATTCTACATAATTATGTGCGGACCAGGGATGGTTTTAATTTTGACGATACCCTCACAGTTGTCGGTCTTGAGGATGATGTGAACTATGACATCATAGCTGTGAATAGAGCATCGCGATACTTGTTGCTGTATCTATCTAATTATTTCATCAGTGATGCAGGTGAGGTGCCCTGGCAGCTGGGGAGCATTTGAGTTTCACATCAATGATTACATTTGTTTGTTTATTATTATTATTGTGATTTACATTTATGGGATTATGAATTAAATAATATTATACTCACTCTGTATGTGCTGCTCTTTCTCGGACCACGTATCATAATCCGGGTACACCTGACGGGACACCTCGACCCATGCGCTCGCCTTCTTCCCCTTGTCCTTATACCTCTCGCAGGCCGTATCCCAGATCCCTGGATGCTCCCCCACAGCGCTGATGAGCCTCTCGACGTCCATCTCTGGTCCAGACAACTTTCACAGTCGCAGGTACTCACCAACGCAATTCTAGGGAAATCCGGCTGTTTGAACGTTATGTAGGCCGCACACTAGCAGCGTCTGACGTCTCCTAATCACGCACACACGCTGCCATGCGGCCGCAGCGCACTCTGTACGTCTGTAGCAGCGGTTTCACGTTCTGAGAAAAATGCGTTCATTTGCCGGTTGCGTGGTGTCGGCGCACTTTTGTACGCACGTACTGCGTATATTGGCCGTCATTGGCCGTTATGTGCTGCTACTGCCGCCGTGATTTAGTGCGCCTGCACGCGCGTTCCGACTGCCCCACTCTGACCCTAGCCTTAACGGGCGGTAACAATGCAGGCAGCATTCTTTGCACCTGCATTGTAATCCAGCGTTAAAACGCGGGCGCAAGGGGGAAAACTGTAGGCGCAGTTTTTCCTCTCTTGCGCCCGGGTTTTAACGCTGAGCTCATAATTTAGCCATAAGTATTCTGTCTCACCCATTGTACAGTGCTACGGAACTTGTCAGCGCTTTATAAAAACTTTAGGGCTAATGTCAGATGAACGCAGTCTGAGCGCACTCTGCGTGCTTGCATAACGGACAGACGTACTGATGGAAGATATTTATTTATTTATTAATACATAAATCCAGGGGAAAACTTTCCTATTAAGGCTGGGGTCAGACTAACGCATTTTTAACGTGCGTTTAGGCGCACTTAATCACGGCCGCAGTAGCAGCAAATGACGGGCAATGACGGCCAATATACGAAGTACGGCCGCGCAACGCAAGTGGAAAATGAACGCATTTTTTCGAGGACGCAGAACCGCTAATACTGACGTACAGAGTGCGCTGCAGCGGCATAGTGGCGTATGTGCGTGATTAGGAGATGTCAGACGCTGCTAATGTCCAGCCTACATAACGTCCAGATGCAAAAAGTGTTTTATTGATGATCCGTAAAAAAATCACGCACGAAAATGCGGGTCGTCTGACCATTTTCGCGCATTCCGTGAAAAAATATGTCAATGTGTTCGGTCGCACTTTTTGACGGTCGCTGCGAATAATGTGGTCGTTTGACCCTAGCCTAAGACATGAAAGGTGTACATCTTGAATGATACCCAGGAGATACTTGAAAACGAGAGAAATCTCAATGTATCCTTCCTGGTAAAATACTTTATAAATAAATAAATAAGATACTGTAGACACCACACAGTCCGTATTTTTTTGACGGACGTAGAAAAAAAAAGGGAACTATGGGAAATAAAATTAATATGAAAAATGATAAAAATTTGAAAAGGATATGAAAAGCCATTGTGTGCGTCAAGGTGCTGGACGTCGCAAATGCGCTGCGTCTGACATCTCATCACTCACACAGAACGATACGCGGACATGGCGCACTCTGCCTTAGGCTAGGGTCAGACGAACGCATTTTTCACGTTGTCCGTGAAAAAGTGCGTTCGAACGAATGGACGTATTTTTTCACGGAATACGCGATAGCGGTCATACGATGCGCATTTTCGTCCGTGATTTTGTACGGATCATCAATAGAACCCTTTTGCGTCTGGACGTTATGTTGGCCGGACATGTGCAGCGTCTGACGTCTCGCAAACACGCCGCTATGCGGCCGCAGCGCACTCTGTACGTCAGTAGTAGCGGTTTGATGTTCTCGAAAAAATGCGTTCGTTGGCCACTTGCGTTGCACGGACGAACGTTCGTGCGGCCCGTTCGGCGTATGTTCCCCGGCATTGGACGTCATTTGCTGCTAGCACGGCCGTGATTTCGTGCGGCTAAACGCACGTGAAAAATGCGTTCGTCTGACCTTAGCCTAAACTGTAAGCTCGTGAGGGAGCAGAACCCTCTCTACCTCATGTGTCTATGTCCATCTATGCAGAATATATTGGTGCAAGACAAAAAAGGCAGCCAGTATATAATTTTTATTAATACATAAATCCAGGGGGAAACTTTCCTATTAGACATGAAAGGTATACATCTTGAATGATACCCACATTTCCTTTTAAAATAAAAAAAAAAGTATTTATTTTTAAGTGACACTTTACGCTGTTTCAGACCGAAATTACAGAAATAAACTATTTACAATAAACACATACAAGAAATCGAAACAAACTATGCACAGCAACAGTACATTAACAAACAAGCAGATTTCGCTTTTTCCTAACATTTCCCAGCATTGTTTTGCTGCTGGAAATAGTTAACACCTTCTAGTGAATTGCTGTTACAATATTAGCTCTCCAGGCTCTGTCCCTGGTGAGATATTGATAGACATAACCACTAAACCTAGAAGGTTACCAAGTTTTTGTGTATTAGGTCTCCCTTTTCCTAGGCGTAGGTCATATAAATGGCGTGGAATGTGACCCAGGCTGTCAGAGAGTGATATGCCAGCAGTCCCCCTGTTGTGCTGGCTGTGTGTAATGACTGTGTGTGGTGGCGGTGAGGAGAACATTCCTTTGGCCTAACAAGCACAGCTGGGATCCATTCAGAGCCCCCCATCCAAACCAGAATTCCTCGCATATCTCCCAGTTCCTAGATTTCAGGAGCCTCTCATAGCCCTTTGAAACCTGAGGCCCTGCATTGGGATATCCAGTCAGCATAAATCCATATACCTTTTAATGTTACATGCAAATTGTACGACCAAAATCCACCTTTAACCTGGAAAATAAAAAGCAATGCATTGTACACCCCTAACACCTCCTACTTAACATTTAAAGAGGGACATTTGCATTTCAGGGAATGACGCTGGAGGTGGGGCCTGAAATGACAAAACACCACTGTTTCCATGAGTTTGTTTGCCACTATTGTGGGACTTTTGTCATCATACACAAACCCCATAAAATCAAGCTACTCACTTAAGACAGCGCAAAGACTTACAGGGTTATCCAAAGAGATCGAATGGCTGGAGAAAGGTAACCGAACGCTGAAATTCAGCATATGGTTACCTTTCCTGGCCATTCGGCTATCCAGAGAGCAGGCAATTCGCCAAATCCTGGCGAATTGCCTGCACATACGGTGCCTGTTCGAGGGCAGTGAAATCCCCATAAAAAAGCACTGCTTCGGCTATTCAGAGAACACAAACCAGCAGTGAAAGGTTTCCGAAATGCCCTGCCATTCGGTGGTTTAATTCGGCAGGTTTATTCAGGCGAATCCTTTAGGTATCAATGTTAAAAATATTCCCGTTTTAATTCAATATCTAATAAACCGTTCATTATAAAATTCTGCAGTAAAGAGTCTCTTTATTTATAGATTTTTTTTAGGATATTTTAATCATTTTTCTGGATTTTTTTAAAAAAAAACAGTTTTTTTGTTTTTTTTAAGTTTACTTATTTTTTCTGTAACAGCCCTCTTTATTATCATTCCCTGGACCTCATATGTAAATTTCAGACATTTTCGCTCAGTAGTTTCTTTGCAAACAGTGTTTCACTTTTCAAACATTCAAGCAAACAGTTTTTCTAATTTATTCACTTCACTCGTCTGCGGTGTCGGGTTTTTCCGGTGGCTTTGCTGCATGTGATCGGCTCCTGCTTGGGTATTTTCGGCGGGTTAATCCAGATGTTTTTGCGGGTTTTCGGCATGCATTCGCCGGGTTTTGCGGTTAGTTTTCAGCGGGTTTGCGGCGACCTTTCCCTGCTTGCTGAATACACCGCAGGGTCACCGAAATGGGATCGGCAAAACGAACCGAATTGAAGAGAACAAAAAGTCACCGAACGTGCAGTGACTTTTCGATTCTCTTTGAATTACCCTGACAATATAATGATATTTACTAAATCTAAAGTGTATAATTTTATGTACTTATACTTCATGACCTATTCAGAGTGAATTCCCTAACTTTAGCGTGGTAAGGCACACTTGTGCATACTGTATGTATATGAAGATAACTGAAGGGTACCTGTCGACCCTGCCATACCCCCATATCCTAGATATACCCCCATACCCCTATTTCCGAGTGAACGCTAACTGAAATGTTCTGGTGAATAAGTGTTATCGTCAAGATAAATGATTTTAACTCATGCCACCCAGATCACATAACTAACACTAAACCGTTGAAAAAAATAAGCGCGACAGTGATTGCGCTAGTTTACTGTACTTTGCACACATGCTTAATATGGGGAGCGCAATCAGGATAAGTAAGGTATTACAATGTGCTAGCGCTAATTACCCCACCGATGGGTTAACTTTTTTTACCGGCACCCAATAGCTGGTGCTAAGTGATTCCGCTTTTGCAGAATCATTTATCACAGCTATAACCCCCCCCCCCCTCCCTAGAATTCAGCTTCTCACCTCTGAGCCTGTGGCGAGAACGGTGGCCCAATCCGCTGCTTCTGGCCACCGAGAGCAGAGTGAAACTGGGGACACATAGTCCCCAGAGTCCCTCTGCGATCACTCCTGTAATGTCCCAAAGGTGTGGGCATGCAATTAGGTGTTGTATGTATTTCTGTGAGTATTGTCCAGTAACTTACACACAGGCCCAAAGTTACGATTAACCTCCCTGGCGGTCTAATTTTTTCAAAATTTCGTGTCTAAAAGCGTCTCAATTTTTTTTTAACGGAAACGTGTTTTTGTACATAGTTAGCCTGTAATAATTAGGAATCACGCACTGAAATCCGTGCAATCAAGAGTCCTTACTGGTAAAATCCTTTATAAATAAATAAATAAAAAATAAATAGTAAATACACTGAGTCCGATAAAGTTTGAAACACGACATAATAATTTATTATCCCAAAAATAATTATCCAAAATAATGCAAATAAATGATATTCAATAAAATACAACAAAAAACACTGAAATCTGTCAAGCAAGGGTGAGACGATGTATGGTCTATTTCTTATCCTGTAGTGCCAAGTGGCCGTTCATAAACATTACACTTTATAATCCAAAATGCTGTAAACTGTAAAAAAGATTTCTTTAATGCTAGCCCCGCCCCCTGCACCATGTGACTCGCAGGGAGCCATCCAGGAAGCAGCTCGCTGAGATCACACTGAGGGGGACAGCGAGGGAGCCAGGAGGAGGTGAGTATGTATCCAGCCTGAGTGTGGCTCGGGGTTACCGTTCGCAGTAGCGAAATTTAACCCCGAGTTACACTCGGGAATACCGCCAGGGAGGTTAACCCGGGAAGGTTTATTACTCACTCAGACAGTTCTCAGAAGGGTTCTGTTCAATATCAGATTATTGTCTGTGCTATAATAACATGACAAGTTTCCAGCATATACTCTGTGCCTAAATGCTTCCCAGCATGGCTGCTCTCCGCTACAGATCAGAAGGCTGTGTTCTTCCTGGTTACTGGTACAGCTTCCTCCTCCAGCATGCACTGCAGCAGGAAAGAGGGGAGAGACTTAAAAGGGATACTCTAGGCAACATGACCACCTAAGTTATTTTAGGTGGTCATGATGCCCGGAGTATGCTGCCCTCTGTCCCCCCTCCGCTCAGCGGTTCAGCTGTAAATGCTGAAAACAGCTGAGAGAGGCGGAGAAGTTTACTCCGCCCTCCCAGCTGTCAGTCAGCAGAGCGGGAATCATATTTCCCGCTTCTGCCGACTTTTGCCGAGTAGGAGACGTCATTGTGCTTTCAGCGTGAGGACGTCTCCAACTCACCGCAGAAGCTGGCGGCTCCCTCTGAGGGTTAGTGTTGCGCGCATCCTCTTGCGCGCAACACTAATCCTCAGAGGGAGCCAGGAGGAAGCCTGCCGATTGGCTGGCTTATGTGAGAGGCGCGCATGCGCTTCTCACGTAAACCAGAAGGCAAGAAGAAGAAACAAGGACGGGAGCGGAAGAGGAGGGAGGTGAGTATAAAAAAAAAAAAAAAACAGCGCTGGAAACGAGGATTTTAGGGTAAGTATTACAGTTAAAAACACAAAAACAAAAAATAACTATTTATTAAGGGAATAGGGATAGGTTAGGATTTTTCTGTTAGTGTCCCTTTAAGAACCGCTCCCAAACTGGAAAACTCTGAGACAGACAGGAAGTCTGTCTAAACATCACAACTCCATGGCCCTGCACGATCTCGCAAGAGCGAAATCTGACATGTCTCGCAGCCCGGTAGCAGAACCCTCTATGTAGTCCTATGGACTCCAGGAGGTGATGCTCACAGAAGCACTACTGCAAGTATCTCAGAGGGTATCTCTTTGTTCCAGGGCAAGCTGCTGAATTAGCACGTGCCCTGGAATATGGTCTAAAAAATGGAGACGCCAGAGCTGCCCACATGAGTGAGCTCCTGCTGTGCCTGCCTGGGAGCTGTCTGCAAGCAGCATGTCCATTTTGGAGTCCCTCTGAAGCTGGCCATCGGGAGTGCACAGTCTGGAGCCCGTAAGGTCCCCCCTCTAGACCATTGAGACTTGGGATTCGACTGCTACCTTGCGGCTGGTATGTCCCCCTGGTGGCCATCTTGCGGCCTACCTCGTGACCCTGGCTCGACGGATCCGATGCGGTCTTGGAGCAGGTCGTCCCTGGATGAGGCCCCGGCCTGGGCTGAGGAGACGGAGGGCCCCCGTCTCTCGGCCGTCTGTGATGATGCGGCGGCGGATGCAGTTGCGGGGATTGGGAGTGGGTTGCGGGGCGCCGCTGACCCCTCCTTCCCTGTGGCTGTGGACGCTGTCGTGAAGGCCCTGGATGCATGCCTGGCGCTAATCCCAGAGGACGACACCAGAGTGATCACCAGAGGCGATTGGCGTCGACTAATGGATGCGCTCTCGGCAGCCCGGGTAGGGGGAGAACCGCAGGTATGCGCAGCTGCGGCCACCACAATCCCGGACCCCGCTGCGGACCTGCAGCATACTGAAGTCGAGGTGAGATGCCCCGCTACAGGGATTTCCCTGGATGAGGAGCAGATGCTGTACCCTGGGTCTGTGAAAGCAGCCCCGGGCTCTGATGCGGGTGCAGTGGCGGCTGCGACTGGCTGCCGGGTTCTGGAGGAGCTCGCTGGGGTAGCCAAGCTGGATCCCTCATTGCCGTGTGTTGACCTGGATATGTGGAGATTGCTATGGAGTCACTGTGGCCGTCAGGCCCTATATGGAACTGGCCATGCTGGAGGTGATGCTTGCTCGATTCTGTGGTTGGACACGGGATGAAGAGATCTGCCCCCCCTGAGTGTGACCCCTGTTCTCGGTCCTTGACCCATTTTGAAATACGATGACTCTCCACCTGATGACCCTTTTTGCTTCCCACACCCCATCCCTCATTTTCCCCCCACATGCTGAGAATACCTGTTTATTGATGCATTCCCCCCCTTACTCTCCCCCCCTTCTGCTGGGACACTTCCGACATTTTCTGAGGACGCTTTGAGTTTTTGTTTCATCCTCTCTCCCTTTCCCCCACATAAGCGTTATTTTGGTTGTTTTTCAGAGGACTCTTTTTACCTTCCTACTGCAGTGCTTCTTTGCTACCTAGTTCGTATTTTTGATGTCATTTAAGCTGACGAACTGTGGCCCTGCGCGGCCATTTTCTTTTTCTCTTACGCAGATGACTCGTTATTTCTCCTTTCGCCGTTGTTTGCTGTCATTTCTTTTAAATGTGTTTTTTTTTCTCCCCCCCCCCCGCACTCAAGCCGAGACGTGATATGTTGGGATTCTCTCTTTCTTTCCGCTGAGTTAAAACAGACGTTTGCTGAGACTTTCCTAATTATATGAGTATATTTTTTATTTTTGTCACCCCTCCCCCCCACACACATTTTTTGTTTCTGATGGCCTCTCCGGGAGCCCTTGGAGGGCACAGCTGCGGCCTGGTGTCCGGCTTCGCCCCCAAGTACCCGGGCCAGGTGCCACTTACTCCCCATGGCATCCATGTGGTCTTTTCGGCCCACGGGACCTTGCCAGGGCTGGCACGGTTCTGCGCTCCGCCATCTTCTCACCTCCCCCGGTTCTCCCCCCCCCCTTATTTTTTCCCTTTTTCCCCCACACTCTTTACGTTGTTGGTTGAGGACTTTTTGGGTACTATTTTCTGATGCTTAGTTTTTGCTACTTGACTCTGATATTTCTCTATGCGACTCATAAGAAGTTTTGTTGCTTATCTATAGATGAGACCCCCCACCTGGGGATGTTTTTTGATGTCTTATTGTTGCTCTTCGATGACTTTATAGATGTCAATATATTGTTTTTCTTTATTTTCTTTATGCTGAGTTCTCGCAGACGACTATGTGCGGCCCTGCGAGGCCCTAACTCTACGTTTATTTGTATGATGACATATTTCAAAATAAAAATTTTGAATAACAAAAAAAAAAAAATGGAGACGCCACAGGGAAACCTGCAGGCACAGGTTTTCTCCATTAGCATTCCCATTTTAGCAACAACAAAGGAATAGTGCTCCTAGTTTCTACACCCAAGTATGTACAGTGCCATTATGCTGCTTGGAGTGAGAAGGCCAGCGTGCCACCTATAATATGGAACATCACCGCTGTGCGTCAAGTGCCTGCTGCCGTACCTCCTGATGTGCCCCTCAGGGCAGTCTTCCTTCTGCCACCCCAGTTATGCAACCTTGTCCCTCCAGATGGTTTGGAACTACATTCTTCCTAAAGAAAGACAATCAGGAGCTAAGATGGAATGCGTAGTTCTCAACAGTCCCGGTTTACCTGTGATGGTCCCAGACAGTGAACCGGATCACCAGGACTGTTACACTGTATCCTTGAAATAAAATGGTTGCTTTCTCTCAAGTAGATTATAAAATCATTAACTTTCTTGCATTCAGCTTTCCTTCAAAACATGACAAATTTTAGATTACAGTCTACAAGTAGTGTCTGCTACTCTTTTTTTATACCACTTTGTCTAATTACATACTCCTGTTAAGTCCTACCTATGATTAAATGCTAAATTTATAAAGTGCTGTGGATAAAAGCCCTACATGAGAATCATATAAAAAGACGTCACCAGTTAGGTATTATCTCGTCACCCTATATAGTCAGGAAACAAGGAAATCCTGTTATTTCACTCTTCATGTATTCTTAGAATAAATAACTACAAATCTAAAAAAAGAAAGTACATCTCACGGAAACACATACCTGCCAACATTTCAAAAGGGCCAAAGGGGACGCTTGAGTCTGAGAATGCCCCATTAGACAGTCCCATCAGATTAATAGGTGACCTCACACACTAAGGGCCCTATTACAATCTTCACGAAAACGTTTGCGCGTGCAAGAATGCATTAACGCGAGGGGCAAAACCCTTTGCATTGAACGTCGTATTACAATGTCAGCGCAACAAACGCACGTAATCGTCTACCGCGGGTGAACCTGCGCGAACGCTGCGCGAGCGTACTGTTCTACACGCAACCTATACTTAATGTTGTGAGCGCAAATGCGTTTGTGCGCTGGTATGCGGATGGTATTACAATCTATGCGCAGTTTGTAACACACAGCCTTTGCTCGCATAATTTTAGCAACTCCTAAAAGCTGGTGTTAATGGCAAATTCTATCAACCTGGCCGAAACCAAATATACCAGCCCAAAAAAAAATACGCAGCAAAGTATAGTTACACATTCTACACATACCAAACCAATAAATTTGAGAAGTTGTGCGTGCATTTTTTTTTTGATACAGCATATATGCGCAGATTGACTTTGACAGGCGCAAAAACTTAACGTGAGACAATTGTGGTTCCTAATTCTGATTGGCTGAATCGCGTGAAAAAAACAGTCCGCACACTGATTTCTGCACGCAACGTTGCTGCGTACGCGTTTTTGCACATCTGTTTTCCGCGTGTTATTTTTTTGACGGATGAAAAAATGCGCAAGGATTGTAATACCAGCGTTGATTTTTGTGCGTTAACATTTAACGCTTCGCGCAAAAATTCACGCGTTGTGCGTGCGTTTTTGCGTGAAGAATGTAATAGGGCTTCGGTTCTCGCCCTCCACGTGCGCCACAGTTGGGCTCACCTCTGCAGGGGATCCTGTGTGCGGCCTGTGTTTTGAACGGCATGTCAGGAGAAATCCCAGGATGGCGGCAGCGGTTGCCTCCAACAAGGAAGCGTCGCTGGGTGGCACCAGGGGAAGTAGACATGCCCCTCTCGTCCATCACCCCCCTTCTGTCATACAGAGGCAATAGGAAGGCAGACAGAGAGGCTGGATTGTGTCCTCAGACATGGTGCCCTATTTAAACTCCCCTTTCAGGGGCTGAAGGTGCTCAGTAGTTGTCACTCCCTGAAAATCTATACGGCGTTCATAATTACTTCCTATCTGTGTATGACCCTTGGCTTGTCCCTTGACTTTGGCTGCAGTGCCGCCTGCACCAACTTCTTGCTTGTTTTTTGGACCAAGCTCTTGCTGTCTGACTTAGGTTGTGTCCACAGTGTTTGCACGGGGTTAACCGGTGCAAATCCGGTATGCAGTAATACAGGTGCCAGGCTGGTTACAGAGCACAATTATAAAGGTTTATTAACAGAACAACAGAGGTAAGATAATAAAGGCAACACAGGACACTAGACTAAAAATAGAGGTGGCTGGGCAGGACAGGCATAGGGCTGGACAGAAGTACAAGACACAGGAGAGCGAGACAGGAAGACACCAGCAGACTAAGTACAGGAGAAAAACAAAAGGGGCGACACAGAAAGGGAGCTGACTAGGTGATGATGAACAGGTAGACAGACTAGGGATAGTGAGCTATGTAGTTAAACAACAAGAGAACCTGAGGATACTGAGGGAGAGAGGACACAAGAAGACTCACAGTATTCAGTACACAAATGTGGATGGGTAAAGGCAAGATAGGGGGCTCAGAGGCAAGAAACGTGGGAAGAAGTTGGCAGTAGTTCTGGTAAGTTCTTGGCAAAAGGTCTAGGCAGGCGGCTGGCAGATGAGCGTGGTTAAGTCCATGGGAAAGGGTCTTGGCAGGCAGTTGGGAGATTGGGTAGTCAAGTAGCAGAGGTTTGTTACACAGCAAGGTAAGGACACAGGGAAACAGGATAGAAATGACTGAAGGTACCCGTGGGTTGCAAAGCAGTTCTCGGTGGGTTGTCAGAAAAGGTACTTGGTGGGATCTCTGAGGTTTTCAAGGCAAGGTTCTCGTGGGATGCAAGGCTGGGATCTCAGGTGCACCAGCAAGCAGCTTAGAATAGATACGAACTGAAACTTCAATGTTGAAGCAGGGAAGGAAAGGCAGCATCCTTTTGAGGAGGCCTCGTCAGGTGGGATGGAGTGCACCTGAGGCTCCTAGGAGGAGCCATAACACCCAGGTAGGAATTTCAGGAGCCTAGATTTAATGTATAGCAAAGTAATAATAATAATATTAATGTAGAGCAATGGCAAAACCTGGTACACATCCATAGAGTAAGACGGACGGGAAAGGGGTTGCCGGAGTCAAGCCAGAGACAGAACTGGCTCTCTAGCGGGCACCAGGAAAGGAAGCATGACAGGTTGGAAGTCCAAGGTAAATATTCCATCATTCATTGCCCCAATTAAGGTACTGCAACATGAGCTTCAACAAACACAATGTGACAGACACCAAAATTTAAAAAGAGTCCCTAAAGAGGTATATGAGGTACAGTGGCAAGAAAAAGTATGTGAACCCTTTGGGATTACGTGGAGTTTTGCATGAATTGGTCATAAAATGTGCTCTGATCTTCATCTAAGTCACAACAATTTGAAAAACACAGTCTGCTTAAAATAATACAACACAAACATATGTTTTCATGTTTTTATTGAACAGAACATGTAAACATTCACAGTGCAGGGTGGAAAAAGTATGTGAACCTTTGGACTTAATAACTGGTTGACCCTCCTTTGGCAGCAATAACCTCAACCAATCGTTTCCTGTAGTTGCAGATCAGACCTGCACAACGATCTGGAGTAATTTTGGACCACTCCTCTTCACAAAACTGTTTCAGTGTAGCAATATTCTTGGGATGTCTGGTGTGAAGCGCTCTCTTAAGGTCATGCCACAGCATTTCAATCGGGTTGAGGTCAGGACTCTTACTGGGCCACTCCAGAAGGCGTATTTTGTTTTGTTGAAGCCATTCTTTTGTTGAATTACTTGTATGCTTTCGTCATTGTCATGTTGCATCACCCATCCTCTGCGGAGCTTCAGTTGGCGGACAGATGGTCTTACGTTTTCCTGCAAAATGTCGATAAACTCTGGAATTCATTTTTCCATCAATGACAACAATCCGTCCAGGCCCTGAGGTAGCAAAGCAGCCCCAAACCATGATGCTCCCTCTGCCATGTTTTACAGTGGGGATGAGGTTTTGATGTTGGTGTGCTGTGCCTTTTTTTCTACACACAAGTGTTGTGTGTTTTTCCCAAACAACTCAATTTTGGTTTCATCTGTCCACAGAATATTTTGCCAGTAGTGCTGTGGAACATCCAGGTGCTCTTTTGCAAACTTCAAACGTGCTGCAATATTCTTTCTGGACAGCAACGGCTTCCTCCGTGGTGTCCTCCCATGTACTCCATTCTTGTTTAATGTTTTCCTTATTGTAGATGTGTCAACAAAAATTTAGCATGTGCCAGAGATTTCTGTAAGTCTTTAGCTGACACTCTAGGATTCTTCTTTACCTCAATAAGCATTCTGCGCTGTGCTCTTGCAGTCATCTTTACAGGACGACAATGCCTAGGGAGAGTAGCAACAGTGCTGAACTTTCTCCATTTGTAGACAGTCTGTCTTACCGTGGACACATGAACATCAAGGCTTTTGGAGATACTTTTGTAACCCTTTCCAGCTTCATGCAAGTCAACAATTCTTGATCGTAGGTCTTCTGTGAGCTCTTTTCTGCGAGGCATGGTTCACATCAGGCAGTGCTTCTTGAAACCAGTAAACCCAAAACTGGTGTGTGTTTTTAAAGGCAGGACAGCTTTCAGCAACACATCCAATAAAATCACACTGATTGGACTCAAGGTTGGCTCACTCCTGGCTCCAATTAGCTCTTGGAGAAGTCATTAGGCTAGGGGTTCACATACTTTTTCCACCCTGCACTATGAATGTTTACATGTTCTGTTCAATAAACACATGAAAACATATGTTTGTGTTGTATTATTTTAAGCAGACTGTGTTTTTCAAATTGTTGTGACTTAGATGAAGATCAGAGCACATTTTATGACCAATTCTTGCAAAACTCCACGTAATCCCAAAGGGTTCACATACTTTTTCTTGCCACCGTAGGAGGGACAGACGAGTAAAACACTCTGAAAACACATTACTTCAGAGAAGCCTAACGGCTCATTCCATGATTCCCCCTCTGTACATTCTTGCACCATCTTTCCACCGAGCCCCAATGCACCCCACTATTTCAGGTTCTCTATTTAACCTCACCTAATGTGCCACCCTTCCCCTCTTAGATTGTAAGCTCTCGAGCAGGGTCCTCTCTCCTATTGTTCTGTGTGTTTAACTTGTATGTGTATTTGCTATTCTGTCTCACCCGTTGTACAGCGCTATGGAACTTGTTACCGCTTTATAAAACCTTGTAACTGTAAAAATAGATACTGTCCCTCCTAAGTAAAGATGCTTCTTCAAATTTACCTATTTTGACTTGTTTATAGAATATTCTTGACATTCTTCTGCCAGTTCATTGGTGTATAACAAGGTTGCTAATGAAGAAATGGATTATTTTTCTGCAGAACATAATAATTTACTTTAATGTAGGACAATGTATATTGACACAAACAAAAGAAAGGACATTTTTACATTAGTGGATTATCATTGTTACATACAAGAATACAGATTTGCACATGTTTGCAGTGAGATATGAGACAATTACTTATTTCTATGAGTTTTCCTGTTGGTCCACATAGATCCATCTTAGCTAGAGTTGCTAAATTGTACAAAAACCACACAAACCATTCCTTTAAGCACATAAAAACGTATCCTCAATAATGACCATAGTGAAGTGAAAATCAAACAGTTTGAATATATAAATAAATATATTTTGGATTGGTCTGGTGTACAGAAAGCATCCAAAGAGAAAACAAAAAGAGATAATAGTGCAATACAGTCAGTACTGAACAAATGACAATATAAAAATTCATAGGTGGGAACGTACGTCTTCCATAACGTTGGCTCTGTATATGGTGCGTTGTGTGAAATTAGGAGATGAGAGTGACTTGATCAAAAAATAAAATTCTTTTATCGGTTTGTCAATAGATTAAAGGTATATAAAAACTAAAGGCATAAAAAGGAAACTAACATGAGTTTAGCTGATAACAGATCAGCTTCATCAGTCAGTTGACGTGATAGAGTTGCTAAATTTGTCCATATTTTCAGGGACGTATATTTATTTATTTATTTTAAATATTCAGTTTTATTGATAGATAGTGTAGCTTTACTAGTTCGTGCAACACAGCATCATTAGAACGGGAAAGGATAAAAAATAAGAAAACTAAGAGTTAAATGTTGGGTACACAAAAGAAAAAGCGGGGGTACATGGCATAACACAGATCATCAAATTGGTGTTTTGCATTCAAGGTATCCTAAGCGTATACATTGTTCAGATATACTCTATGGGCCCTAGTCAGGGGCGTACCTACAACATTTGGCACCCGGGGCGGATCCTATATTTGACACCCCCTTACAACTTTAAAATGTAAAAAACTAATTTTAAAAAAAAATCACACGCATTTTTTAATGTTTTCAAAAATATTTTTAGTTCTAGCATTCTGGCAGGACATGATGTATACATAGAATAATGATATATTATGAATCTGCCGATGGTGGATCATGTGTCCTCTGTGCTGTGCAATAAGAGGCGAGTGTAGATTTTATTTTTTGAAGAATTGTTATTTTTAAGTGATTTTTCAAACTCACAACATATCAATCCTCATGCTATGAACAAAAGTGGCTTGTTTTGTTGATGGGAGTTGTGTGTGTGTTGGGGTGGCTTGTTTTGTGTGATAGGAGTTGTGTGTTGGTGGCTGGTGTGGGATGGGGGTTGTGGGTTGGTTGGTTTTGTGTGATGGAGTTGTATGGGTGGTTGGTTTTGTGTGATGGGAGTTGTGGGTGGCTGGTTTTGTGTGACGGGAGTTGTGTGTATGTGCTGGGTGGCTGGTTTTGTGGATTGGAGTTGTGTGTGTGTGCTGGGTGGCTGGTTTTGTGGATTGGAGTTGCTGAGCAGAGAATGGGTGTGTGTTTTGCAGGTATAAGATGCTGCTATATTTTTTCTTTACTTTCCAGTTTTTTAAGACACCCTCTTCCCTGTCCCTGTTTGCCCTGGGCTGCCTATTCACTGGTGATGCAGTAAATGCAGCCTGGCACCCTCTATGCAGGACCTCACCAAGAGCCAGGCAGCTCAATGACAAATTTCTGATCACTGCAGTGCTGGTTAAGGAAAGGTCCACTTTAAACAGCAGTAAGCAGACAGGGCTTCATATTCTGCTGACACCCCCCCTTACCTGCTGTTTACTGTCATCTTCTCTCTCTGCACACAAATCACATCCCCTCCCCTCTCCTAGAGATGCTGCGGGCAGGGGAGGAGCTATGGAGGGAGGAGAGGGGGATTTTTATTCTATTTTATTCCTTATGCAAACGCCCTGTTCTGCTGCTCGTTGTTTGAGAACACAGCTCAAAGCTGACACACAGTGACAGTGGCACCTCCTAGTACCCCCTAATGACACCCCAATAATCACTGGTACCTGGGGCGGCCCGCCCCCCGCAACTCCCCTAAGTACACCACTGCTCTGTGATATGCTCACACACAAGTTTGGCGAACTGCCAGCAAGTACGGTGCTGTTTGAATGCAGTGCAAATCCCCATAGAGAAGTAATGATTAATCTATTCAGAGAACACCAAACAGCAGAGAAATGGCAGTTAAATGCCCTGATGTTCGGTGGTTTCAATCAGCAGGTTTATTCAGGCGAACCCCATAGGTTTAAATGTTAAAAATAGTCCAGTTTTTATGCAATATCTAATAAGCCATTTATTATTTTAATCTGCAGTAAAAAGTCTTTATTTATTGATTTTTTTTTTAGTCCCTATTAGTCATTTTTCTGATTTATTTTTTTCTGCTAAATTTTTCGCCCTTTTTTTTAATAGCGTTTTTTCTTTTTTCTGTAACAGAATGTTTTATTATCAATCATAGGATCTTATATGTAAATTCCAGACATTTTCATTCAGTAGTTTTTTTGAAAACAGCAGGCCATGGGTTTGCGGTGGCGGCATTCAGCGGCCGACTCCCTGCACTTTGGGGAACCAGCGGTGAATGGTGAATTCACTGCAGGGTGCGGAAATTTTATTCTCCGAAGTGCAGGGAACAACAGAACACCAAAATGTTGGCATCATTTCAGTGCTCTGTGAGTAACCCATTTAGTGGTGAGGTTTTTTGCTGCCCCCTGGAAAGTGAAAGCCTAGGCCTTGCCTACCCAGGACATACTTGAAAATTTGTGAAATCTCAATGTAGCCTTCCTGGTAAAATACTTTGCAAAAGTAAAAAAAAAAAATTATATACATTTTTTTGTGTCACCCTAGTGGGGGGTGGTGCCACCCGGTGCGGGCGGCCCCCCTAGGTACGCCCCTGGCCCTAGTACATCCTCAACGCTAACGTTAACACTCAGCTGTGTGAGCGTTAAGGTTAGGTTAAGTAGCCCTAGCGCGGGCCGACCATATTACATTCCGAAAGCTAAAGGGTTAAAAAACCTGTTAGCAATTCGGATCTTGTGCTTTTCAGCACGAGCTTTCTGTACTTTGTGTTCCCCTTGCTTAATGTGGGGAGCGCCATGTCGCGGTTAGAGATATAGTTGTGTATGTATATATATATATATATATAATATATATATATATATATATATATATATATATATATAATATATATATATATATATATATATAAATAATCGCCAATGCTACACAGCTGACCAGTAAAGCCTCAGTTTCTAGTGTGTTCTAGAAAGTAATTAAAATGTTAAAGGCCTTTGTCTCTTTGCTGGCCACTAAGCCCTTTTGAAGGGATATCACAGGGATATCTTGCAGAATAGGTTTTCTTTGATCAGCCTGATAAGGGGGAAATTACCCATTTGCTCTAATGGAATGTCCTGTGTCCCATCCCCACATGAGTCCACAAGCCTTTCACACCTTGGGCAACTGTAAAAGCACCTCCAAGAGCACATCCCAGACCCAGAGGCACCATTGTGACCAAAAGTGCATTTCAAAGAAACGAATATGTCCTTTGATCGCTAGAGACGATCTTGGGATGATTGATATTATATCTGGGAATTAAACTAAGAAGTGAACTGAGCATGCCCATGAAATAACAGGAGGGGGGTGTTATGATCTCTGCTTGTTCAGATATGAGGCTGGGCTGTCAGGTTCACCATTGCTTTATTGCAGGACACTTACTGTTATATACAGGCTTGGATAACTACAGGAACACAGGATCATGCATCTGCCTTCATAACTGCATCACACTCACTGACCCTGAAGATGGCTGCCGTGCCCTCTGACCGTGTCATCCTGGGCGGAGCCACTAGTTAAAGTGATAGCACAGGTTTAGTATAGTCAGCTATAACACCTTCCTCCCCACCCCAAAAACAAAACCAGAACAACATAACAAAAACCAAGTAACAAATCAACAACCAGAACAATCGAACACAGTTCATCTGAGGAACTTGGAGAGTGTCACTGAAAAACTGATGACTAGTCTTCTGAAGAAAATTGTGGAGCCAAATCATCATCCACATCTTTCTGGGCCCTACGCGAGGACCGACGGAAGTCTCTTATCCGTTCTTGAAGAAGTAAGCGGTCAGGAGGGTGTCGGTGACGTTGGGACGTCCACCAGCAGGCGGGGTGTTGGAGGCGGTAGGATTGGATGAAAGATCAACTGGTGGGGTCAAGGAGGTACAGAGGGGTCAGGGGGAACCTCTGAACCAGAGTCACAAATACCCACAGGAGACGAGTCCAAAGTTTCCGAGTCAACCCAGACACCATTCCAGATGTCCTCCGACGCATTAGATGTGGACACCGGACCCCGTAGGGTTGGGGACGTTAAGGGTTCAGGCACCCGTGAACGAGACCGTAGCTGGTCTACATGTCGTCTGGTAATGGAACCATCTTCCAGGCGGACTCTGTACATCTTGGGTCCCAAAGATTCTGCAACGGTAGCAGGTAGCCACCGAGTGTTGGCAGATCCATACGATCGAGTCCAGACCTCCTGGTGGGTTGCAAAAACAGGAGACTCTTTGGACTTCACCATCTTTTCTTGGGATTGTAATACTATTATTATTATTATTATTATTTTATAAAGCGCCAGCATATTCCGCAGCGCTGTACAATAAGCACAGTACAGACAGGGTTACAATACATTGAACAACATTTGACAAACAGTACAGGAGGAGATGAGGGCCCTATTCCCGTAGGAACTCACAATCTAGGAGGGTTGGGGTTGGAAACAGGAGGAGAGGACTGTAAGGTGAGAGTGATTGATGGTTGCGTCAGTGAGTTGGGTGGTAGGCTTCCCTAAATAGGAATGTTTTCAGGGAGCGTTTGAAGGAAGAGAAGTTAGGGGAAAGTCTGACAGCACGAGGGAGAGCGTTCCAGAGAGTGGGGGCTGCGCGTGAGAAATCCTGCAGTCTATCATGGGAAGAGGTGATGCGGGGAGAAGCTAGGCGCAGGTCACTGTTTGACCTTAGGGAGCGGGCTGGGGTGTATTTGGTGATTAGTGAGGACAGGTAGTGGGGCGCTGAGTTAGTGAGGGTTTTGTAGGTAAGGATAAGGATTTTGAACTTAATTCTGCAGTGGATGGGGAGCCAGTGAAGGGACTCGCAGAGGGGAGCGGCAGAGACAGAGCGGCGGGTGAGGTGAATTAGCCTGGCGGAGGCGTTCAGGATGGATTGTAGGGGGGAGAGGCGGGACAGAGGGAGGCCAGATAAGAGATTATTGCAATAGTCGAGTCGGGAGATTACCAGGGCGTGTATGAGTTGTTTTGTGGTGACAGCGGTAAGAAATGGCCGAATTCTGGAAATATTACGCAGTTGGTATCGGCAGGAGGAGGAAAGAGACTTGATGTGGGGGATGAAGGAAAGAGCAGAGTCCAGTGTAACTCCAAGACAGCGAACTTGGTTTGATGGGGAGATGGTGATACCCTCCACCGTGATAGAGAAGTCAGGAGGTGGGGAGGCATTAGAGGGAGGAATAAGTAGGAGCTCAGTCTTTGACATGTTGATCTTTAGGTGGTGGGAGGCCATCCAGGAGGAGATGCCAGATAAACAGTCACTGACTTTTGAAAGGACAGGGGGAGAGAGATCAGGGGTAGAGAGGTAGATCTGAGTGTCATCAGCGTAGAGGTGGTAATTAAAGCCAAAGCTGTTGATGATTTTGCCCAGGGAGGAGGTGTAGATGGAAAAGAGCAGAGGACCAAGGACAGAGCCTTGAGGTACACCAACAGATAGAGGCAATGAAGAGGAGGAGTTACCAGCAAAGGACACACAGAAGGACCTGTTGGATAAATAGGAGTCAACCCAAGCAAGTGCAGTGTCACCGAGACCCAGAGAGTTGAGGGTCTGTAGAAGGAGGGGGTGGTCAACAGTGTCAAAAGCAGCCGAGAGGTCAAGCAGGATGAGAATAGAATAGTGGCCGTGTTTTTTAGCAGTTAGGAGGTCGTTGGTGACTTTGGTGAGGGCAGTTTCAGTTGAGTGTAGCGGACGGAAGCCAGATTGCAGGGGGTCAAGTAGGGAATTGGAGGACAGGAAGAGGGAGAGGCGGTTGAAGACTAGTTTTTCTAAGAGCTTTGATGTGAAGGGAAGCAGGGATACAGGGCGGTAGTTGGATGGAGAGTTGGTGTCTAGGGATGGTTTCTTTAGTAAAGGGGTAACTAGCGCGTGTTTGAAGGCGGATGGAAAGGAGCCAGTGGAGAGAGATAGGTTGAAGATGTGTGTGAGAGCAGGGGTGAGGGAGGAGGAGAGGGGAGGAATTAGATGTGAGGGAATGGGGTCGAGCGGGCACGTGGTGAGATGTGACGAGGACAATAAGGAATTGACTTCCTCCTCAGTGGTTGGGAGGAAGCGGCAGAGGGTGGCAGAGGGGACCTGTGGGAGTGGAGGTGGCAGATAACTATCTTGTGTTGGGATGTTGCTTCTGATAGTTAGAGTTTTACTGAGGAAGTAGTCTGCCAGGTCTTGAGCGCTGAAGGCAGCTGAGGGGGGAGGTGCAGGTGGGTGGAGGAGGGTGTTGAAGGTGGACCAGAGCCGTTTAGGTTGGAGGACAGCGTAGATATAAGAGATGAGAAGAAGGATTGTTTGGCCAAGTGGAGGGCAGAGGTGTATGACCGGAGAATAAACTTGAAGTGAACAAAATCAGCTTCAGAGCGGGATTTCCTCCAGGCACGCTCTGCAGTGCGGGAGCATCTTTGCAGGTAGCGAGTTTGGAGGGTGTGCCAGGGCTGAAGCTGGCGGCGTGGGGCCTTGCAGAGTCGAAGAGGAGCAAGAGTGTCTAGAGCAGAGATAAGCGTAGTGTTGTAGTGATTAGTGGCAGCATCAGGGCAGGTGAAGGATGAGGTATGAGGGAGGTGGTGAAGTAGGTTGGAGAATTGATGGGGGTCCACAGCATGTAGATTTCTGCGAGTGTGTGTGCGGGGTGGGGGAGCAGGGTGTTTAGGAAGTCCAGATAGGTTGAAAGAGAGAAGGTGGTGGTCAGAGATGGGGAAAGGGCGACATTTGAACTCAGAAATGGAGCAGAGGTTGGAAAAGACCAGGTCAATAACGTGACCATCGCGGTGGGTAGGGAGGAGGGAGGATTGTGTGAGTCCAAGGAGGACGTGAGTGAAAGAAGTTTGGAGGCAGCAGGAGCGGAAGGATCGTCAATGGGAATGTTGAAGTCCCCGAGAATTAGGCATGGAAGATTAGAAGACAGGAAGTGAGAAAGCCAGGTAGCAAAGTGGTCAAAGAACTGGGAGGTTGGTCCCGGTGGGCGGTAGATGACTGCCACCCTGAGAGCCAGAGGAGAGAACAGGCGGATGCAGTGTGTCTCGAAGGAGGAGAAGGAGAGGGATGGGGGTGGAGGGAGATGCTGGTAGGTGCAGGTGGGAGAGAGCAGGAGCCCGACCCCGCCACCATTTCTCTCACCCGGTCTGGGGGTATGGCTCAAGTGTAGACCGCCATGTGAGAGAGCAGCAACGGAGGCCGTGTCAGAGGGAGTTAGCCAGGTTTCAGTTAAAGCTAGGAGGTTGAAGGAGTTTGAAAGGAAGAGGTCATGGACGGCTGTGAGTTTGTTGTAATACATGTTCATGAACGGTCTGAGGGCGAAGCATGTCAAAAGCAGTCCATGGCTGTCTTCCCAACATAAGCTCAGCTGGTGTTGTACCAGTGGTGGCATGTGGTGTAGTTCTGTAAGTAAACAGGAAAGAGTCTAACTGCTGAGGCGATATGGACCTCTGGCTAGTCACAGCTACTGAGGCCTTGAAATAGTTCTTGAAAGTTTGTACAAACCGCTCTGCGTGCCCATTGGTGGCTGGGTGATAGGGGGCGGTTAATTTGTGCTTGATATTATGCACCGTAACAAAACTCTGGAACTCCTGACTTGTGAATTGGGCACCATTATCTGTGACAATCTCCCTGGGATACCCAAACGAAGCAAAAAGATGCAATAATATGGCAACTGTTGCCTTTGTAGTCAGCTGGGTAACTGGAATGACCTCTGGCCATTTTGAGTGGGCATCAATTATAATCAAGAAGTTTGTCCCCTTATGGGACCCGCAAAATCCAAGTGAAGGCGAAACCAGGGAACCGTGGGCCAAGTCCAGGGTTGAATGCATCCTCGAGGAGGGTCTCTAGCAGTTTGTGCACATCCTACACAAGCATTGACATATGCCGTGATATCTGCATCTATGTTCGGCCACCACACATAGCCCCGTGCTTTCTGTTTCATCCGCGTGGTTCCAGGGTGACCAGTATGCAGCAAGTCCAAGATGTGTCTCTGGAGGGTTTTTGGAATGACCACTCGGTCTCCCCATAAGACACAATTATCCTTCACAAACAATTCCATTCGCTTCCTGTAGTAAGGTTCATGTTCCTGTGATACCGTCGCAGGCCAGCCGTCTCGTATAAAGGTAAGCACGTTTGTCAGAAGGGTATCCTTCACAGTATGGGCTGCTATCTCTCTGGAAGTAAGGAGGTGTGAGGTGGTGTACCTACAACTCTTGACTGATGGTGTCGACTCTAGAGGCAGTTCTGTGAGACGGGACATTGCATCTGCATTTGCATTGTCATCATGACTTCGATACTGTATGCGGTAGCTGTATGCTCCCAAGAACAGGGCGTAGCGCTGGAGACGGGCTGCAGTTGTCTGAGAGATTCCTTTGTCAGGGCTAAAAATTTGAAGAAGCGGTTTATGATCCGTTAAAATGGTAAACTCTCTACCATACAGGTAAAGGTGAAACTTCCGAATTGCCCATATCAATGCAAGTGCCTCTTTATCAATTTGAGAGTAATTGCTCTCTGTCTTCGTCAAGGATCTGGAGGCGAAGGCCACCGGTTTCTCAGAGCCATCCGGTAGGATGTGGGAAAGAACAGCGCCCAGACCATAAGGAGAGGCATCACAAGCCAGGGTGAGAGGCTTCTGGAGGTCGTAGTGCACAAGCATACGTGACGCTAACAGTTTCCGTTTAGAGGACTCAAAAGCATGTTGACATTTAGCTGACCAGTCCCACCTGGAGTGTTTCTCCAGGAGCTTATGCAGTGGAAACAATGTATGAGCAAGGTCTGGAAGAAATTTATTATAGTAGTTAAGCAGGCCAAGGTAGGATCGTAGTTGATGGACACTTGTTGGGGCTGGAGCTTTGACTAAAGCATCGACCTTGTCTTCAACAGTATGAATGCCCTCTGCATCTACTAGGTGGCCACAAAACTCCAATTTAGGCACCATGAATTTACATTTTGTCAAATTTACCTTGAGACCTTGGTCCTGAAGTCTTTGTAAAACGAGCTCTACATTCTGCTTGTGTTCTTGGTCCGTGCGACCAGTGATGAGCATGTCGTCTAATAGACACTGAGTGAAGGGAATGTCTGCTAAAATTTCATCCATCTTTCTTTGCCAGATGGCTGGTGCAGATGCAATGCCAAACACCATTCGATTGTATTCGTACAAACCCCTGTGAGTGTTAATGGTGAGGTATTTTCGAGAAGAGGGGTGGACCTCAAACTGTAAGTAAGCTTGTCGTAGATCAATCTTGGTGAACTTTTGTCCCCCAGCAAGTGAAGCGAAAATGTCATCTACTCTGGGTAGAGGATACTGGTCAACCTCCAGTTGGCTATTCAGTACCATGCGAAAATCCCCACAGATGCGCAATTCACCATTTGATTTCTTTACTGGAACAATAGGTGATGCCCAAGCACTGCGCTCTACCTTGGAAATGACACCCTGTTCTAGCCGGATTAGTTCAGCGTCCACTCCTGCTCTAAGGGCAAACGGTACTGTCCGCCAGGACAAACTTGTCTCTCAAAGCTGTCGGTAGGTACTCCCCAAATGAACAGGTGGAGGCCAATTTGCGAAGGGCCACCACATAGGCTTTAATATCTTCGCCCGGCTGCTGCTGCTGTTGATAAAAACGAAATCTTTCTGCAATTTCCAGCGGTTTTGGCTGAAAGTGATCCTCTAATAGTTTCAGAAGTTCCTGTAGAGCCTTGCTTGCTGGTTTCTCAGGGAACAGAAGGTCTCTTATAGTGTCATATGTGTTAGCCCCCACGGCTGTGAGAAACACTGCAACCTGTCTCTCAGGGGGTATGGTGTTAGCACAGAAGTACTGCTCTAATCTCTCAGCCCAGGAGCTCCAGGAAGTTTTCTCTCCATCAAACTCCGTTAATGTGCCTATCAGTGCCATGATCTTGCTGCTGGATGGCAGTGTGTGCTTTATCTGGCTTTCAATCCCTGTTTTTTTTTTTTTTCTTTACTTCAGGCTGAGCAGGCCTTTACAAATCTCATTCTCGTCGCCACTGTTATGATCTCTGCTTGTTCAGATATGAGGCTGGGCTGTCAGGTTCACCATTGCTTTATTGCAGGACACTTACTGTTATATACAGGCTTGGATAACTACAGGAACACAGGATCATGCATCTGCCTTCATAACTGCATCACACTCACTGACCCTGAAGATGGCTGCCGTGCCCTCTGACCTGTGTCATCCTGGGCGGAGCCACTAGTTAAAGTGATAGCACAGGTTTAGTATAGTCAGCTATAACAGGGGGATTCTGGGAAATTTAGTGAGCAGGCTGTACCAGCTAGGGGCTGTCCTTAGAAAAGCAGAGAAGACCTATATATATTCTGAGTCAAGCATGGGCTCCTTTCCGATTTATTGGAGGTCAATCGAAAAATTGAAGAAATATTGCCATCTCCTACTAGAACCTCCCTAGCGACTGATCCTCCAGCGTATATTGTAAGTAACTAGGATCTGTTGTTATCCCCCTTTTATTTTTGCTGCTTTGTGTGTGTAAACTGTTAATTATTATATCTATTTTTCTGTAACCAAATGCACTGTGATATATCATTTTTTGGTTATCATAATAAATATAAAATTTATTAAGATCTGCTTCTGCCTGATATTCGATCCACACTAACTGAAGGACTGGATTATCATAGAGATTTGCCTTTGTTTAAGCTCGAGTCTATCTACCAAACAGTGAGTGTGGTGGGGTGCAGTCGCTGGACTGTTTTCTATTTTGGGGTGCATGACCAGAGTCTCAAACCGGCTCTGGTTCAGACAGTAAGCATCTTGGGTAAAAAGTCGGTGTGTGTTGGCAGTGTGACGAATAGTACAAAGAAAGTGGGTACAGGGATTGTGGGCAACATAGTGGGCCTTGGTGGCCATGGAGCTGTAACTAACTCTATACCAAATCACTGATCGAAAAACAGACCTCGAAATGATGTAATATATTATTTAGAGGTGTGATGTCAAAAATATACAATATTTGGTTTTGGCTGTATAAGAGAAAAAAAAAACAGGGTGTTGTCCCCTTGTCATATTCTCTGTATATGGTCTTACTGGGAAATATACTGTATAGTATAACTGTTCCACAATTTGGACCCCTGTCCCAGGACGTGTCCTAGATTGTGACATGTCTGTCCAGAGGTTCTGTTTACAGTTTTCATTGTTAAAGACACTTTACACATCCTGTCCTCTTTATCCCCCCTCTCCAGTTCCATCCTGTAGATCTTGCTGTGTGAGCCCCTAGCTCCTCCACCATACAGCCATCACCAGACGGGATTTGATGATCCCACTCGACAGTCAGCAAATCCGTCACTGATGGTGTCAGCAGGCCCTACATGTTGACATCATCCTTTCTCCGAGTGCTCACAGCAGCGTGCACTTTGGGAGATGACAGTTGATGGATTGGACCAACCAGTGGGGGCGGGGGGGCGGCCCGCACCAGGTGACACCCTTGGCGGGGTGACACCGTCACAAGCTGTTTGAGTTTTTTTTGAGGATTTTTTTTTTTTCTTCGTCCGCCGTGCAGGTTACCCCCCCCCATGGAGGACCCCACCCCCCATGGAGGACCCCCCCCCCCCCCCATGGAGGAGGTGATCCGGATCGGATGTGGACAGTGGAGGATTCCATTTCCTGGTCTGGAGTGGACTGTGGATCTTCATCATGCCGCCACGCCGCCCGCGCCATCTTTGATTCCGGCACCGCCAGTCATCTGGAGCCTGGAGCCGGAGGAAGGATCATGCTGCCAGTGCCGCCCGGCGCCCGCGGCCATCTTTGAGCCGTCACGTGCAGCGTGGCGACGGCGTGCAGCTCGAGTGTCTGTGCAGTGCAGATAGAGTAATGCGGCGCAACGCGGCAGCATGATCCTCCACATCCATCCATGATGGGTGGAGGTGGAGCATCATGCTGCCGCGCTGTGCCGCATTACTCTCTATCTGCACACAGCGACACTCGAGCGCACGCCGTCGCCACGCTGCACGTGACGCATCAAAGATGGCCGCGCAGATCCCACCCCCTCTGACGCCGCTCAAGGGAATTCAGAGCCGCGCCTGCGCGCTGACGCCTCTCATCGGCGGCAGTCCGCCCACCGCCCTAACAGCTCCCTCGTGCCGTGGCGCATTTTCTTTAGAAGCGCGCGGGAGCTGAGGCGTGTGTGCGGTGCGTGGTGCCTCCTGCTCGGCTGCTCCCAGTCCCAGTCCCTCTCACCTGCTGCCTGGGCAGCTCTGGGCTCTGGCTGTCTTCTGAGGACTCGAGTCGGGAGAGACAGAGCGTCTAGACAGTGTGAGTCTGTGTGAAACAGCTGAGCTGAGCCTGACAAATCAATTGTAAAATTCAATTAAAAGTAAAATCAAAAAGTGTTTTTTGCCTGTGTTCTTCTCATCTCAAATTCTAAAATTTTAGAATATATGGGGTTATATTATTATTTTGAAATCTTGAGAGAACACAGGCAAAAAACAGTCTGTTGTTAGTTACCACATTGCCAAAATCAAACACTGGCATTTTATGAAAATAAATAAGCCCCATATTATTTTATGGCATTAAGTTTATTCCTTAAAATAAACATTTTCTAAATGTTTTAAATAAATTCTTTGTATTCGTCATATGATCTGGTAATATTATGGTGTAATTTTGCTAGGAATTAATATATCTATTGTCTTACATTTAGCGTTATATGGGAGTGCCGCATATGAGTAACAATAGTTTACATCATTTTGTGTTAAACTGAGGGGCGGCTCGTCGCTCGAGTCGAGGGGGTGACACCATGAGTTTCCGCACCGGGTGACACCAACCCTAGTGACGCCACTGGGACCAACCTATCATTCTGCACAGTTGCGGTGGAACGTACGTACAAAAGTATGCAAGTTCCGAGCACTACGCAATTTGTGGGTGCAAATTCCTTTAAATTACGGCAGGGAATTCTGAATTTCAGACACCCTGAGCTGAAGAGGAGGAGCAGCGCACGCCGAGGGTGAAAAGATGCGTATTTACACATAAACTAAAAGAAGAATAAATTGGACAGATACTGTCAGCATCATCTGCCCAATTATCTAAAGGGACAAGGGTGTGTGTGTGTGTGTCCGTAAAATTTATAATAGTGTCCCTTTAAATAGCTGACTTAAAATGTTTCTTGAAATCAATGTAATATTGCAGTAAATATCTTATTGATGGTTAACAGTTTAGTTTACATTTTATTTTATGGCTTTTTTCAGTAACTCAAAACAGTACATCAGTAACAGAGGTGTCCAGCAGGCATATGTTCCACACACAACTTTTACCCCAAGATCCGTTTCCTAGGCCTGATACTGCAGTGTTAACCTTAGTTAGACTTCCTTTGTTTTGCATACCTGCCTAAAGAGGTAGAATTGTTTTCCTTATCTACATCCTGTGATAGACTAAACATTGTTAAACTGAAATGTACACACTATAGTTCCATACACCAGCACTCCCAGGTTACAGCTAGTTACTTATGTACTTACTGTATGAATTTAGCAAATTACCTTGCCCGTTTACAAATGTTCTATTGTGTAATTCCAAAAAATTTGGTGTGAGCTTTGTTAGCTCAGTTTAACCTCCACTCATAACACAGTAACATACACAGCCGGTTTTCATTTAGGTTTCCATCCATGAAAAATCTATTAACTAGAAAATTTATGCTCAGAAAATGTAGCACAATTTACAAATTCCTGGCTGGGAATAATTGGCCTGTGTGCAGAGATATGGTCAATGCTTATGCTATTTATCATGGCTAGATAACAAGGAGCATCAAAAATGTCAAAGTTGAGGAACAAAGAGGACTCCTTCCTGCAACATCAGGGTAATCCTGGCCACACTGAACTCACACCTGCACAGATCTATGATATGGAGATTCCTTACCTCCAGAGCTTCAAACCTTCTGTACACCAAGTTCCAAGTACATGCAATTAAAAAGCACAATATCTTTTCCTTCCACACAGTACACATATGGCAAATCCATTTCATCACAATGGTTATTCCACCTCTTCATACAATTAGAAGTAACAGTCATTTTACTTGATACAATATTCTCCTTACAGTCAATACAAACATTGGAGATAGATATTATCAAATTGAAATCCATACAGTCAGCATTTTTACCAATTAAAAAACAGTTACATGGGGGGCGTGGCCGACTGCGATCGAGAGAGGTCGTGTTATGGTGGAGCTCCACATGACCATCTCTCCTTGGGGATTCTAGCTGACTCTCACCGTCAAGTTGTTTGGAACCCGAGGTCCCTCAGCGTTCGGTCACCGGGAAAGTTTTGTCCAGAGCCCGCCCTGTCCCCCTCCGGTCCAAAGACTTAGCCTTTGGCAGCTGTTTTTTGCGGGAGCACGATGCCGATGGCCATCTTGCGGTCCCCTACCTGGCTCCTGCGAACTCCCTCCCATGCTGCCTTGAGTGCCTCGTCCCCAGATGGGATTGCGATGAGGGCTGGGAGACGTGTGCAGCGGGATGGCTCCTCACCCACTGCAGAAGTTACTGGGGCCGTGATCTCAGGCCTTGATGTCTGCCTGAGGCTGCTGTCGGGGGTGGACAACAGCCCACTTACCAGGGGGGTCTGGCGCCAACTGATGGCTGCGTTCTGTGGGTGCTGGGAGCAGAGTGCCTTACAAGAAGGTGTGCTGGAGAATACTGCAGCTTTGGGTTCAGCTGACTCGCTGGTGGAGGAGACACTACAGAGAACGACGGCCTGGAAGACCCCGTCCTAGATGTCTAGCCATTGGAGGCGATGTCAGAGCCCAGCGGCCTGTCTATGTTGGAGGGCCGGCAGCCTCCTGATCGGGCTGGGTCTGTTGGGGTCTGGGATGCATGAGAAAAAGTGAGCAGATGTCCAGTGAGAGCCATGTCTCCCTCCAAGATGGCGTCTGATGACTCCCCCCACCCGCCATCGGACGGGGCGCTGCCTACTGTTTTATACCGAGACTTGGTCGGGGCGAGAGGGGACCTCGCTCTGGCCTTGTCTCTCCTGCGGCCTCTCTGCCAAGCTTGTCCACTTGGAGGGATGGGGAGCCCTGGGTGGCTGTCACGAATCCCCCTGAATACCAAGATAGTGGTCCCTTTACGTAGACCGCTCTCTACCCTTCCGATCCTTGAATGGTCGGCACAACTAGATAGATAATTAACCAGACAATAGACAAGCAAGGGTAAACACCAGACAGAGGTACAGAATAGAGTACTCGTTCTCCCTAGGACCTTAGTAATATCAGAGGTAGCCTGATGTGTGCTTAGGGTGCCACATAGACTGACCTCGGTACCAAAGTTAAGAGCAGAACCGTGAGGAGAGTAAATGCCAATACCAAGGGTTATACACAGGGTGGTTCGTTCGCCAATGCCAGGGGTCGTACACAGAATGGTTCGTTTGCCAATGCAATGCCAGGGGTCATACACAGAATGGTTCGTTTGCCAATGCCAGGATTCATACACAGAATGGTTCGTTTGCCAATGCCAGGAGTCATACACAGAATGGTTCGTTTGCCAATGCCAGGAGTCATACACAGAATGGTTCGTTTGCCAATGCCAGGAGTCATACACAGAATGGTTTGTTTGCCAATGCCAGGAGTCATACACAGAATGGTTCGTTAGCCAGAAGCAAGGTCAGACATAGATATATATTAGCAAAAAACACAAGAGCTCTGCGGGAAGTGAATACCACGTCAGGGCACCGGCGAACTAGTGAAGCCGGGTTTTAAACCCGGCGGGTCCGCGTCATAACGCCAGGCTCCGCCCCCCGGCGTCCCACGTGAGCGCACCCGGTGGCGTTATTATTCGGCGCCTGGCCAGCGAGCAGCGAGGAATCTGCTGCCAGGCGCCCCAGAACAGAGCCATCCGTGACAGAACCACCCCCTCTACGGGCGGCCACTGGACGACCCCCAGGGGCACGGGGGTGCGCTAAATAGAAGGCCTTCACCAACCGAGGGGCATGGACCTCTGCAGCCGGAATCCAAGAACGATCCTCTGGACCGTAACCCACCCAATCGACCAAGTACTGTAAGGACCCCCTAGACTTTCTGGCATCCAGAATGGCCTCAACCTCGTACTCCTCCTGGCCTTCCACAGAGACAGGAGGAGGTGGAGCACGGACCTTGGTGTACCAGTTACACAACAACGGTTTCAAAAGGCTTACGTGGAACACATTGTGTATCCTGATATGGGGGGGTAACGCCAAAGCATAGGAGACAGGGTTGAGTCGCCGCAGAATCTTATAGGGGCCGATATATCTAGGTGCCAACTTCATGGAAGGCACTAAGAGCTTGATATTCCGTGAAGAAAGCCAAACCCTGTCCCCAACTTGATACACGGGTGCCTGCCTCCTGTGTCTGTCGGCCTTGGTTTTCTGGATGGCACTACTCTCTTCCAGTGCCCGTTTGACTCTCTCCCAAGTCTCTTTCAATGATGCCAAATGCTCATCCAAAGCAGGAATCGTGGTATCAGGAAACGTAGCGGGGAGCACGGGAGGATCAAAACCATAAACAGTGAAGAAAGGGGAATGTCCTGTGGATTCACTTACTGCACTGTTCAAAGCATACTCTGCCCATGGTAACAGGTCTGACCAGTTATTTTGTTGTTCTGATATAAAGCACCTGAGATATTTCTCTATATTTTGGTTGGCTCGTTCTGCTGCTCCGTTGGTCTGGGGGTGATAGGCCGAAGAGAAGGACAAGTCTATCCCCACATTCTTACAAAACCCTTTCCAGAATCTGGAGACGAATTGTGTCCCCCTATCAGAGACAATCTCCAGAGGAACACCGTGTATGCGAACCACGTTGGAAATGAATATGGGCACCAGTTCGGCTGCCGAAGGTAGTTTCCGAAGAGGCACATAGTGGCCCATCTTGGAGAATCGATCTATGACCGTAAGTATAACTGTATTCCCTCTTGACTCAGGTAAATCTACTATAAAATCCATGGCTACATGCGACCATGGGCGTTCGGGGATCGGCAAAGGCTGGAGTAAACCAATGGGTGCTGTTTTGGGACTTTTATGTCTTGTGCACACTTCGCACACAGCTATGTAATCTTTAACGTCTCGGCGCAACGTGGGCCACCAGAGGAGTTTACTGATACTAGCCACTGTTTTGGTGATACCCATATGCCCAGAGGTTTTATTGTCATGATAAACGTTAAGTACTTCCTCTCTTTCGTTCTCAGGTACAAAGAGTTTCGCGGGAGGTTTCCCCCAGGAGCTGCACCCTGGACGGTCTGCAACCTTTTCACTAGAGGAGACGAGACACTAATTGTGGTAGAGGCTATAATCCTTTCCTGGGGTACAATGGGATGCTGATCTTGGATATTATGTTCATAAGATTCATACTGTCTCGATAAGGCGTCTGCTTTAATGTTTCTGGACCCAGGTCTATAGGTAAGCACGAAATTAAAACTTGAAAGAAACAATGACCATCTCGCTTGTCTGGAATTTAAACGTTTAGCATCTCCAATGTACGTGAGATTCTTATGATCGGTTATGATAACGATGGGGTCCCTAGACCCCTCCAATAAGTATCTCCACTCTGCCAAGGCCGAGATGACTGCTAACAACTCTCTATTTCCAATGTCATAGTTCTTCTCTGCCGGGGACAATTTCCGAGAATAGAAGCCGCATGGATGCAAGGGTTTGTCGGGTGCCTCCCTTTGGGACAAGACTGCACCAAGACCTAGTTCGGAGGCGTCAACTTCTACTTGGAAAGGCAGAGCCGGATCTGGATGTCGGAGAACAGGGGCAGTAGTGAATGCTTGTTTAAGTGCCTCAAAGGCTTGAGTGGCTTGAGGTGTCCATTTCTGATTTCCCACCCCTTTCTTTGTCAAAGCCGTGAGGGGAGCTACCAAGGCTGAAAAGTCTTTAATGAATCTCCGATAGTAGTTAGTAAACCCCAGAAACCTCTGGATGGCTTTAAGCCCTTGGGGTAGAGGCCAGTCAAGAATTGCTGAGAGTTTTTTAGGGTCCATTTGAAAACCCTCAGGGGTTATTATAAACCAAGGAAATGCACTGTTACTATGTCGAATAGACATTTTTCTAGTTTACAATACAATCCAGCCTTCAATAGTTTTTTCAATACTTGTTTCACGTGGGCGTGATGAGTGTCCACATCAGGAGAGTATATCAGGATGTCATCCAGATATACTATGACGAATTCTTGCAGAAAATCCCTTAGGGTGTCATTTATGAGGTCCTGAAAAACGGCTGGCGCATTACATAATCCAAAGGGCATCACCAGGTATTCATAATGCCCGCTACGTGTATTAAAAGCCGTTTTCCATTCATCTCCCTTTTTAACCCTAACCAGGTTGTAAGCTCCGCGTAAATCGTGCTTCGTATATATACGGGCCCCTTTTAATCGGTCGAACAATTCTGTTATGAGAGGTATGGGATATGCATTTCTTATAGTTATCCTATTCAAACCTCTATAAATCGATGCAAGGTCGCAGATCTCCCTCTTTTTTGGAGACAAAAAAGAAACCTGCTCCTGCTGGAGAGGAGGACCGTCTAATGAATCCTCGCTCTAGATTCTCCCTTATGTATTCCTCCATAATGTCGTTTTCTTTTTGTGACAAAGGGTATACATGTCCCCTAGGAGGCATCGTACCGGGGAGTAAATCAATAGCACAGTCATATGGACGATGTGGTGGTAGGACCTCAGTCCTGGCTTTAGAGAACACCTCCTTAAATGCCAGATAACATTCAGGGACCTCTGTGGATAAAGGAGGGGCTGTGGCAATATTGAGGCTACCAATCACATTGACCTTGCCTAGGCAATTAGACTGACAATTAGGACCCCAACATTTTATGTCTCTCTGGACCCAATCAATAACCGGGTTGTGCTCTGTTAACCATGGAAACCCAAGAACGACAGGACATGAGGGAGATTCAATAATTTGAAATCTTATCGTTTCATGGTGTAAAACTCCTGTTTTCATACATACATCGACAGTGTCGTGAGTGATATGTGGACATGACAGGGGTTTACCATCTATGGCCTCCACCATTAGAGGTTTTTCCTTGAGAACCAGAGGTAAGAGGTTTTTGGCAGCAAAATATTTATCCATGAAATTACCTGAGGCCCCAGAGTCTAAGAACGCCTCAGTCTTGAGGTGAACCCCCTCCCAGGTTAGGGAGATCGGTAACAGAATCCTGGATTTTTTTTTTTCACTATCCACAAAGGAGGCATAAAGAGAACCGATAACCTGGGTATTGGCTGTTCTTTGACCCGATTTGCCACTCTCCCCCCTGTTAACCCTGGGTCTCTGAGGACATTGAAGGCGGAAATGATCAGCCCCTGCACAATAGAAGCAGAGCCCCTTTTCTCTTCTGTGAGCTCTTTCAGCCTCCGAAATACCTGTTTTTCCTATTTGCATAGGTTCAACGACTGGCATATCTGTTTTTGCGTTCTCCGGGTTACCTGACGTACTGGTGTGTCTGGGTAATAAGGGTAAAGGAGGCAAGACCCTTCTGGGTCTGTCTCTGGGGTGTCTCCTTTCCCTAATTTGATCGTCCATGGCTATGCAAAAGTCAATCAAATGGTCCAGATTTTCTGGTAATTTTAAGGGAGCCAGCTCAAACATAAAAGCCTCGTTCAGGCCCTCGGTAAAGGCTAAGGTTAAAACGTCGTTCGGCCAAAGCACCTCTGACGTCAAAGTCTTAAACTCTATGGCATAGTCGGAGACCCTCCTATTACCTTGTTTAATGTGAAACAAGGACCTACCCGCATTGGTAGCCCCTCTAGAGGGATCAAAGGTACGTTTTAACTCAGAGGTAAAACCCTCATAGTCATAGATGATGGGTTCTTATTTTCCCACAACGGCGTAGCCCATAATAAAGCTTTTTCTGTTAAATGATTAATCAGATAGCCTACTTTGGCTTTATCAGATATACAAGACCCTGGGTTGTTCTCAAACAAGATCTCGAGTTGGGTCAGAAAACCCCGGCATAAGCTTGGTGTACCATCATAGCGTAAGGGTGCCTTCATACTAAGCCTATGTCTCTCAGGAGAGACCGAACTGACTCTAGGCAATACTGGGTCTGGAGGGTTTGTGGTACCAGTATTGGACCGATTTAACAGGGTTTGTAGAGCGAGAGAAATCTGGTCCATCCTATGGTCCTGCTCCTCTTGTCTGGCTGCGATACGTGCCAACTGGTTAGAGAGGTCTGCGGGATCCATTGGCCCTGACGTAATGTCACGAATCCCCCTGAATACCAAGATAGTGGTCCCTTTACGTAGACCGCTCTCTACCCTTCCGATCCTTGAATGGTCGGCACAACTAGATAGATAATTAACCAGACAATAGACAAGCAAGGGTAAACACCAGACAGAGGTACAGAATAGAGTACTCGTTCCCCTAGGACCTTAGTAATATCAGAGGTAGCCTGATGTGTGCTTAGGGTGCCACATAGACTGACCTCGGTACCAAAGTTAAGAGCAGAACCGTGAGGAGAGTAAATGCAATACAAGGGTTATACACAGGGTGGTTCGTTCGCCAATGCCAGGGGTCGTACACAGAATGGTTCGTTTGCCAATGCCAGGGGTCATACACAGAATGGTTCGTTTGCCAATGCCAGGATTCATACACAGAATGGTTCGTTTGCCAATGCCAGGAGTCATACACAGAATGGTTCGTTTGCCAATGCCAGGAGTCATACACAGAATGGTTCGTTTGCCAATGCCGGGAGTCATACACAGAATGGTTCGTTTGCCAATGCCAGGAGTCATACACAGAATGGTTCGTTTGCCAATGCCAGGAGTCATACACAGAATGGTTCGTTTGCCAATGCCAGGAGTCATACACAGAATGGTTCGTTAGCCAGAAGCAAGGTCAGACATAGATATATATTAGCAAAAAACACAAGAGCTCTGCGGGAAGTGAATACCACGTCAGGGCACCGGCGAACTAGTGAAGCCAGGTTTTAAACCCGGCGGGTCCGCGTCATAACGCCAGGCTCTGCCCCCCGGCGTCCCACGTGAGCGCACCCGGTGGCGTTATTATTCGGCGCCTGGCCAGCGAGCAGCGAGGAATCTGCTGCCAGGCGCCCCAGAACAGAGCCATCCGTGACAGTGGCCCTGCATAGCCCTGCCGGTTGCGGCCCAGCTCCCATTGTTAGACACTGGATAACATGGCCCTTTTTTTTTATTTTGGTGGTCTCTGAGAATGTTTTTGCTTCCCTCTCATATTCCATATTATGAGGACTCTTGATGTTTTTTAGCTGAACGTTTTGATGACACCCCCTATTTTATATTTCCTTTGTGTGGACTCTCAGCCTTTTTTGACCCGCGTGATATGGATGTCCCCAGCTGGGGATGTTTCAGCAGCGCCTTATTGGTTTCTTTTTACTCTGAGAGTTCGTGTCCCCCCTTTTTTTCTGGCTCCCCGCTGTTTTTGGTGTCGTTTCTGAGGACTCTCTTAAATAGTGTCACGGTTCCCGGATCCCACCACGCAGTACTTAACCCCCAACACTCCACAAAACCCAGAAGCTACCAACAGTGTAGCTGTGAATGATCCCTATCTGTCTGGTCCTTAGAATTGGCCAGGTAAACTAGCTAGACAGAAAAGGGTTAACAATACGGAGAGGAGTCAGCCGAGCCAGAATCAGGAATACAGAGTTCAGAATGGTCAAATGGAATAGCCGGGTCGGTATCAGAGCAGTAGCGTAGTACAAGTAAATAGTCTAGGGCAACAGAAGGCAGAATGGTCAGAACACAAGCAGAGGTCAATAACAGGTTAAATCAATATAGCAGTCAGGTACAAGGAGCTCAGGTATGGATAACCACGATCTGGCAACTTCTGAAACTATACTGAGGGTTTTTAAAGACCTTCACCAGACCACGCCCCCCACTCAAGCCACACCTCATGCAATCACCTCCCTGCCTGTCTCCATTTAAACCGGGCAGTGGTCAGCGAGCAGCATCAGACTTGCTGTCCTCAAGCACACAGGTAGGGCTGGAAGCCCCCAACGTTACAAATAGTAGCAGTACTATGATGACTAGTGTTTGTTTTATTTTATGGTGTTTTTTTTGTTGTTTTTTTGTTATTATTATTTTTCATACACGACCTCCAGATTACATGTTTTGGCCCTGTGCGGCCATTTTTGTTTAAGCATGCCTTACTTAGTTACCGCAAACTTTCGAAAATAAAGAATTAAAAAAAAAAACAGTTTCTAGTGTCCAAACCCAACACGAAACTAAGAAAAATGGTCTTACTCATTAATCGTAACGGCTCCTGTCTTTTTTCAGCCGAGCCACAAATTTCTCTAGTAACTTGGCTATTCTGCCAACTAACTGTAAGGTAACACATCCTAAACAGTCTATCAGTACTTTGTTTTTGAGTGATTTTGCTTTATTAAAATAGATTAAAGTAAATGAAAAAATAAATTACTCACTTCTGATCTAATGATACAGAGAACAATGTGATCTGAATTCTCTTCTCACAGCTTGCTGAAGCAAATTGGTCCAAACAGTTCCAAGTACCCTTCTACCAGCCGTGTGTGAAAGCGAGTCCTTCATGAGATCCTGTTGATACTATAGCAGAGGTCTCAAACTCTCGCCCCAGATGTTTCTGAACCATAGTTTCCATGATTCTCTGTCCATCTCTTGTATTCAAGGATTTCTGAGAATGGTAGGCAATAAACAGCTTGGGTGCCAGGGTTTGAGATGCCTGCTCTATGTCCTGGGTAGACTAGTGGATCCAATAGTTATTATGGTCAAGCATTCAGCATGCAGACTGTAAAGGATGGGTAGAGAGACCTCGGTATCTTCATTATTGCAAATTTTCAGTGAATAAATAGAGTTGGATTGTAGGTTCCTGTAGGAGTTGATAATCATCTTATATAAAAGATATTTGATGTAACTGTACATGCTGCGTGGCATGGAGGCATAAGATTACATACAAACATCAAGTTAAACAGAGGCACAGAAAATGTATTAATAGATATATTCTTGTAAATAATGATATTATAGGGGTTATTAGTACCTACAAATATTTATAGTGGTTTTATACAGTATTTTACAGAGGATGTTTCATTTCTGTCCATCTATTGATTGATATGCTATTAGGCCAAATATTTTAGAACTATGTTCTAATTTCTGGAAGATTTTTTGCTGAGAATTGAATCCAGCTCCTTAGCAGAACATACAGTTTCCGCAGCGCTTTACAATAACCAAAGGGAACAAGATACAGATAAATGGACATAGGATGGAAACACTAGGGGCTCTATTACATTCTTCGCGCAAACGTTAACGCGCAAAAACGCATTAACGTGACGGGCAAAACCCTTCACGCAGAACGTGCGTTAACGTCTACCACGGGTGGACCCGCGCGAACCGTTTGCGAGCATAATGTACTTTGTGCACAGCAAAGTATAGTTACACATTCTACGCATACCCAAACAATAAAATTGAGAAGTTGTGCGTGTTTTCATTATTGCTGCAGCATATATTCTCAGATTGATTGTGACAGGCGCAAAAAATTAATGGGAGACAATTGTGGTTCTTAATTCAGATTGGCTGAATCGCGTGAACAAACAGTTCGCCCACCGATTTCTGCGCACTGCGTTAATGCGCGCGCGTTTTAAACGCGGTATTTTTTGACGGATGAAAAAATGCGCTCGGATTGTAATACCAGCGTTAATTTACGCACGTTAACGTTTAACGCTGTGCGCAAAAAAATAGTGCTGCGCAAGCGTTTTTGCACAAAGAATGTAATAGAGTCCTAGGCAGGGTCGACCTTTGGGGTGTGCGACCTGTGCAATCGCACTGGGCGCCATGGCAACTTAGGGCGCCGGCATGTACTGGCCATCGCTGAGCCGGCCGTCTGCCTGAGTGCTCTAGTGGCTGCCAGAGAGATGCAAAAAATCCAAATCCCGGCCTCTGGATTCGGATTTCTCCCCCCTGCGCTCCCTCCATCCTGCGCTCAGATACCCTCCTTGCTGGAGCTCAGAGAGGATCTGTCAGAGCAACAGGCCGGCTCACAGTGCACCTGTCAGAGCAGAGTTCACAGTGACAGAGACTAAAGCTGCACTACACTGCACCTTCTTCCTCCTATTGCAGAAGGCACATGGGCCTTTAAAACAAGCAGCATCAGTAGAGCGCCCTGCTGTGAATAGCAACCAACTATGCCAGATAAGAGGTGATACAGCGGCTGCCTCCTTCGTCATATGTGAAAGGGTTAAAGTCTGCAGGAGGCAGAGAGTTAAATGTCTGTGCTGTGCAGCTAATCTATTCAAATCAAATCAAAATAAGCTTTATTGGCAGGACCAAATACATTTTAGCATTGCCAAAGCATATGGGGTGGAGGGGGGGGGGTAGTGGGACATATATGGGGGGGAATGGGCAAGTCCATGGACATTATCAGGGGTAAGGGATAATGTGAGGTTGGATGGGGGTGAGTCCGTGTTGGGGATTTGAAAGTCTGGGATCTCTCATGTTCCTCTCAGTCTGACATTCTGTGACGTATTGGGCAGATATTTTCACCACCGGCTCCTCTTCTCCCAGTATGATGTGGAGTTTCCTTGTCTCTTCTATAGAGGTGAAGTCCGGGATGAGAGCGGAGAGTCTCTGGAAGTGAATTTCCCTCAGTGCTGAGTACTTGGGGCACTGTAGGAGGAAGTGGACCTATTCACTCCTGGACAGCTGGACCCCCCCCCACCTTCCACCACCTTTAACCCTTGCATCTCCAGGACTCTACCATCCAAACCTCTGACTAACCCTGCAACACCAGGACTGTCCACCCCAACCTTGCTTATAAGCCCCTACATTACCAGATACCATCCCCTGACCCAGCCTGTGTTTAATATCTTACTTTTAATACATTAATGGATTTGTTTATCTTATATATTTAAATAAATGTAAATATTAAAATGATTAGAAAAACATTTTTGATTTGGGTCCTACCTTTTTAATCCTTTTATTTTTAAAGACCATTTATTCTTTTTATATTTTGCAAAAAGCCTTTATATTTTTTTTAACATTTTTGTTTTTTTATTTTGAAAAGACTTATTTTAATTTTGTAACAGATCTTTTTATTTTTTAGAGTACTTTTTTATTATTTAGACACATTTTTTATTGATTTAAGCTATTAGGAGAATGAGACTTTTTATTTTTTTACAGTTCAGAGGCATTTGACTATACAGCGTGCTTCAACAGTCATTGGTGCAACTTGGGAGTTTTCACCCACGTCTGTTAACGGCTTTGGCGTCTCCATTTTCAGCAAAATACGGTGAACATTCACTAGTGAATTCACTGTATTTTCGGCAAAATGGAATCACTGAAGAGCACCGAAATGCAGCGAAAATATATATTTGTGTGAGTGCCATGTTAGGGCTCCTCTAAATATTCAAGGTGTGCACAGGGCCGGCCCGACAATGGAGCAGGGTGGAGCGCTTGCGCCAAGCGGCACAAAATTAGGGCGGCAAATTTTTGCGCTGACGCTGCACTATTTTTCCATCAGCGCCGGCGGCAGCATCTAAATTGAATGTGGGAGCAGTGAGTGAAGGTGACACGCATGCGTCTAGATGGGCCAGCGCGGGATTGAGACACGTGTGGTGTGGGCGGCGGATCCTCAGCCTGCAGGAGCTTGTTATTGTCTCTCCTCCGGCTCCCGCTGTGCCCTGGAAACACGCCACTAGGTATGTGCCTGCCTGTCCCAGACATCACCAGGTGCCTCCAGCGCCACTGCCCCACACCGATCAACAAGAGCACTTGCAGACAGGAACTCGGAAATTTAAGATCCTTGGTATCTCCAGAGACTAACGAGTTCTAATCTCCAGAGAGTGAAACTCCCACGGCAAGTTACTACTCAGAAGTAACTTGCCGTGGGAGTTTTAGTCTCTGGAGATTAGAACTCATTGAAGTCGTTGCTGGGCACTGTGGACATGGAGCAGGGGGGTGAGTGTACATCTCTCTCCCAGGGGATGCGGAGCGGAGCGGAGGAGGCTGTGGGAGTTCTGTTCAAGATTCCCTGCTGCTTGGAGCCTGCTGTCTGGGGCAATGGGGGTTGTAAATTTTCTTTTTTTTTTTAAAGGGGGATCAAATGACAATGAAACACGCTGCTGCAGCCTGGGTATGTGATGTGAAGCACACTGCTGGGTACGTGATGTGAAACACACTGCTGGGTACGTGATGTGAAACACACTGCTGGGTACGTGATGTGAAACACACTGCTGGGTACGTGATGTGAAACACACTGCTGGGTATGTGATGTGAAACACACTGCTGGGTATGTGATGTGAAACACACTGCTGGGTATGTGAAGCACACTGCTGGGTATGTGAAGCACACTGCTGGGTACGTGTTGTGAAACACACTGCTGGGTATGTGATGTGAAACACACTGCTGGGTATGTGAAGCACACTGCTGGGTATATCCGATTCTGGACTCTGGTCAAATTCTGTGAGTTTAACTTACAATTGGCAGTACAACTATGAGTATAAAAATTTAAATCTCAACACTATGCAGCGCTGTTGTTCACTGGCGCCCGGTTGTCTGATTTACTAGCTCAGTTATACACACCTCACATTTCTGTATCACAGCGCTCCACAGCAAGAAAATTCTAATGTACGGTGTGTATGAGTGTTTGAATTTTATTGCTGTGGCGCACTGTCATACGCTCATACACACTGCGTGTTTTTTTATGGGGGGGGGCAGCATTTCATCCTTTGCTCCAGGCAGCACAATGTCTTGGGCCGGCCCTGGGTGTGCGGGTGCCCTTTTAGGTGTTCTTCTTATATTCGGGGTGTATAACAGAACAATAAATCTCCCTGGAATGAGTCTCTTCTTATAAATGCTGTTACAAATTGCTTGGTATATCGCTTTGTAATTCACAAACCCCCAAATTTCACTGAATAATGAATTTCACCATTTTTCATTTTTTTTGAGAAAGTATTTTACCAGGAAAGATACATTGATATTTCTCTCGTTTTCAAGTATGTCCTGGGTGACGAGTATGTACCGTTAGGTGTCTTGCCCAAGGACACTTACTAGAGAGATGCTCGCTGGGATCGAACCCATGTCTCCACAGGCTCTCTCCACGCAGAGCAGTGATGTTACCTCTACTCCACCCAGCCGGTGGGGTGTAGATATGGTAGGGGGTGTGGCTACTGTGGGGCACTGTGAAGATTTCTCGCACAGGGCGCCCAGAGGCCTAAGGCCGGCCCTGGTCCTAGGTGTAGAGGGCCCTGTAGAGGAAGACAAGGGGAATTTTACTGGACGGGAGGATCATTAGTGCCAGTGGTTTGGGAATGGTGGGGCCATTGAAGCAGCTTCAATCATGTGTGAGTCGATGAGCAGGGGATGAGTTGCATCAGTGATGTGGTACGCTAATCTGAAGAGATGGGTTTTGAGGGATTTCTTGAAGGTCTGAAGATCAGGGGAGAGTTTGGTGGGGCGAGGCAAGTCATTCCACAGAACCAGAGCAGCCCTTGAGAAGTCTTGGAGGCGAGAGTTGGCAGTGCGGGTATAGACAGGTGGAGATCGCCCGCTGACCGGAGTTGTCTAGACGGGATGTGTTTGCGTAGTAACAAAAAAGACATGTAGGGAGGAGTTGAGTTATTGAGCAATTTGAACGTGAGCGTCAGTATTTTAAACTGTATCCTGAAATGTACAGGAAGCCAATGGAGGGACCGGCAATGGGGGGGGGGGGGGGGGGGAATACGTGAGGTGTATCTCCTGAGGAAAATAAGCCTGGCACCTGCATTTATTACAGATTGCAAAGGGGCAATACAGGAGTTGGGGAGGCCAGTAAGGAGCGAGTTGTAGTAATTAACATATAACTATATGTATTTAAATATCTTTACCATGCTTATTGCATGCAACAAATAATATTAACATTTCTGTTTGAAATATTTCATACCATGTATGATATGCATGTTACAAGTTGAGGGATACCTTAAATCATCTTAAAATTTATTGTCTACCTTTCATCCAACAATATTTCTGTAAAGCATGATTAAACATGAAACATTAATACTGTGTTTATTTAGCACATAGAAAAATGTGAACCAAAAAACTGACAATTCTTTTCACATACCATTTATGTCGATAAAGTAGCAGCCGGAATTTAAAAGAGAAGTACTGACTCCTGCAAAATCACAATAATGTTTTTAATAACTTACTACTTTGAATTTTTACAGTAGGTATAGAAATACAATGTTCTTGAACCCAGGACATACTTGAAAACGAGAGAAATCTCAATGTGTCCTTCCTGGTAAAATACTGGCTGGGTGGAGTAGAGGTAACATCACTGCTCTGCGTGGAGAGAGCCTGTGGAGACATGGGTTCGATTCCGGCAAGAGCACCTCTCCAGTAAGTGTCCTTGGGCAAGACACCTAACGGTACATACTCACCACCCAGGACATACTTTAAAACGAGAGAAATATCAATGTATCTTTCCTGGTAAAATCCTTTCTAAAAAAATTAAAATAAATAATAATTGTAAAATATGTTATAAATAAATAATATAATTAATTAAATACACTGAAATAGGACTCTAAGGGTTAAGGAATCACCAGAGAAGATCTTTTACCATATAGTGGTAACAACAATGTAGCCTGAGTCAGGATCCAAAATGTTATGCTTGACAGGGCAGAAAGTTCAGGGTAACTTCTAGGAAGTGAAGACAAGAGGTTGAGGTTAAAAGTCACAGTACTTTGTAAAAGCTGCATTACTTGTCAACAGGAATCAACTGCAGAAAAAAAAGACCTTTTACCAAACATCATGTATTTACGCGTTCATAAGTAAAAACGAGTCAATATCCATGTCGTCTGGCAAATAATTCTAACTTCTAGAATTGTCAATTCTTTGAATGCAGCAGACTTTGTGGCTGATTTTTTTCCTCTTATCTGACTTGACTTCCTAAACACAATTTTATCTAGATTAAATAGGCTGCATTTAGAACAATGGAAGGCTGTGAAATCACTTAATTATCCGATACACTAATCTCTAACAGTCAGGAAACGACCAACTGATTATTAACAAAAAATGCATGAGAAAGCTGAGATCAGACAAAATCTTAAAAGCTTCCCTGGTTACTTCCCAACTCCGGTCTCTGACATTTTAACTCAGAGAACACAGAGACATCGTGTATCGCTCATAGCACATGTAACGGCTCAATATTTAAATGTATTTAATTCATAAAAAAGATTAGTTTTATGTCTCTCTTCTGCTGGTTTTTGTGACATCTAAACATTGTTTTATATTAAAGGTGAGGAATTTCCATTGAAAAGTAAATCTGCAACAGCACATTATTAAAATGTATCTTACGCTCTCATTCTTTAAGCTTTAACAATTTTGGTCCTCTTTCTACTCTTATTCTTTCTTTGCTACAGTTATAGTTTTTCTGTCGGTTCTTCTTCATTGTCCTATTTCGCTCAATCAAACTCCTTTTGGTTTTCTGCCTCTGTTGCTTTTTGATAACAATACTTACAAATGTTCTGCACCCATGTCTGACCTGATGATGTTGTGACAGTCATACTTAATAAATTGCGGCTCAACCCAAGTAACATAATAACACTTTTCTATTCTTCCTTGCCTGTACCAATTATTCTCAAACAATATATTTGTCTTAAATAATATGCCATGAAATGTTAATTTTTAAGATGAGAGAAGTGTGTGTATGCTGAATTGTGATCAAATCCCATATAAACTTACATAGTTACATAGGATGATAAAAAGACATGCGTCCATCGGGTTCAGCCTCTCCCACATAACCTACTGCTGTTGATCCAAAAGAAGACAAAAAACCCAGTCTGAAGCGCTCGCCAATATGCAGCATACTGGGGGAAAATTCCTTCTTGACCCCAGAATGGCGTCAGATTTCTCTCTGGATCAAGAAGCTTTTACCCACATATTAAATTTTATGACCCTTAATATTATGTTTTTGCAGGAAGTCATCCATTTTTTTAAAAGTCTGTACAGTCTCTGACCCAACCACCTCAACAGGCAGAGAATTCCACAGCTTTATTGTTCTCACCATAAAATAACCCTTCCCATGCTTTAGGCTGAATTTCCTTTTGTCCAGTCTAAATGGGTGACCTTGTGTCCTCTATTAACTCTATATGTTAATACTTAATTTGTGCAATACCATACTTTCTAGGTTTCACAAAACAATTCTTTTAGTCAGATGGCTGCTTTGGGAGCATAACATAACACTTACCACCAATAATAATTATTAGAAATGTGATGGATCATGATGGTGTTCATTCCTTTGATAACCCTACAGTCACAGTCAGCAAACTGAATCTTTTAGTATAGTGAATGTTCCTTTCCTGTAGATCCACATTAATGTTCAAGAGTTGCTGGTTCGTAACTTATTTTGCAGGCGTTTCTCACTGAATAGAACTACTAAGTTTGATACATTGTCATGGTGAATGAGACTTTGCCATGTTTTAAAACTCTAAACTTCTAATTTTACTCCAGATTTGATCCTGAATACTGACAGGAGAATTGGCAGAGAACAATAGACCAAATAGCCGATTTGGAAAGTGAGATAAATGGGAGAATTTATCTGGTTTGGCTATTTTGACCTAGACTTTTCACTTCTCCAGTCATTCTCCTGAGTTTCACCTTTCTTTGAATAGACCTGATAAGAGAATGCATATGGTTTCATTTCAAATGAGATTTTTTTGTGGTTATAATGATTTTGACAGCTCTGAAGAGTGAACAATATGGTACATTTCATCAACGAAAATGGTGAGACTTGACTTTAATGAAATGGATTTCAATGGGAAATACAATATCAACTAGGAAGTCATTGGCTACAGATTCCTGAATTAAATTAAAATTAACAATCCAGGAAGGATAAGACAATATCACTATACCAAGAAGTATCACAATCACTGGTCATCCATGTGTGCTCATATCAATACAAACGCACAGCAATTCTGAGGTGGTCGCCCCACTTTTGACTTAATTTATGAGGTAAGTTGCTAGCGTCTAATACTGAACATTTCCCCTTCCTGACTTTCTAATAGTTTAGAGGCGTGCCCATTTCTCTTCAGGTTATTGTAATGGTGTGGTTTGGCTGACATTCCCAGTCCTTTTTTATGAATCCTTGAGTTGGACTCTCCACAATATGTTACCCATAGGTGTGCGCACAGGGTGTGCTTTGTGTGTCCAGGCACACCCTAAGGTCGGGTGAGAGTTTCATCTTTGACCCCTAGATTGATATTTTGGATGTACCTTATCTGGGTCATGATAAATAGTATGAAAATTGACTGTATCATTGCATAAACATTGGTTATTCCCAACTGTTCTGTACCAAATGATCTGGGCACACATGGAGCAATTAATAAATATTCCATGGCTGCACACTCTAATGAAATGAGCTGTGCACAACATTGATGTTACCCCTGTTCTAGGGTTGTATTTATCCATGCTTTTATTAACTCTGTGTGTTGTTCATTTTCTTCAACTAACCAGGGCTTGGATTTACATCTCAGGTGGCTGTAAACACATAAATATGCCCACCACCACCTCCACCAGAAAAGAGTGAATAAAATTGAGGGAAATATTTGGACCACTTTTGCCACCTCTCCTTCAACTTTGCTTTAGTGTAAATCCAGCACTGTGAAGAGGGATGTAGCAGGAGAGGAGCAAACGTTCGCCCATTTCCTCCTTTCAATGAGTTTTGTATGGCGTTTGTGTACCTGTCCTGTATGTATCACCCATTCCCCTTTCTCTTTTGGTGCATATCCAATACCCCCCATGTGTATTTGCCCAGGTCACCCTTTCCCTTTTGTATACATAGGCCAATTTCCTTGCTTGTGGGCAATACCAGTTTCCCCTTCACCTGGAGTGCACATTTATTCTTCTACCTTAGGATGTATGGTCCTGCTTTCTTACAGGATATGGTTCACTGTAATTTGTATAATTGTCCTTTTCGCAGATGGAGTAGCTGGCAGAGAAAGGAGATGGAAACATCTAGTGGGAGCTCTGCTGTTATTCACCTAAATCCACCGCCATCCACTAAGTTCCTCAGTTTGTTTTTGCTTCATATCGTCTTTCCTCAATTCATGTAGATCTGCTGTACCTGACGAGGCAATTTTTTGGCAAAGAAACAACAAATGTTGCCATTAAAGCTTTGTTTCTACCATTTTGGATTTCATCACAGATGCTTTTTGTTATTCTTTGACTCCGACGTTGTTTGTTCCACCTTGAAACCATGACAGTAAGGCTGGGGTCAGACCAGCGCACTTTTAACGTGCGTTCTGGCGCACTTAATTACGGCCGCACTAGCAGCAAATGACGGCCAATATACGAAGTACGGTCGCACGAAAGTCCGGCCGCGCAACGCAAGTGGAAAATGAACGCATTTTTTCGAGAACGCAGAACCGCTAGTACGGACGTACAGAGTGCGCTGCGTCCGCTAGCGGTGTGTGTGTGTGTGATTTGGAGACGTCAGACCCTGCTCGTGTCCGGCCAACATAACGTCCAGACACCCAAAGTTTCCTGGTTTGGATCCGTAAAAAATCACGCACGAAAATGCGCATCGTATGACCGTTTTCGCGAATTCCGTGAAAAAATACGTCAATGCGTTCGGACTCACTTTTTTACGTTCGCGTGTAAAAATGCTTTCGTTTGACCCTAGCCTAAGACAGAACCCCAAGGACCGCATAAAAAACAAAAATTAAAATAAAAATGCTCACAGAACCAGAGCTTGCTGACCTCGTCTGTAACCGATTTGGTGACAATCAGGCAGGATATTCAAATCTCGTCAGCCCAATGATGGCTGTGTGGCGGTGGAAGAAACGGCTATGTCTGAAAAACGGGAGCAAAAGGAGGGGAGAAGGGGGTGGGGTGTATCCTTATAATTACTTCTATAGGCACTGGGAAACCCCAAAATTCATTTGATGCGCTAATGCAATATTATCTTTTATTGCAGTGGACTGGAAAAAAAACCTCTCAAGGTATCCGTGATAAGCCTGTAGATGGTGAAGATGGCTGGAAAGCAAAGGGATACAGGTGTCTGGAGTATTCCATGGACAGGGAAGAGAGTATAGAGTGTCACATAGCACATCTTTCACAGGAAAAGAAGATTGGAAAGGATTTACAGCTAACCATGACATAAGATATTCTTTCTGACCCCCTTGATTTAGGCCAGTCCTCTATTCAACATGTACCTGGGGCTAGATTTGGCTGTAAAAGCATTTCCCCTCATCCTTGTGTGCCTCCTATCCAGTGCCAGATACACAGGGTTATTCAGAGAGCAGTGAAAACCAGGAGAATGACTGGAGAAGTGAAACTTCTAGGTCAAAATAGCCAAACCAGAAAAATTCTCCCATTTATCTCACTTTCCGAATTGGCTATTTTGACCTAGAATTTTCACTTCTCCAGTCATTCTCCTGGTTTTCACCACTCTCTGAATAACCCTGTAAGGGTTTCATGGATCTGGAGCCAAAGATGTTGGTGGTCCTCCGCATCACGCCACTCACCCTGCCATTTTTGTCTCTCCCTTTCTCTATTACCAACCTTGTGCCTCTGTCTCTTCCCTCTCACCCCCATTGTGCTCAAACCACCATGCCTCTAATTGATCCATTGATAGGTTTGCTCTACGCATTTTGGAAGGTGAAGCCACAGACAATTTTGAAGCCAAAGAAATCTCTCATGCAATAGTTGATCATATCATATATAAAAACTACAGTATTTTAGAATTACAATAGATATAGTAATTGAGATTGATCACCATAAAATGGAGTTTACAGTGACGCATCCCTATTGTTTTGTTTTTCTTGGGCAAATTCTGACATCTAGTGTTTGACGAGGAAAATGCAGAACATAAATAGGGCTAATTTAACATCATCATCATCAATAATATACTGCCAACAGTTTCCACACTTATATAATTATTGCAATGTGTTACTTTCGAATAATATGTATTGAAATTGCTTTATTTTTAACTAAGTTAATACTTTAAAGCAATCCTGATTTCAATACGCCAATTTGGGATGTGGAGAAAAAATAACTCATGTATATTTATAAGCTTAAGTTTTTTCTTCACAGGAGTTTGTGAACTATTGTAATTTTATTTTTTTTAAATTGCCTCTTGAGACGCATGCTAAACATGGTTGCATTTTGGCAAACGTATACAGACCTGGCAATATTGATAATATTTACATACAGGGTTATTCAGAGAAAAGTGAAACTCAGGAGAACTGGCAGGAGAAGAGAACAATCTAGACCAAGTAGCCGATTTGGAAAGTGAGATAAATAGGAAAAAATTTCTGGTTTGACTATTTTGACCTAGAATTTTTTTACTTCTCTAGTCATTCTCCTGAGTTTCACCTTTCTTTGAATAGACATGATAGTGTGCGCTGATTTGCATATTTACTGATCTCACAATAATTGTGTCAGGGGATGAAACTTTGCATAATATATGATAAAAGATATTCCATAGAGTATATTAATTCTTTTTTTTTTATAATTCTTTAAAGAGTTATATCTTACAGATAATGCACAAAATCAAACGTAAACACAAAACAGCCGTCTAGGGCCGGCAAAACTAATTACGGTCAATTTGTCCAAGAGTAAATTGACTATGCATGTAGGAATAGGTCAATAGTGAGGTAACAAAAAACAAAGACAGGAAGTCCCAGTATCAGGTGCGAGAAAAATAAAAAGAGAAAATACAGGTGGGACTAGTACCGTAGATAACACGAATTGTCCTGTAGGTCCAAACTTTAAGCTAGAATAGAGACCAGTGACACGTAAATAGATGAGTAAAAAGAACAAGCTGGAGGGGGGTTCATAAAAACGCACAGCTTTCAGTCCGGTTGAAGCTCCAGAAGGTCTGGTGAGATGCCTGCTGCAGCAAGGTGGGTCCAGGCGGTGTCCGGATCAGTGACAGTGTTGGGGACGTTATTATGAGTCACCACCAATGTTCCCGCTAGGTCCCAGCGATCTCAGATCCCTCTCTGTCTAGGAACGGCCGTCACAGCTCGGAAACGTCGGCGAGCAAGCAGAGTCTGGAACGGGAGATCGTGATATAAAGCCAGCGTGGAGCCCTCGAACTGCACCGGATCTCTCGCGCCAGGAGCAGACATAAGCTTCACTTTAAATGCCACATCGCGAAAGGCCACTACGACGTCCCGTGGTGTTCCCCTTGAAAGTGCTGCAGGTCTCCGAACTCGAAATACGGATCCTATCATCTTAGGCGTGTCAGAAGGGAGCCCCACTATCTGAAGGGTCAAACGAGATACATAAGCTGGCAGCTTTTCTGACGTCACTGAATCCGGGATGCCCCTGACTGACATTACGGCGGCGGTGTCTTGATTCCAGCATCTCTACAGAGCGGGACAAAAGCTCGACCTGGGATCGTAGACCAGCGACCTGTCCCAGAAGGTGGGTATGTTCTGATTGCATTTCAGAGGTCGCCGACTGCACCGCTGACACCTGCACTCGAATCGCTGCAACCTCCTCACGAACTGCCGCTACTTCAGGCTTCCATATCTCCCGGAGCTCATCCAAAATCTTCCGAAGGTCTTTTTTTGTAATAGGAAGATCGTCATCCTCCTCCTGCTGTCGTTCTTCAGGTTGGGTTATATGCAAGTCTAGTGAGGCAGATCTCGGTTGCAGCGGTTGGGTACCTGGTTTCGAAATGTCCTGCTGATCCGGAGTCACACTACTGCTGGCTGAAAGCTGGTGGGCTTCAGCTGAACCCTCATCAGAAACGCCACCTGCAGCTAGGGTGGCGCTCAAAGATGCCTGCAACACTGTTTTTCGTTTCTTTTGCGCCCGTTTTTTTGCAGCCGCAGACTGTGGTTGGGAGTCTGGTTTCAGAGATCGCAGGGAGCTCCAGGGCATCGCGGAGCTACCTCCCGTGTGCCAGAGGTCGCCATCTTCATCCGAAAAATCATATCCCGGGGGGAGGGAGGAGGGGATCGCTTCTCCCTTAGAAGTGGACCCACCTCTCATGGTGTCTCGAATGTCCCTCTGTTTTGACCCCGATTTCTGCATACGGCCGGTGGGCATGGTATCAAAAGCGTAGGCTCAAGGAGAAAAAGCGGCAAATAGGTCTCAGCATGCACTATCCAGGCTTCCAAGATGGCCGCGGGTTGTAGGCCCCAAACGTGTCGCGGGAAAAAAAACGTTCCGTAGCGCGATTAAGGCAAACTCACCGAGTCCTCCGGTGCCCCCAGAGGTAGGTTGGCAGTTCTGAAGTCCAAGCAAGCGGTAAATATAACTTTAAATGCCGCGATGATCACGGAGCTCTTTCAACAAGCAGCCGCTCACTTCCTCAGTTAGCTCCGCCCCCATCTTTTAATTCTTTTATACTCTTTATTCCTTCTTTTCATGTAAGGATGTGATACAATGCGTATGTGTGTGGTGAGAATTAAAATACCATTTGCATAAAGGAGTTTTAATTCTCTTTATTGACTACAGCAGTGTTTAGCAAACCTGTCCTAAGGACTCTTTCACAGGCCAGATTTTACAGATCACTTTGGGGAAATGCAGACTGAATCCTCCAATCACTGAGCAGCAAATCATATCACATCATCATGTGCTTCAGGTAGCTTGCAAACCTGGCCTGCCAGCGGGTCCTGAAGGACAGGTTTGGGAAACACTGCTATAGAGTAAAAACCCCTGTTTGCTCGGAGAAAAGGCAGGAGGTTTTGTAATGACATTAAATTCCCAACGGAAGAGGTTTGCCTCAGTTTGCATATCACCGAGGTTTATAGGTGTTTTTGTTTAGTGTGGGTATATGGTATTTTTTTCTATATTCAAAATGTTATTTTGAGAAGCCAGCAGTGTTACAACAAATACAAAGATAATACAACCACAGAAGACATCACAGGGTCAATAGTCACTTGGACTGGGTGACCGCAGGGTAACATCGATAAGGTGAGTAGCGAGAGTTATAGAAAAAAGGAAGTGTGAAAGGAGGGACATCACAATACTTAGACCACAATCCATCTGATGGCGAACCAAAAATAAATAAATAAAAAATAAATAAATAAAATAATAATAAAAAAAAATAAAAAAGGGAAGGGGAGGTGGGAAACGGCAAAGACCTTCTCTGTGACGTTACTGGCTCGCTCCCGGAGGAGGCCATGGAAGGACAATGTCACAAGGCCCTGGAGCCCGGGGGCCAGAGATGGCAGACAGAGCCATGGTGAGTGCCACAGTGGCTCGCTCCGGAGCAGCCAAGGTAATGCCAGAAAACAAAAAGGGGGAGGGAGGGGTGGAAGAGGGTACACCATCAGTGGCAGGGTAAGAGTCAACCAATAACTAGTGTCCACAGGGGGGTAAAAATAACAAGAAAACTCTTCAATTTACGATGAGGGAGCGTCAGCCGGTAAATAGACAGGACAAAAATAGAGTCATCACATCAGGCAGTAGACAGACGGGGGGGGGGGTATCAGCATGGTGGGGGGTATCATCAAAATCTGTGAACGGTAGCGATGTATAGCCGAGGATCAGTAGCCAGTAAATAGAGTTAGACAAATCCCTGTTAGAAATAGTCAGCCAGTGTCCAGCAGGATAACAAGGCACACAGCCCCCTCAGTGACAGCACCCCGCATCCCAACACATAGATGCGCTGCGCCACAGCAGCGTTTCCATCCACAGGCACATCCATCCACCGCCGACCAACCAGCAGATGCAGTATGCCCGAGTCCGGCGGCCCCTCCAGCGGCCGGTCAGCTGAAAGAAATGCGCCTCCCGGGACTTCACTCGCAGCCCTCCGGGCCCTCGTTCTCGGGATCTCTCCCAGGCGCGCCAGAAGCGACAGCTCCACCTCCGCGGGTATGGTCGCCGTCCGCAGATCGACAGCAACGAATGTAGGCCGAGGCTCCGACACTCCAAACACCGCAGGAGGCTGTCCAGCCGCCACTGCACCCTCAACAAGTGGCTCCGGTTGCAGGGCATCTTCTGGTCCTCCCCGCAGAACAGCTAATAAGCGACGCAGGTCTCCTCGGGTAAGTGGCCGGTCATCGTCGGAGGGCAGGGAGCACAGGTAGTTATCCAGCCTCCGCAGCGCGGCACTCAGAGTCCCAGGGGGTGGGAGAAGGGCCACATGCAGGGAGACACAAGCGACACGGCAACAGGAATACATCGCCGGAGAAGGCATCACCCCCATCTTCATCAGCAGCAGCAGGAGGGCAGCTAGAGTACCGCGGAGGGCCGCACCACACTCTGGTTAGCGCGCCAATGGCTGCCAGCAGTGGGCCTCAAAAGGTGGGCCCAAAGCCACACGGACGCCGCAAAGTCCACCAAACAGATCGGAAAGGCTCTGGGTCAGGTCAGCAGATCCTTAGGCACACACCACCCCAGCAGATAGTCAGCAGTCGACAGCGGGTCACACGGGTCAGCTTAAAAATCATCAAAAATGTAGGAGCATATCCAGAGTGCGACCTCACTCGTCAACAGTCAGCTCCGCCCCCGATATATGGTATTTGATGGGCATTGTGCTTCTGCATGTGGGTGGACTGTCCCTGATAAAGCTTTGGATGGATTTGAGGACTTCAATTTATTGAGTGATGATATAAAGGTCACTAGTCATAGTGCTATTATAATAGTACAGAAACCCCTTGGGTAAACCCACTGTTCAGAGCAGCCTTGCAGAGTTTGAAAGTTTACATCCTATGCAAATTGTTAGAGCTTTACCCAGGAGCCAGTTGATTAGAGTGGCGAGGAATGTATACAATGCGGTTGCGAGAGATCTGAGACTGGAAGAAATGATTGGATGAATGACCTGCGCCTAGCTTCTCCCCGCATCACCTCTTCCCATGACAGACTGCAGGATTTCTCACGAGCAGCCCCATCCTCTGGAATGCTCTCCCTTGTACTGTCAGACTTTCCCCTAGTTTCTTTTCCTTCAAACGCTCCCTTAAGACATTCCTATTCCGGCAAGCCTACCACTTGACTCACTAATACACCTCACTGCCCCAACCAGTCCATCATTCCCACCTTGCAGTCCGTCACTCTCACCTTGCAGTCCTCTCCTCCTGTTTCCACCCCCAACCCTTCTAGATTGTGAGTTTCCACGTGAATAGGGCCCTCGGTTCCCCCTGTACTCATTTAACAAAATGTTGTTCAAGGTATTGTAACCATGTCTATACTGGGGTTTGGGTCGAAATCCCTGCAACCAGGTTCCCTAATGCCAAAATCCCGACGGCCAACTTCCCTACACACAGACAACTCCCCGACGGCCAACTTCCAGACATCCAAAATCCCAGCGGCTAACACTAACCCTAATCCCTAACCCCCTAAACCTAGCCCTAACCCCCCTAAACCTAGCCCTAACCCCCCTAAACCTAGCCCTAACCCTCACCCCCCTAAACCTAGCCCTAACTCCCTAAGGGTTAGGGTGTTAGTATTAGGGTTTGCCGCTGGGATTGTAAAAGGTCTGGAAGTTGGCCGTGCAGGGAACTTGGTATGTCCGGCAGTGGCGTAGCGTGGGTTGTCAGCGCCCGGGGCCAGCCAAGAATTGTGCGCCCCCCCCCCCAACCTGTGGACACGTTATCATGCCATGATTCCCTTCCACCATTAGGGCATTGAACCCCTTAACTGTGATACAACAACCACTCGGGATACTTGGTTCCAGCCAAACAACATGGTATTCTAGGGTATAAACAGCAGCAGACTTGAAGTTGTGAAAATGAAAGGTCTTTTTATTCCAGCATAAACAAACACCACACTTACCTTTGAATCACTATTGCAGGTGATTAAACAAACTACAAATGAAAACTAGGGATGCACCAATACCACTTTTTTTTAACACTGAGTACGAGTACCGATATTTTTTAAAAGTACTCACCGATACCGAGTACCGATACATTTATTTTATGTCATGTGAACGCTTTCCAATAAGAACAGACCTCATATAAAAATGCCCCCAGCTCACAAGTATATATCCCCCCAGATACATATACACAGAATGCCCCCAGCTCACATGTAGATTGCCCCAGCCAGCTCTCACATGGATATTGCCCCAGCCAGCTCTCACATGGATATTGCCCCAACCAGCTCTCACATGGATATTGCCCCAAGCCTCACATGGATATTGCCCCAACCAGCTCTCACATGGATATTGCCCCAAGCCTCACATGGATATTGCCCCAAGCCTCACATAAATATTGCCCCAGCTCTCACATAAATATTGCCCCAGCCCGCTCTCACATGGATATTGCCCCAACCAGCTCTCACATGGATATTGCCCCAAGCCTCACATGGATATTGCCCCAAGCCTCACATAAATATTGCCCCAGCTCTCACATAAATATTGCCCCAGCCCGCTCTCACATGGATATTGCCCCAGCCAGCTCTCACATGGATATTGCCCCAGCTCTCACATGGATATTGCCCCAGCTATCCCATGGATATTGCCCCAGCTCACACATGGATATTGCCCCAAGCCTCACATGGATATTGCCCCAGCGGCAGCCAGCCTCACATAGATATTGCCCCAAGCCTCACATAGATATTGCCCCAAGCCTCACATAGATATTGCCCCAGCCTCACATAGATATTGCCCCAAGCCTCACATAGATATTGCCCCAAGCCTCACATAGATATTGCCCCAGCTCACATAGATATTGCCCCAAGCCTCACATAGATATTGCCCCAAGCTCACATAGATATTGCCCCAAGCCTCACATAGATATTGCCCCAAGCCTCACATAGATATTGCCCCAAGCCTCACATAGATATTGCCCCAAGCCTCACATAGATATTGCCCCAAGCCTCACATAGATATTGCCCCAAGCCTCACATAGATATTGCCCCAAGCCTCACATAGATATTGCCCCAAGCCTCACATAGATATTGCCCCAAGCCTCACATAGATATTGCCCCAAGCCTCACATAGATATTGCCCCAAGCCTCACATAGATATTGCCCCAAGCCTCACATAGATATTGCCCCAAGCCTCACATAGATATTGCCCCAAGCCTCACATAGATATTGCCCCAAGCCTCACATAGATATTGCCCCAAGCCTCACATAGATATTGCCCCAAGCCTCACATAGATATTGCCCCAAGCCTCACATAGATATTGCCCCAAGCCTCACATAGATATTGCCCCAAGCCTCACATAGATATTGCCCCAAGCCTCACATAGATATTGCCCCAGCCAGCCTCACATAGATATTGCCCCAAGCCTCATAGATATTGCCCCAAGCCTCACATAGATATTGCCCCAAGCCTCACATAGATATTGCCAAGCCTCACATAGATATTGCCCCAAGCCTCACATAGATATTGCCCCAGCCAGCCTCACATAGATATTGCCCCAAGCCTCACATAGATATTGCCCCAAGCCTCACATAGATATTGCCCCAAGCCTCACATAGATATTGCCCCAAGCCTCACATAGATATTGCCCCAAGCCTCACATAGATATTGCCCCAAGCCTCAGATATTGCCCCAAGCCTCACATGGATATTGCCCCAAGCCTCACATGGATATTGCCCCAGCTCTCCCATGGATATTGCCCCAGCTCTCCCATGGATATTGCCCCAGCTCTCCCATGGATATTGCCCCAGCTCACACATGGATATTGCCCCAGCTCACACATGGATATTGCCCCAGCTCACACATGGATATTGCCCCAGCCAGCTCTCATCTGGATATTGCCCCATCCAGCTCTCACCTGGATATTGCCCCAGCCAGCTCTCCCATGGATATTGCCCCAGCTCTCCCATGGATATTGTCCCAGCTCTCCCATGGATATTGTCCCAGCTCTCCCATGGATATTGTCCCAGCTCTCCCATGGATATTGCCCCAGCTCACACATGGATATTGCCCCAGCCAGCTCTCACCTGGATATTGCCCCAGCCAGCTCTCCCCTGGATATTGCCCCAGCCAACTCTCACCTGGATATTGCCCCAGCTCTCACATGGATATTGCCCCAGCTCACATGGATATTGCCCCAGCCAGCTCTCCCATGGATATTGCCCCAGCTCGCTCTCCCATGGATATTGCCCCAGCTCTCCCATGGATATTGCCCCAGCTCTCCCATGGATATTGCAACAGCCAGCTCTCAAATGGATATTGCCCCAGCTCTCCCATGGATATTGCCCCAGCTCACACATGGATATTGCCCCAGCCAGCTCTCACCTGGATATTGCCCCAGCTCTCCCATGGATATTGCCCCAGCTCTCATCTGGATATTGCCCCAGTGGCAGCCTGCTCACACCTGGATATTGCCCCAGCTCCGGATCCAGCAGGGGTTGGGGCCCAGATGCCGTGCAGCGGGAGTGCCTGCCCAGTCCTGAACAGCGTGAGAGTCCGTGTTGAAGGGGAGGCGGCTGCGTGCGTGCGCAGGTCACGCGGTCCGGCCAGTCAGGTGGTACAGAGACTCAGTACCACTGATTAGCGCGGACCACGTGACCTGCGCCCGCACGCAGCCGCCTCCCCTTCAACACGGACTCACGCTGTTCAGGATGGGCAGGCACTCCCGCTGCACGGCAACTAGGGGATGCACCAATACCACTTTTTTTTAACACGAGTACGAGTACCGATATCTTTTAAAGTACTCACCGATACCGAGTACCGATACATTTATTTTATGTCATGTGAACGCTTTCCAATAAGAACAGACCTCATATAAAAATGCCCCCAGCTCACAAGTATATATCCCCCAGATACATATACACAGAATGCCCCCAGCTCACATGTAGATTGCCCCAGCTCTCACCTGGATATTGCCCCAGCCAGCACTCACATGGATATTGCCCCAGCCAGCTCTCACATGGATATTGCCCCAGCGGCAGCCAGCTCACACATGGATATTGCCCCAGCTCCGGATCCAGCAGGGGTTGGGGCCCAGATGCCGTGCAGCGGGAGTGCCTGCCCAGTCCTGAACAGCGTGAGAGTCCGTGTTGAAGGGGAGGTGGCTGCGTGTGTGCGCAGGTCACGCGGTCCGGCCAGTCAGGTGGTACAGAGACTCAGTACCACCTGATTAGCCGGACCACGTGACCTGCGCCCGCACGCAGCCGCCTCCCCTTCAACACGGACTCACGCTGTTCAGGACTGGGCAGGCACTCCCGCTGCACGGCAACTAGGGGATGCACCAATACCACTTTTTTTTAACACCGAGTACGAAGTACCGATATCTTTTAAAAGTACTCACCGATACCGAGTACCGATACATTTATTATGTCATGTGAACGCTTTCCATATAGAACAGACCTCATATAAAAATGCCCCCAGCTCACAAGTATATATCCCCCAGATACATATACACAGATGCCCCCAGCTCACATGTAGATTGCCCAGCTCTCACCTGGATATTGCCCCGCCAGCTCTCACATGGATATTGCCCCAGCCAGCTCTCACATGGATATTGCCCCAGCGGCAGCCAAGCTCACAATGGATATTGCCCCAGCTCCGGATCCAGCAGGGGTTTGGGCCCAGATGCCGTGCAGCGGGAGTGGCCTGCCCAGTCCTGAACAGCGTGAGAGTCCGTGTTGAAGGGGAGGTGGCTGCGTGTGGTTGCGCAGGTCCACGCGGTCCGGCCAGTCAGGTGGTACAGAGACTCAGTACACCTGATAGCCCGGACCACGTGGACTGCGCCCGCAAGCAGCCGCCTCCCCTTCAACACGGACTCTCACGCTGTTCAGGACTGGGCAGGCACTCCCGCTGCACGGCAACTAGGGGATGCACCAATACCACTTTTTTTTAACACTGAGTACGAGTACCGATATTTTTTTAAAGTACTCACCGATACATTTATTTTATGTCATGTGAACAATTTCCAATAAGAACAGACCTCATATAAAAATGCCCCCAGCTCACAAGTATATATCCCCCCAGATACATATACACAGAATGCCCCCAGCTCACATGTAGATTGCCCCAGCTCTCACCTGGATATTGCCCCAGCCAGCTCTCACATGGATATTGCCCCAGCGCTCACATAGATATTGCCCCAGCTCTCCCATGGATATTGCCCCAGCTCTCACATGGATATTGCTCCAGCCCGCGCTCACATGGATATTGCTCCAGCCCGCGCTCACATGGATATTGCCCCAGCCCGCGCTCACATGGATATTGCCCCAGCCAGCTCTCCCATGGATATTGCCCCAGCTCTCCCATGGATATTGCCCCAGTCAGCTCTCACCTGGATATTGCCCCAGCCAGCTCTCCCCTGGATATTGCCCCAGCCAGCTCTCACATGGATATTGCCCCAGCGCTCACATAGATATTGCCCCAGCTCTCCCATGGATATTGCCCCAGCTCTCCCATGGATATTGCCCCAGCTCTCACATGGATATTGCTCCAGCCCGCGCTCACATGGATATTGCCCCAGCCCGCGCTCACATGGATATTGCCCCAGCCAGCTCTCACATGGATATTGCCCCAGCTCTCACATGGATATTGCCCCAGCTCTCCCATGGATATTGCCCCAGTCAGCTCTCACCTGGATATTGCCCAGCCAGCTCTCCCCTGGATATTGCCCCAGCCAACTCTCCCCTGGATATTGCCCCAGCTCACACATGGATATTGCCCCAAGCCTCACATAGATATTGCCCCAAGCCCACATAGATATTGCCCCAAGCTCACATAGATATTGCCCCAAGCTACATAGATATTGCCCCAGCTCTCCATGGATATTGCCACCAGCTCCACATGGATATTGCCCCAGCCAGCTCACCATGGATTGTGCCCAGCCAGCTCACACCATGGATATTGCCCCAGCCAGCTCACACATGGATATTGCCCAGCCAGCTCACATGGATATTGCCCCAGCCAGCTCACACATGGATATTGCCCCAGCCAGCTCACACATGGATATTGCCCAGCCGCTCACACATGGATATTGCCCAGCCAGCTCACACATGGATATTGCCCCAGCCAGCTCACACATGGATATTGCCCCAGCCAGCTCACACATTGGAATATTGCCCCAGCCAGCTCACACATGGATATTGCCCAGCCAGCTCACACATGGATATTGCCCCAGCCAGCTCACACATGGATATTGCCCAGCCAGCTCACACATGGATATTGCCCCAGCCAGCTCACACATGGATATTGCCCCAGCTCTCCAATGGATTTGCCCCCAGCTTCACAAATGGATATTGCCCAGCCAGCTCTCCCATGGATATTGCCCCAGCTCTCCCATGCATATTGTCCCAGCTCTCCCATGGATATTGCCCAGCTCACACATGGATTATTGCCCCAGCCAGCTCTCACCTGGATATTGCCCCAGCCAACTCTCACCTGGATATTGCCCCAGCTCACACATGGATATTGTCCCAGCTCACACATGGATATTGCCCCAGCTCTCACATGGATATTGCCCCA